>OX456526.1:23974707-24502207 GCA_949748255.1 Eustalomyia histrio | reverse complement strand
TGTATGGAAACCGAATTCAGAAAATTTCACAACACAATCGTTGGTGTCTAGTCTTAAGTTTTAGTGGCAATAGTCATAGGTGTCAAAAGGCAATATTCCTGGGTTTCGAAAATTCTGTTAGTTTTCTTCGATCCTCTTGATTTGTATACACTCACCAAAAAAAATCTGTAATGACAACTGAAAATTTTTTTTATTATTATTTTGCTAATTTGAGCACAGCGGTATTTTATGCTAATCTTAGCAACAGATGTCTGAAGTTAGTATTAAAATTAGTAACCGCTACTAAATTTTAGTATACTTTTTGTAAAGTGGAATTTAAAATCTGTTTGCTAAAATCAGCAAAAAAAAGTTCTAATAAAAAAATTTATTTTTTTTTTAATCGAGCATCAAAATTTTTTTATTTTAGTTATTTCTTTTAAATAAATTTTTTTATAAAAAATTAAAAAAAATATCACAGGGTAAAGGATCAAAAATCTTAAAAATTGTTAAAACATAAACTAATTAATCATTTTGTTTTAATCTGGTAATTTCTGTTTTGAAAAATATATAAGTTAATATTTTTTTTTAATTTTAAGGCCAAATTTTAATTATTTTTAGGGCTGATTTTTAGAAATACAAAAAGTTTTTAGTACTATTTTAAGTGGATGTCCTATTTTCCGACATAAGTCGATATATTCACTTCCGATCCCTTTTTTTAATCTACATAATATTTTAAGGTAATTTATAACATTTCTTTTAATATCCACTTTTTTTAAATTACTAAATTTTCCTGCTAATTTTCAAAAATGTATAAAATTATTTCTGAAATTAGCAACAAAAATTTGTAAATATTCTGTAAAAATTGTGTAGTTTGTTAAATGTAAATAGCAAAAAGATTTGCTAAATAAAAATATTTTTACTAAAAATCGGTACAAAAATAGTAAAGTGGGATTGAAAACCGTTTACAAACTTTTTTTCTAAGTGTATAAGTTTAAATTGAGCTTAAGATCTCATTTTTTTATAAAAATAATTATAAATATTAATTTATCCCAATATTTCGTCACCACATTGGGTGACTTCTTCTTATTATAATTATACAAAAAAATTTCCCCTGAGGAAGTCTTCCGATGTGGTGACGATATTTTGAAATAAATAAATATTTATAATTAATTTTTATAAATTCGAGCGCGGATCAATAAGTCCGTGAATTTTTGAAGGAAACAACGTTTTTCCTATTTTTGTATCCTTTTCGAAAAATATGATTTTTCAAGGTCCATAAAATAGGCATTTGTTTGATCAATAATTTCTTCGTTGGAGCTAAATCCCTTTTCACCGAGATATTTCTTTAGGTTCGGAATTAGGATATGGTCACTGGGGGCTCAATCCGGAGAATAGAGCGGATGTGGGATCAATTCGTTGCCTAATTTATGGATTTTTGCCACGGAAACGAAGTTGACATACAATTGCCGTTGTGATCGATTGTGAGCAAATGCGGCACCCATCTTACGGATATATTTTTCATATTCAAGTGATCACTTAAAAAAAAAAAATTCAAGTGATCACTGCCATATGAAATGCCTATGGCATCAACAATCTCACGCACTTTTACTCTTCGATCGGCCAACACCATATCGTTGATTTTTTTGACATTTTCGGGTGTATTGACCTCCAGAACGTTCAGCGTCATTTGTACTTGTGCGACAACAACGAAAGTCAGTGAATCACTTTTTTACCATTGAAACCGATGGTGCAGGGTCCCCTTAGTATTTATCAAGCTTTTCCTTGGTTTGATTGACGGTTTTTTTTTGCAAAAAAAATGTTTAATGAGCACTCGAAATTCACTCTTTTCCATTTTAAAAAAAAATCCACGAGGTTGTATGTATGTTTGAACAGCTGTTAAACACAAAGTAAATGACGGAACTTGCTTTAAATTTTACAGTAGTCTATTAACAGGTGGTACTTGATGGAAGCAGTGTTGCATTTCATATAACTACGAGGGAAGCTCGAAAAGTCACGGACTTATTGATCCGCCCTCGTTAAAAAAGATCTTCAGCTCAATTTAAACTAAAATATACTGCTGAGTTTCTATGTAAACCTAAATCATAAAATTTTTACGACAAATCAGATAATTTAATAATTTATATTTGGTCTTTTAAAATATGAACCACCTGTAGAGTAAACTACTCATAACTTTGTCATTCATAACCATAAGCAATGTTATTTTAAGAACTTTTTATTTAACCTCAGTTTTTATTAAATTGGAATTTTCTTCCAACATATTTTTACACTCAACAATGTTTACCTTTGGAAAATTGTATAGTATAAATGTATTTTTAAAAATAACCACTTTTCCATTTTCTTCTTTTAATTTATTCTGGTCATTCACCACCACCAACACCCACAACTCATGTATCTTTTTCTCTTTCTCTCCATTTTTCCTCTGTACAACAGTACCAGTGACAAATTAATGATGTTTAATGAAAGCTGTTATACTGCCAAAGCTTGTCAGGTTGACCACACATTTTTAAAAAATTAAAATTCTTTTTAAGCTTTAAACAAACTCAGTAATGTAAAGCAAATACTTATTATTTTTTTAAACGTGTGCTACTGTGTTTTGTATATATTATGCTCGTTTTTACATACTTTTAAGAGGGAAATGGTAATTAAGTTCTTTTTATGTAGACTGTTAAAGAGTTTTTCTTTCTTCTGTTGAACATTGAAATAAATTTGTGTACACTTAAAGAAAATTAAAACTTTATTACATACAACTTTTTTTCGTTGGCCTCATGTTGGGCGCCATTTTTTAAAGTATCGTCAAAATATGTATAAAATTATTTTGCCAAAAAATGTATCTGACTTAAATTCAGATCCTATTTTATCTTAAGAAAATTTGCGATTTTTATTCCACAAATTTTTTCTACTAGACATCAGTAAATAAGTGCTAAAGATTACTGGAATAATGTATTTTAACAGCTGTATTTACTTTATTGTTGACACTTTTCATTTCTGTTTTAAAATATTTCTGTTTTACAATAAAAAAAACATTTGTCAACAAATTATGTTATGACAGTTTTTTTTAATGATTAAATATATGATATAAAAGTTAAATATTTATATTTGCTTTTGAAAAGTCTGGTTTTTGCACAACTTTATTTTGTCTTTTTTTTTTTGCTCAGTGTATCAAATTACATTTAATGAAAGAGTAATAAGTAACACTCAAAATATAAACCGCACATACCAAAAAAAATAAAAAACCTTTGCTGACATTATATTTAATTATATTTAGTTAATATGCATGTCATGCATTTGTTCTCATACTGTTTAAAGTGGTTTTTTTACATATTCTTTTACATATTTTCCAGTTTTTTATTTTTTGACAAAATAAATGTTAAATATGTCTTTAAATGACATACACCTTTCTTATATAATACTAGAATTTTGATTTATGTAAAAGCAAAAACAAGAAATACATATTTATGCACGTGCTGATATAAACAATGTGAAATTAAAGTCCTAAATAAATAGAAAATAAATTTATGTTTAAAATGTAAATTTTTTAGATAAAAACAAAAGGGGGAATAATCAAATTTACGACCCTCAAAATTTTTATATTACAAAATTTATATATTTCTTTTTACCTTTAAGTTTGCAGATTCTTAGTGAACTGTGAAAAAAATTTTAAATTTTTAGACCGATTCTCAGTGAACCAGAATCCGAGACCAGAATTAAGAAATTCAAAATGGAGTATCCAAAATCGCGATCGTGGATCGCCAAACGAAACCAAAAGATCAGGAGAAAAAATTCTAAATGGCGGATCCAATTTATAAAGTTTATATTCCGTATTGAAATAATATTTATTTTTTAATATATACCCTGCGGAAAAAAGGGGTCAGTTGGGAATTGGGACCTGTGCCGGGATATGTGATAACTGAACCGGTTCCGAAAAAACATATCACGAAACAGGTGAAGAGAGCGCCGGTTCCTTAAGTACCTATCACGTGACCGGTTTAAAAGTCACGACTTGTCCTTTTATACCAGTCCTGTGACATGTCACAGAGGGCAATTGACCCCCTCCTAGGACAAGCCCATGTTAAAGTGATCGGTCCCGTGACCGGTCCCTATCACAATGAACCGGTCATGTGACGTGTCCTGGGATAGGTTCTTTTCCCGCAGGGAAGCTACTTCGAATCTTTGAATACCTTCCACCAATGTCCACAAAAAAAATGTTCTTACTGGTTTTGATACAAATGATGTAAAAAAACATTAGAAGTGAAATTATGGCGGTGAAAAAAATTTTAAGGTGAAAATAATTTTATGGTGAAAAAAATTATAGTGGTGAAAAAAATTTTTGATTTGAGGTGGTCAATTCTAAGCGGCTGAAAAAATATTTTACAGTGTATGTAAAATTTAGGGGTACCTTCACATTTTCACTCATAACTTTTTAACCGCTGGACCGATTTTGCTCATTTTCAATACTAAACTGCTCGGGAGTATATACATTCACCTAGGTAATATATATACATACACGAATATATTTATATATTTGTATACTGTGTCAAACCTATATTTCGAAATGTTACAAACGGAATGATAAACTGATATATACCCTCACCATATATGGTGGAGGGTATAAAATCAACCTTAAGCTCGAAGAATCGTGAAGTTATAAAATAAAAGGTTAAATAAAAGACACATTTGTAAATGACTTAAGAGTCATTGATAGCAAAATTAAAATAAAAAATTTTAAATACAAAATGACAAAACCAATATAGCGATGAATATTTTGCATAAAATAGTAAATGTTTACGGTCATATCGGATCTGCCAAAATATATTTTATATTTTTTGTTTCGGATAAATGATTTAAATTGGAGCTACCATTTTAAATTTTTTAATTTTCATCTCAAATTCTTGATTGGACTCCTCCATTTAAATTTGGTTTTTATTAGTTGACCTTTTCGGCCCGTTTTTTAACCCCTAAATACACAAGATGACCCAAAAAACAAGATAGGGGGATTTTGAATTTTTTCTCTCACACATTGGAATTTCATTCAAATCGTAGAGTTTACGTTGTAGAGCATTTCTTGTAATTTTGACTTAAATATTCTAACGGTGATAGTTTTTTCATGTCACATTTTGTGTCGGCCAGAATAACAACGTGACGTATACACCAGAGAACTGCAAAATCAACTTTTTTCTTGATTTAATCATAATTCTAAAAAAACGGATTTTAGACCCACCCTAATTTATGACATGTGTTTCTACAATTATGAATACACACATACGCGTTATTTATTGCTTTTTCTGATTTATTCCACATCAAAACAATTATTGTTGACTCGAACGAACAAGAATAAAATCAATGGTATAAAAACGATCGATGATTATAAATCAGTGACAACAATTTGCACGTCGTTTGATTGATTTAAAATCATCAACAAATATGTGTGTTGGAGTATATTCAACGTTTGAACGCAAACACATATTTATTCTTGTGTTGATTGCGTATGAACGTTTTGCAATCAGCATTTGCAGTTCTCTGGTATACACCGATCGGGGAAATAGCTTCATCTCATTTAAAAAAAAACTTCATAAATATGAAGATGTTTCATGAAATTCTTTATTAATTCAAAGATAACTTTGATATATTTTATCATCGAATTTCAATTTTATCATCCGTGTCCGTTTTTCTTTATCTCTCCCAGTTTTTGGGATATGGGCCTTTTTCAAAAATAAAGTAATCATGGCATTTTTCTTTGAAATGATCAAGAAGTTATGAAACATTTTATGAAAACTTCATAAATATGATGAAGAATTAATGACAATTTATATTGGAAACACTTTCATCAATATAATGAAACTTTCATAAATATGTTGAAGAATTGAAAGCATTTTTGAAATAGTTTCAAAAATATGATCAAACTTATTTACCTTAGTGTACTTTGATCATAAAATATCTACGTTATCTTTACTCGTCATATGTTTTTTTTTTACTTTTGGCGGAATGGTTAGCGTATTGGACTGTTACACAAAGGGTTGGGGGTTCGATTCCCAGCGACGGCAACGTCAATTTAGATCTAAGTATATATGATTGAATATAATTATATCTGGTGTCAGTTCTGATCATATATGATAAGATATAACACATGAGGTACATTTTATTGTCAGATCTGATCAGATATAGTGCCAGATCTGTTCAAAGAGTCTGGAATAATGGATAATTTTTATTACAAGATAAGAGCAGATCTGGTCATTTAGGAACATAACTGGTACCCGATCTGTCAGAAAAGTTAAGCTAAATTTCGTAATGTCTTTGTTCAGATTTGATATTAGATTCGAGCCATTTGATTTATGTTTAAATAATTACCCGCTAAAATTTTGATATAGAGCTTTTGTTTTATCAATAAGATATTTTAAATATAAGTCAAATTGGATACATATAGTGCGGCAGATTTGCCTAGATTTGATTAGAACTAATTAGAACTTAAATTTGTCCCTAATATTGGAATCTAGTTAGATCTGGTACAATTAAACCTATTTAGATGTGGTTAGATCTGATAGATTTAACAAGGGTAATTGCTACTGTGTCTGATTTTGAGGCTGAGTTCAATACAAGTTAAGGCAAAAGAGCACTTCGTCGGTCGCTGCCCAAACAAATAAATTGTCCATCTTTGCCGGGGCCTGTGATGCCCCTGGCCCCAAAAGCCGGTACGCGTAGTATAAGTGTCTGTATATAAGTGTGGGTACACAAGTGCAAGGAAATTTCCCCAGGATCTCAAAATTAATTTTGTTTCATGATCCATGGTATGTGGCTCCCCCTAGAACTATTTAAAAAGTTTACTTTATTAAAAAAATTATCTTGCAGCCCCTAAAAACCGGTACACGTAGCAACAAATAAGTGTAGGTACTCAAATGAAAGGAAATTTCTGCTGGAGGGGGGGGGGGGGGGGGGGGGCTCACAAGCCCTAAAAATGGAAGATAGAAAAACATTTTCTTTTTTTATTCCAGAGGGGGTCATATTTTTTGAGCAATGCCCGACAAAGTGTACCTCAGCCCAAGTTCGGGAACAACTGAATATTAAAAAAATTTCAAAAAGGGCCCAAATGTTGGGCGCAATTATTTGCAATTATCAATTAGAAATATATTTTTAAATTATTTGATAAAAAAAAAAACAATCTAATTTTAAAAGATTTAAAAAAAAAATACTATAAAACAATTAAATGATAAAACTACAAGAAAAAAAATCATATCAAACAGGAAATGTTGTATGAAAAACATGTTAGTTACTACAATCAATTTCAAGGCTTAACAAATGAACAAATGCTTTTAGAAAAATTGAAATATTTATAAAATATGTACGTAGTTTGTATGGCAACAATATATCATTAGATACAATATAAAACAAACAAAATCTAACAGAGCCCTTGGGATGAAAAACGAAAAATCTGAAAATGCACTTAAAATAATTAGCAATAGTATTAGAAAAATGCGTCTCTTCGCACAGTACTAACAAATATAAATTGCAAAATATATATTTAAAAAACCAGTGTATGACAAAATGTATTTCTGTAGCCACATTATTGTGTAATTAATGATAGCAAAACATGTTTAAACATGCTGTGTAAAACGTGTACTAACAAAATGTTTGTTAACAATCTAAATTTCTGTGGTATCAATATAATTAGTACATATTTTTTAAAAGCCAACGGCAACCATAAAAACCCCAAAGCACTATTACAAGCATTGTGTGATTTTGATTTGAATAAAAATTTGTATTTTTAAAAGTATAAAATATTATCATTCACTGGTGTTTGGGAAAAATAATGTATAATTTCATGTAAAAAGAGATATGTAAGTTAGTGGCAATTCCTTTTCCACAACATCCCAGTGCAACAAGAAATTTGAGCTCCTCAACACTTAAAATAGTTTGTAAGTTAAAATAACTGAAAATGCAAGAAATGATATTTCATTTAAAACCCGTTCTACTTGATTTTTATTTAAATCAAATGGCTTTTGTTATTTATTTTTAAATGTTGTTTAAACAACTGACACATCTGTAAGAAACAAATGATATAATCAGTTAAAATAAATGTTAAAATTTTACCTACCAATTCCTTACAAACAGTAAACTACATAATATTCTTATTGAATGATTCCATTAGTTCCATTACACAAACAAATCCCCATTCACAATATATTTTCCGTTACCGACTATATTTTATTTAAAAAGTAATATGTAGAGTTTGTTTTTAAATGAAGAATGAATTGAAATTCATAAAAATATATTTTTTAACCATTTGAATCAGTAATTCAAAAAAAAAAACTATAAAAAATACTGACTTTTAGTATTAGTTGATATTTTCAGTTAAATGTAAAATTTTTTGTTTTCAGTTTCTAAAAATACAAATTGAAATAATTCCTTTTTATTGACTTATCAATATTGTTTAAATACAAAATTATTTCAATAAAAATTACAAGAAAGTATTCAAATATACATACACACATAGAAAATAAAAATACCCAACATACCAAATGACGCGAGAAAAAAAATATTATTATAAGCTTACAAACACAAGCCTTAAGCTTGAAAAAGACTTGAGAATATATTGAAAAAGGCTATCGTAACAATTGTAGAAAAATCAAAACGGAACCCTCGTGAAAATATTATGTGTGTATGATTACTATAAGCTTATTCTTGCAATTGTAGAATAAGCTTACAAAAATAATATTGTATTAACTTGGGTATATAAAAGCTTATTTGACTCAATATATTTATAAGCTTTTTTACATAATTGTAGAATAAGCTTCGCATATAATATATTATTTTTTATTTTAATTTTTAATATAAATAATAAAAATTAATTTTAAATATAAAAAATAATAATTTATTTTAAATATAAATAATAATAACTAATTTTAACCATAAATAAAAATTATTATAAAAATAATTAAATTTAATATGCAATTGCTAGTTCACTTTATAAAATTTACAACCAAATGTACACGCAAAACACGTTTAAATTTAAAAACAAAAATTAACGGCACTTGTATGCATTATAAGCGTAGAACAAAGACAACAAGACTAGAAAAACAAAAATTAACGGCACTTGTATGCATTATAAGCGTAGAACAAAGACAACAAGACTAGAATGTATTGAAAAATATTTCTATTTCAATCGTCATACTGCGTTGTTTATAAGCATACTTTAGAAAAAGTAATGTATAATAATGATTTCTCAAGCATTGTTAAATACTGCTTGTGAATTCACATTTTATAAAGATTATAATAAACGAAATTAAGAAAAGCTTAAAACACACTATTTATATAAGCTTATTCTTAAGTTGTATTGCAGTTTGATTGCTATATGGTATATTGGGTATATACATATGTTACATATGTGTGTGTGTTGTGTTTTGTAACTACATACAAAAAAAAACTTTATTTTTGAAAAACAAACCACAAAAATCGTTTTTTTCTAACGTTTTTATAGTTAAAAATTTATGGTTTTTTAAACGACTTTTTTGTCGATTATTAAACAAATACTGAAAATAAACAACAAAATGGGGTGAATATAACGAAAAATCAGTAGTTCCTTTTTGATTGTATTTTCGATTAATTTAATATATATTTTAGATTGTTTTTAACGAAATAATATTGTGAGTGTCCCAAAGGGTTTTTGAAAGTTAGCTTGTTCTTTTAATTTATAGGCTCTTAAAATGTATGTCTGTGGTATGTCACTAATTTTTACCCAGGTTGTTTGTAGTTCGCTCAAGCAGTTATATGCTGATATGATAAAAATCGTTCAAGCCCTTGCAAAGTTGTGAGAGAAAGCGTAAAGATACCTCCGTGCAAGGTGCTTTGCTAAAATGGGTAAAAATTAACAACATTTCTTGCGTTTTCGCCATGTAATCACCGAAATGACAAGACATTTCAAAAGGCCATAAATTAATAGTCCGACCTAACTTTACAAAATTTGTCTACTTTCATTTAGCATTTGAAACTATTAAAGCTGACGGCGATGACCCCAAAATTTGTTTTACAGTGTTATAGTCAATTTACACTACGCTTAAAGTTTACTTTTAACTGGATTGTTGGTATAGTGTAAATTGAAAATTATATTAACTTTTATTCTCTTAAAATTCATTTAAATATTCATCTGTACTATATATTTTCCTAAAAATTACACTTAAGGGAATATGAAAAGTAAATTAAATAATTTTGCCTTCTCTCTTACATTCTTTTTTTTAATTCGGTTTTATAAATTTCAAAGCAACCTTTTTTTCTCGTTATTTGCCACATATGTATGTCACCTACATGCAGCAGCAACATATATTCTACAAACATACTAAACGTTTACTACTTTTTTTATAATTTTGCCATTCTACACATTATTCCCTTTTCTAACGTATTTAATGTGTTTTATATCTGACAGCAAAATTCCCCTAAATGCACTTAAATATTCATAAAGCACACCATATCAAATCATAATAATGAACAAGATAAAATGTTTAAAAAAAAAAGTTGAAATGAAATTCATTTTAACATAAATTTTATTTAACCTCAACACTTTTTTACAAAAAGATACAAATAAAAAATGAAAATAAAAAAAAACTGTTCAAGTGAGATACTTTAACAGAATCATTTTAGATAGCTAACAAGCGATTTTAAGTGTTGCTTTTTAACATTGTGGTTTAAAAAAAAATATTAAACTAAGGACATTTGAAGAGATTGAGATTTACAAATATTGAAGCCTCCTACACTGTGAAGAGTACACTCAATAAAAGTTTAGGAGGCAATCTTAATAATGGTGACATTATCCCGATTTTCCCATGCCCGAAAATTTTCGTTTATAACCCCCAAACCAAAATGAGGACTATGACCAAATGATATTTTTTTCCATAATCTCCAGTTAAAAATTAACATATTCCTATGAGCACTGAGACCGTATTTCAAAAGGGCATAGTCCCCGTTTTGAGCATTGTCATAATTGTATGGGTGGCGACTAGAAAAAAATTTTTGGCCACAACAAATCGGTCTTTAAACCCACTAAAGCTATGACCGCTTCTTCGCGGATGATGTCCGAAGAATTTCGGCCATAATCCCCTAAGTCAGTGATGGTTGTGGCCTGGCTGCCTTCAATATATGTAAATTTTCTTTAAAAAAGTTTCTGGAATTCGAATAAAATATAATGAAATTATGTATAATTACACTGGCTCACATAAAAGTCCTCCACACAATAAAAATATTTGGCCTCCTGATTTCTAATCTTTTCCAAATTTTTCTATTACGTAAAGTTTTTTGGACTTGGGAAAGTATGTACAAAATTTAGCTAAAGTTACTGAAAATAAGTTCAAAAACTGCTAAAATTCGAAGATTTTTTTTTTTTCAAAATATTAGTAAATATCTTGAGATAAGCAAGCAAAAATAAAACTATTATACTATCCAGGAAAAAAAATAGCTTACCAAATAATGGGTTTTAGAACGAGCTGTAATTGGTTGAAGTTTGCCTGCTTAGCTCATTATTTAAACACAGTGATGTCTTTGGAGCTACCACCAAAGACATCACTGTTGCCTCCAAGCTAACGAGTAGGGAGTAAAATAACTAGTTATAGGTAAGGCAAAAATAACTGGTTACAATTCATATAATAAAAACTGAATTTTGTTAAAAATTTTATAAAAAAATTTAAATAACTAAACCCAAAATAGATTTTAACTGCTAAATAGGTAGTTTAAATACTTTACTAGTAACTTGTTATTTTCACTTTGAAAGTAATGCAGTATGCTGTTTAACACATTATTAGTAACTCATTATTTTCACTTTATAAGTAATGCAGTGGGCAGGTCATTATTGGGGCAGGTCATTATTGGTAATGCAAAAATCAATGAACTGCTATTATTAAATTTTTCCTGGGTATATACAAAATTTTAGTACTATTGTATATTAACAAATCAGCAAAGTTTAATATTTTCAACATTTTTTTCGATTTTTTTTTAATGTGAATTATAACAGGATAGACTGTTATTTCCATTTAGTTAAATTTAACTTAAATGTAACTACAATTTTATAAATATAACAGCTTTTTGTCTACCAATATTTAGCAAAAATTTTTTCTTATTTTAGCATGGTAAATTTTTATGTCCAATTAACTAAAATTTAACTCAATTGGAACTAAAATTTCGCATGTGCTTATATTTAGCCAATTTCACAAGTTTTTTCCACAGGGCCCTTTTAACTAATTTTAGTAGCTTTTTCTGCTATTTGTATAGATTTATTTCTATGAGTGTACAACGATTTAATCTAAATTTAATCAAAAGCAAAATAAGGCTCAATTTTAGGCAATTCGGACGAAATCTTTTTTAATTTTCAAGTGACCATGAAAATAAATTTCAATTTGACCACACTCAGAAAAAAAAGTTAGTAGAAAAATTTGTAAACGATTTTCAATCCCACTTTACTATTTTTGTACTAAATATTAGTAAAAAAAATATTATTTAGTAAATTTTTTTGCAATTAACATTATACAAATTGCTGAATTTTTACAGAATATTTACAAATCATCAGAAATCATTTTACAAATTTTTTAAAACCAATTTGCTAAAATTAGCAAAAAAAAATGTACTAATTTAAAAAAGTGGATATTGAAGGAAATGTTATTTCTAATAATTAAAACTTATACATACAAACTTAAATTGCTCTAAAATGTTACATAGGTTGAAAAAAGGCATCGGAAGTGAATATACTTTTTACAACCCATTCATGTCCACAAATAGGACATCCACTTCAAAAAGCACTAAAAACTTTTTTACAACAATTAAAATTTGCTAAAAATATTTTTTAAAACAAATGAAAACAAAATCATAAATTCGATTATGTTTTAGCCTTTGATTATACCCTCCACCGTATGTGGTGAGGGTATATATCAGTTTGTCATTCCGTTTGTAAAATGTCGAAATATAGGTCTAAGACCCCATAATATATCCAGATTATTGAACATCCTCCCGAGCAGTTTGGTACTGAAAATGAGCAAAATCGGTCCAGCGGTTAAAAAGTTAAGAGTAAAAATGTGAAGATACCTCTAAGTTTTCCATACAAATTAGAGTATTTTAGTAAAATTTCATAGTAGCGACTGGTTCATAATATATTTTCTCATATTTTTTCACCACTTGCTTAGAAATGAATAATACTTTGTATTCACCACAAATATTTTTTATCTCAAAAATTTTTTTCACCTCAAAATTTTTTTCCACAAAAAAAATTTGTTTTCGCATCCAAAATTATTCACCTCAAAAAATTTTTTTCACCTCCATAATTTCACTTCCAAAGGTTTTTACATTATTTGTATTAAAAACAGTAGAGAACATTTTTTTAGGATATTGGTGGAGGGTATTCAAAGATTCGGCTCAGTCGAATTTAAGCCTTTTTTACTTGTTTTTTTTTTTAATTTTGTCTAAAAATTAAAAAAATGTTGCTGGATTAAAAAATATAAATTTGTTGGTAAGGAAATTCCAAACGAAATGAGCAGCTTCAAAGTGTTTGTTCCACTTTAAAAATAATTGAAATAACTTGGGCATTTTAATAACATATAATTAAATTTTGCTATATTTTACAATTCCTTGAGTTTACAGCAATTTACTAAAATTTAGCAGCACTTACTAATTTTTTATACTAATTTGGTTGTACTAATATTAATAATATTTGGAAATTTTTTTTGTGTTGCTAAGATTAGCAAAAAATAACGCTGGGCTCAAACTAGCAAAATTTACCGTAATAACAGCAAAAATTTCCGTTACCATTACAGACTTTTTTTAGTGAGTGTAGTTGTCACAGCCAAATTCGTTTCGTACAACCAACTGATACTAAAAAAAATTGGTATTTATTTGCAAAACATTGGACCAGGTGTAATACTTAGGGACCTAATGACAAATCTCTTGGTAATCCTGTGGGATCCATGGCCAAAACTTAACCTCAAATCTACTTTGCTGTGAAAAATTTCATGGCAATTCAATCAGCCATAAGAAATACCTCAATTATATCTATAATATGTAAATTCTGTCTATATTCTAATCAAAACAATCAGCATTGCCAACAACAAAAGATTTTTGAGTTGAGTGCAGAGGGTTAGCAAGGTAACATATCGAGAGTTTACTAAAGAAATCTTAAAAACTACTACCTTTCAGGAGAGACAAAAAAGTTTTATAATAAACTTCTGACATTTTGTAATATACATATATTTTTTTTTGAAATTTAAAAAGTAATGACATTTTAATTTCAAAAAAAAAAAAAAAAATTATTAAAAATTGTCACAAGTTTATTATTAATTTTTATTCCAATTAATTTTTTATTCAACAGCAAAGTGAAATAGAAAACAAAAACACATTTATTTCACTGAATGCATCTGAATGGAGATTACTTTACACAGCTAGAGTTCGTAAATAAATTTCATCTAAACATAATAAACTAACATGGATTAGTTCTCATATAGATGTTTTCATTTATGTTGTTAGTTAAATAAGAGCCTTTACAATTTAATACAATAAGATGCAAAGAATGTTGATGAAGGTTAAAGGTCGCAGCTAACTAGAAAATTTATTCCATTTGGCTCATGTCTAATAACTTTTGCTGTGCATTTTTAACCTTTCAGGAGCAAAAAAAGTGCACTATGGAGCGGCAGGGTAAACAAGTATTTAAAAAGCAATAATAGGTGAATTGCATATTAAATGAAGGTTTTTTCAGAGAACTATCTTATGTCTTTAAATATTAATTTTTTTTATGCAAATATTAGATATCTAAATTTCATCGAAATCGCAGAGTTACTCCAGGAATATCTTTCTTGAATGTTAAAATCAAAAGTGTGAAATTACATAATTTTTAAAAATTTGGTTACAGTTTTTATTCATTGAATAAAGTTTAAGTTCATTCACCTCTTTTCAAAAAGAACTCACGATCGAATTAAAATAAAACATATACATACCTGCAAAGAAAAAAAATAATTGTTAAAAATTAGAATTAAAAAAAAATTAAGTCTTAGAATTTATGTAATAAAGAACATATTACTTATTAAGCAGAATGTGGAGCAAGGCATACATGGTACTAATGCATTGATTGGACTTATTATTAATTGATGATTTCATTACCCTTACATTGATAACAACTGTAATAAAATAAATTTTATTACCATTGTTTGAATTATTGATAATGATTTTATGATCTGATTTCATTGATTAATGGAAATGTTTTTAAATTTCATTAACATTACTAGTTTATTTTATGATTCAAAGTTTTTATAAACAGCTAACCTGAACCCGTTTGGTTTCGCGTTCGGATTCAGACCCTGTAACTTTATTAAAATAATTGATAAAATAAAATAACGTTCTAAGAAATAAATTTTAATGGTCTTGATCGAATTCCAGCCAATCTTTTCACTACTCGCAGAGAAAAAACATGGTTGTAATATGATCACTACTACTATATTTTGCTTGCTGCAATCGGGTATGGTTGTCACAACCAAGTTATTGGTTTTTTAACCATCAACATGGTCGCTACCATCATTATTTAGTAAATATTTTAATATTTTATGATTGGCACCTTCTATTTTATATCATGGTTGTCTATAACCATACTGATAATTATGCAACGATGAAATGTTGGCAACAATCAATAAATAATTATACAATCAAAGAAAGAAAAGTTCTTAAAGTCTGTGATTTTTTCCCACAATTTTTCTTCAAAAAGTCCTTCACATTAATTTTTTTTTATAGAAAAAACATTTCTAAAGGAAATATTCTTAAATTTAAAAAGCTTTTTCATAGTTTCTAAAAATTTTTCTTTTAAGATTATCCAGGAATCATAATATAGTTATGAGGGGCCATAATATGATATCATTTTGAGCATACTATGATTACGTGCGATCATATTATGATAAATTCAATATAACATGTTTATTTAGGACCATAATATGGTAATTTATGAATCATAATATAACTGTAGGGACCATATTATGGTAAAAATATAGTTATTATGTTATCATAATATGATAACCATAATATAGTACGATTATAGTTGGTACAACCATAAACCATAAATCGAATCCGAAATCAGTTTTTTAAATACTCTAAACCCAAATTTCATTTAAGCTTAATTCAGTTAGGACATTTTTATGGTAGGTAGGGCTTAATATGAACCGATTCTAACAAATTTCAGTAGGGTTCAGTCTGTACCAAATTTCATCCAAATATCTTTATATATGCGACCTATAATTTAATTACAAAAAAGTGATTTTTTTTTAAAAAAAGCAACACTCAGGAAATTCTTCCTACTTATCACTCGTAATGTGTTGCTTTCTTTTGGAAATGGGATAGAAGAGAGATGATAGTTGGTGAAAAATGAAAGACTTCAAATATGGCAACACTGTAATTGCGCTAGATGATAAATCTTAGAACAGTTGTTACTAGCCATCTGATAGGGACTTGGCGAAAATTGTTGAAGCTTTTTTAGTTAATAGCCCCGCTTTATTATTTTACTTCGGTGGGGTTAAGTGCTATTAAAACACGAAGGAGGACGTTGCGATATGTATGAGGAAGAGAAAAATCACAAATTTTTTTTCTAAATTGATGGAATCTAACCCGTAACCTTCTGTGTAACAGTCCAAAGCGTTAACCATTACACCACAAGGCCCATCGAGTCAATTGGTATACCAAACTAACTTCGATTTTCACTATATCCTGACCACGAAGTGGAGTAGAGTTTAAATATTCGAATATATATTGAATTCTCATAACCAATTATATTTATTATCACTTTAAAGCCTTCTTTTATGGTATCGTTTAGTTTAGTTAAGCATTTTTGATGTTGTAACATTATTTTTTAACCCACATTTAATTTTTTTTAGCATTTTACCCACTTTTTGACTTCCTTATTCCTGTAAACAATTTTCTATGCTCTAACTACTTTTAACTTAAGTACCCGCATTGTAATGCTGAATTATGACAACTTCCTTTTCTCTGCATCTTCTTCTATTCTTGTTTTTTCCCTGCGTCATGTTGTACATTTTATGTTTGCTTTTCTACACCTACACTTACCAACCAACTGTCCTTTATGCTCTTACATTTCTTTAAAAGGAATCCTTACCATATTGGTATATATCAATAGGGTCATATTTATTTGCAATCTCTTCCTAATGGGTGGAAGAATTTATAAATTTTTCTACCACATATCGGCATATAATAATATTCTTTTGCCGCCACAGCTTTAAATATCAACAACTTAAGCTTTAGGCCTAAAGTCATTGTATTACGATTGAATTGGATTTTTAATCCCTAAATTTTTGTAAATAAATCGCTCCTTAATCGGTTGATGTTATTTTTATTTTAAATTTTTTGTATCTAAATCATTGTTGAAAACTTTGTTAGTGTGTATGTAGGTAAGATGGGTACTTCAACTGCATTTACTACATATTTGCTGTTGGCTAAATTTTTGTAGAATATTACATTTTATTTGTGTTATTATTATTTTCTCATTCTTCTTGACTTAAACTTAAATAAATACTTATGTTAGTCAATGTTTGCAAAACATTATTATTACTACTACTTAGTTATGTATGTTGATGCTGGAGTTGTTATTGGTTTCTTGTGAAGTTGAAAGAATGTGAAAATAAATGATGACAAATGCAACAAGCGATGAAGATAATAAATTATTATTAAGACAACAAAAAAAATGTCTCAGATACTAAAGAGTTTTTAATGTGTAGCAATAAGCTTATATTTTAAAGATTGCTTGGAATATAATGGGGGAGGATTATAATTTTTTGCTGTAATTTTATTCTGTTAAATTTAAAAAATATTGAATAAATTTTCTGCAGGCAATTTTCTCAATTTAATCTAAGGATTAGAAATGTTTCTTTAAGTATTTAATCAAATTCCAAGGCAGAAAAATACTACGTGTCATATTAAATGGAAGTCGTGTGTGTATCAATGCAAAATTGTGTTAGTGTTTCCTACATCCGCATGAGTACATCAGATTTTCTTAGAAAGTCCACGTCCAGACTATCTAGGTTTTCAAAAACTGTATACCCAAGATGTATTCGTTCATTCTGTGCTGGACAATCGCAGAGTAGATACTGCACAGTTTGTTAATTTTTCTTATTATCATAGATTTTACGCTCTTCAAGCAAAAATACATGCAAACAAAATTTGTACCCATTCTAAAAGAGATTCTTTTACCACTGGTTCCATGGTACAGGTTCTATAACTGATTCCCGGAAGCCGAAACGTAAGGTTTCACTATCCAAGAACCAGTTTTATAGCTGGTTCTAACACCGATTCTAAAGAAACCTGCTCTAGTTTATATAAAATTAACCTATTGCTAATGGTTAACCCTCCATACAAAAATAACTGGTTGTACTATATAAATTGGAACCTATGCTAGTGCGATATATGTATGTTGTTCTGCTACCTTTTCCGTGGATTTTTACTTTTTACTTCGATTCCTAGGGCAACACATTTCTTCGAAAAATCTATGCTCAGAACTTTCTGACACTCTCTCAATTCTGAACACGCTGCACTATGTGGATATATTCCTCTTTATCCCAATATATTCTATATTTTGTTAGTTCTACATTACTTGAAAGCCTGCCAGAAGCTATGTACTTTGGAATACGATTAAACGTATTGTAATTCCCATAAAGCCATGAAGAGCAAGACCTTAAACCACCCAAAGTTTCTCAAGAAGTTAGCAAACGAAAAAAAACAATCTTTTTCGGATAATCAGTGACCGACATTTTTGAGTCTTCATTTTGCCAGTCCTGGAGAATCTACACAGAGAAAACAGATTCATAGTGACTACCGAATTCCTTGCCAACTGAATAATTTGGTTGCAGCAACTGAATTACTTGGTTGTAGTAGTCAACTATGTAAAGACACAACTATTCGCTTTAACTGAAATTCTGTTGTGTTAACCGAATTTCTGTTGTATTAACCGATTTTTCGTTACCATTCGATTGGCAAAAAAATTGGTTGTCACAATGAATCTGTTTTTTCTGTGTAGGTTATTCTTGCTTAAATCATCTGCGTCTAGGCTGTATAGTTTTTCCTCACAACCAGGCATGTTGTGATGTAATGGTTAGTGCGTTGGACTGTTTCAAAGGCTGCGGATATGCGTTTTTGGTACTTAACCCAGACCTGGGCGATCTCAATTACATTTTGCAATTATTCACTTGTTCATATTAATAATTCTATAAAACCTACGCCCATGTTTGTAGGATTAAGCTTTCCTTTAAAAATTTTGAAACTTTTTAATACGAGGGCGGATCAATAGGACCGTGACTTTTCGAACTTCCCTCGTAGTTTTATAAAATGCAACGCTGCTCCCATCAAGTACCACCTGTTAATAGAATACTGTCAAATTTTCAGCAAGTTCCGTTATTTACTTTGCGTTTAACAGCTGTTCAAAACATACAACCTCGTGGATTTTTTAAAAATGGAAAAAAGTGAAGTTCGATTTCGATTTTAAATGATCAGTTGGATTTAAGAAAGCTGTCTGCAAGATGGGTGCCGTGTTTGCTCTCAATTGACCCTAAACGTCATCGTGTGACGTGTGTAGTCTCAATGGCAAAATTCCATGAATTGGGCTACGAATCGGTACCTCATCCGCCATATTCTCCGGATTTAGCCCCCAGTGGCTATTTCCAATTTACAAACCTAAAGAAATGGCTCGGTGGAAAGAAATTTAGATGCAACGATGAAATTATTGATCAAACAAAAACCTATTTTATGGACCTCGAAAAATCCTATTTTTCGGAAGGGATATAAAAATTGGAGAAACGTTGGACTAAGTGTATTGAGATGGAGAATAATGAACATTTTTGTGTTCTTAAATATCATGTAATTACTTCAATTACATGTAATGGATGTAATAGAGTAATTGCCCTGTAATTAAGTAAACATAAATACTTTTTATTCTCCATGTCTGGTATTAAAAAGGAAAAGTTTAATGCCACAAACGTGAGCGTAGGTCTGATAGAATTGTTAATATGAATAAATTACACAAGTGAAGATTTGCAAAATGTAATTGAGATCGTCCGGGTATAACTTAACCCCACCGAAGTAAAATAACATAACAGGTATACGAACCAGAGAACTGCAAATGCTGATTGCAAAACGTTCATACGCAATCAACACAAGAATAAATATGTGTTTGCGTTCAAACGTTGAATATACTCCAACACACATATTTGTTGATGATTTCAAATCAATCAAACGACGTGCAAATTGTTGTCACTGATTTATAATCATGGGTCGTTTTTATACCATTGATTTTATTCTGTTCGTTTGAGTCAACAATAATTATATTGATGTAGAATAAATCAGAAAAAGCAATAAATAAAGCGTATGTGTGTATTCATAATTAAAACAAAATAGTTTCTTATCTATAAAAAGGGGGTGGTTTTGTAGAAACACATTTCATAATTTAGGGTGGGTCTAAAATCCGTTTTTTAGAATTTTTATTAGTAATACCAAAAATATTGTTCTTTGTGAATTTTTTTTTTTAATTTAGGTCGATATCTCAGGCTCTCCCAATCCGGCTAAAGTTAAATATTGCCTAATTTTCCAATCAAAATAGAAGAAAAAAAAATTTTGACAATATTTAAATTTTTCAGGATTAGGCAAGCCTGAGATATCGAGCTAATTTTTTTTCCAAAAAAAATATATTTTTATTTCACAAAGAAGAATATTTTTAGTATTGTATTACTAATAAAAATTCGAAAAAAGCGGATTTAAGTCCCACCCTAATGTACACAATATAATTTATGAAATGTGTTTCTATTTTGTTGTGATTATGATTACACTCATAAACGTTGCTTGTTGTTTTTTCTGATTTATTCAACGCTGACTTTTTGTTGTGCGATTACATTTGCATAAACCGTAATCGACAGATGATTCACACTGATCCCAATTACGCGTTCAGTAACATGATGCTGATTTTATTCTACAGTGAATTTTGTTGAATTATTAAAGAGAATTTTTGTGTATGATTAAATCAAGAAAAAAGTTGATTTTGCAGTTCTCTGATATGAACTTAAAATGTTCAACAAGTAAATCAAATTTAAAACGCCACTAAGCAAAAGCAAATAATTCTCAGGATCTATGGGATCTTCGAAGAATCTACAACACAGATGCTGAGTTATCGTTTCTTAAGTTCTGAAGGAACTTCAATCCTTTTCGATTAGATACTATGTAGAAAATTGGTTCAAACTGCACTACAGGTTGTTCCACTTTTCCTAATTTCCATATACATTATTATGAAAAGGTTCCGAAACCCAGATATTAAGGCATTTAAGGCCTTGATTACTTAATCATTCTCTTTCGTCGAGTAGATTGTTCTAATTTTCAGCATGTTAATAATTCATGAATAAATGTATGAATTGACATCCTATTTCAAGAAACTCACAAAATATTAAGATCTGTTAGTCCTTATAATTTAAATCTACCGAGAAAGCGGATTTATCGTTGATACATTCGGTTTTCACTACGAATCTGCTTTCTAATTGCTAAATTGACAAATAAATTTTTGAACGATTTTAATGAGCAACATTAATCATAGTTTTGGAGTATCTGAATCTTACATTATTCAATAATTCTTAAGTTGATAAATTAAAAATCTGATATAACTGAGAACGCCGTCTTTAACACATTTACATGGCGAAGTAATAGAATAACAATTTGTTCTCCTAAAAAATACAATTCGGTGACATATTAAAAAACATGTCACCGTACTATATTTTTAGGAGAATTCAGTGACGTTAGGACGTGTCATTAGTCCTGTGACATGTCCCAGTGTTCTAGTATACTGTCTAATGAAGGTGACAAGTTCCTTTCATAAAACGTCACCGATCTTAAGGAACTTTACTTAATACCCCCTGCAGATCTATTTCGCGTAAAATCATACGACCTTTTAACACATTATGTAAATTAATCGCTAAATTGACCACACTCAATCAACCGGTTATTCCAATATTTGATTTTAATAGAAATATTTTATCGTAATAACAAAAAATGTGTGTGTGTTCGAATTAAAAAACAACTAAACTGCAAATATTTTGTTCACATTTTTATACATTTTTTTATACAATAAACCTTAAAAAAAACAATAAATATGTGTCTACACATTTGAAAACTACTATTCATGTATTTCTATCTGTCAATATTGTTTATTGTTGTCATTGTTTTAATTTAAATATTCAAAATATTTATACAAAAAAGAACAACAACTGGCAATAGATAAATGAAACTCGCACAAAAACTCTGTCTAATAACATCGAATAAAAAAAGTTACCACCAACCAACTACCGGCAAATGAGTGTTAACAAAATTCATTTGATGTGAATATTGTAGTGAATAAACTCAAAATCAGTAATTTGAAAGAATTGAATTTTTGTTAATAAATGCTAAATAATAAAATTTAATTAAAAAAAAAAATTAAAAGAAAAAATTAAAAAAATTAAAAGAAAAAATTAAAAAATAATTTGTAGTTACTTTTTGAGAAAATTGTTGCACCAATAAATGAAAAGAAAAAATATTTTATTGTCATTAAATGTATACAACATTTTTAGACCCTATGCGAAATGTCTAAAGAAATTCTAAACTAAAAAGATAATTGTCAGAAGGGTTTAAACGTTACCTGAAAAATATTTGGAAAACTTTTCTAATTTCATATTTAGAAATTTGTAAATCTGAATTTAGTTTAGATTTAATTTAGACTGTTCGCACCCACCCCTAATTTTAAAACTCTAATATAATAACTTTTTGAATTGAATGTCATTTAATAAAATTTTGAAATGCATTTATTTTTTAAGTTTACAATTTTGATTTTTAAACAAGACTTCATTCTTTTAAATTCGTCTTCCAATAAACTCAACTAACAAAATTTCATATTTATGTATATTTTTTCTCCAAAAACCAGATAAAAAAGCGAAACTATAGAAAGAAATCTAAAATTCAACAACTGTTGATTGTAACTACATAAAGTTAAAAAAAAAGAAATAAAATAAAAAAACCCACAACAAATTTTTGGCAAATTTTGTTTTAAACGAAAAACGTGACCCAGGAAAGTAACTTACACCGAACTGTATATTTTGTATTGTATCCAAGGCATATGTTGTGTTAAATTAAAAACTAACAAACAAATTTTGTTGTTGGTGTTATTTTTGGTTTGTGGCAATAGAAACCGGAAACTAAATAGAGACATTTAACGTTTTTATTTATTTTTTTTTTTATTATTATATTTTAAGGTTTGACTACCAAAAGAAATTTTTGGATAAATAACAATTTAATGGTGTATTAGTTAAATTTGCACTCAAAATAATACGTTTGATAAAATATATTGAAAAGAATATAGAGCAAAAAAAACACTTCAAGTTCTCATTTTTACAATATTCCGTTAGCTACCATCTGGAACTTAGCCCCTGATTCACACAAGCGACACACAGTAGTTTAAGTCATGCACATTTTTTTTGTGTTTGTATACACCCTGCGGGTAAAAAAAACGATAAGTTGGGAATTGAACCTGTCCCGTGATAGGTGAAAACTGGACCGGTTCTGAAAAAACATATCACGGCATAGGTGAAAAAAGGACCGGTTCCTAAAGTTAGGTACCGGTTTAGAAGTCATGACATGATCTTTTAGACCAGTCCTGTAACATGTCACAGAGGGCAATTGACCCCCTCCTAGGACAAGCCAATGTAAGTAACCACTCCCGTGACCGGTCCCAATCACAATGAACCGGTCACGTGACGTGTTCTGGGATAGGTCCTTTTCCCATAGGCAACAACAAAACACACATACAAGACGCGGAGAATGAGGGAGTGACACATTTATTGTTGATTGTCATAAAAAAAAATTTAAATTAACACATCGGCTAAAAATTCCGTAAGATAACCAATAAAACAAAAATTTTTGGTCTCAAAATAGGCCTCTGTTTCGGCAATCACCTCTTTATTCATACCAAACCTCTTTCCAACGAGCTTTTTTTCAGATCTGAAAACAGTTAAAAATCGCTGCGAGCCAAATATGGCGAATTTGGCCATCACTTGAAATCATCGACAAGTTGTTGTTTTTGGTGTACTGTGAGCCAATGCGGCATCCATTTCGAAAACAACTTTCACATGGACCAATGTTCATGCAAAATAAAGCCGGTACATTCCATCGATATCTTTAGGGTTTCAGCTATTCCTGCAACTTCACTCTACAGTCTGCCAAAACGATTTTGTGAAGTTTTTTGATGTTTTCCGGTATCAAGACCTCTTTCGGGCGGCCAGAGCGTTCGGCATCAACGTTGTTTGTACGACCACGTTTAAAGTCAGCAAACCACTTTTCTTCCATTTGTTTCGATTGAGCAGAGTACGAATAACACTTATCAAGCCAAGCTTTGATTTGAACACTATTTTTCCCCATTAAAATGCAATGATAAATCAACACACGAAATTGCTTTAAGTCCATTCTTTTCAAAATCGCACAAGTAGCGTTGTTCACTAATGAATGAATTGTCATTAAATTTTGACAGGTATCATCTAAAGGTTGGTAGTTCCAAAAAATCTTGTGGATTTTTTATTAGTGGCGCCACCTATGTGCCATCCTATAGATTTTTCAGCCAACACTGTTGGTTAAATTTTAAAGGAACATTAAGTAATTGGGCTTAAACAGCTCACTTTTGAAGGAAAGTTGGCATTAAAGTTCTTGCAAATTTATTAAAAGAATTGCCTATGGTATTCTGATAACTTATTTGCGAACGACTTGAATTTAAAATCTAATAAAATTTATAAAATTCATTAACGGCGATACCTAAAGATCCCAGCAAAACCAGACACTACCAAATAATATACATTACTATGTAAAGCCATTGGATGTCAACCTAAAAAGTTTAAAGAAGAAGAATTGGACAAATGCCAAAGACTTCAGGAGTTCTCAGAATCTTGGAAATAGAATAGTCGATAGTCAGCAAAGACCCAAGACATGTGATTGATGAAAGCGACGTCGAAATGCGATTGTGAACAACTCTTATGAACACCTCCTCGAACGCCAAAAGAGGAAAGAAAGAATCCCAAATTGAGATTCTAATATCGGGTGATTTTTTAACAACTATCTTTTTGGCAACACTGTTTTTGGCAACTCAGCTGTATTCAGTTTGATCTATAATTTATACATGAATATTTTAACAACACGAACAACATTTGATTTTTATTATCAAAATTCGTGCTGTGTGAGAAAAGTGTTTCTATCGAAAAATTATCTTCAGCGACGAAGCTCATTTCGGTTGAAT
Organism: Eustalomyia histrio; assembly: GCA_949748255.1. Taxonomy (NCBI): domain Eukaryota; kingdom Metazoa; phylum Arthropoda; class Insecta; order Diptera; family Anthomyiidae; genus Eustalomyia; species Eustalomyia histrio. The sequence continues at coordinate 24,476,916 of OX456526.1, read as the reverse complement.
GGGTACGTGAAGTAACAAATTTGCCGCATTTGGTGTGAAGAGCAGCCAGAAGCATTGCAAGACCTGCCAATGCATCAAGAAAAATGCAGTTTGGTGTGGATTAAGGGCCGGTGGCATCATTGGACCGTACTTTTTCAAAGACGACGGCAAGAACGTAACTGTGAATGGCGACCGCTACCATGCGATGATTACAAACTTTTTTTTGCCCAAAATGGCTGACATGTGGTTTCAACAAGACGGTGCCACATGCCACACAGCACGCGAAACAATTGCACAATTGAGAAGCGAGTTCGGTGAACAGTTTATTTCACGTTTGAGGTCGGTCAATTGGCTATGTTAAGGCTCATATCTAGGGATAAGCAATGGTTGACGCACTGAAAGCCAATATTGAAGAATTTATTCCTAAGGTATCGGCCGAGATGTTGGAAAGAGTATGACCATTCTATCGACTTCAATAAAGATTTCATACATTTCTCTAAATTTTTTGTGTTTTTTCCAAAATCAAATCCAAAAGCTCTTGAAAAATCACCCATTAGATACTTTCTACTTCAGGTAATGTCGTGTTTTTCAAAAAAAAAAAAAATATCGAATTCGTTCGTTTCTTTTTCTAATAAAAAGCACTATCATTTTTATTATAACCGATGAAGTGGACCAATTTACGTGCAATTTGAAATTGCAATATAAAACTACCTGCATTTAACAAATTTATTTTTTTGAAATTGTATTTTATTAAATCCTGCGATCTCCGGTCAAAATTCCCGGAAATGCGGCAACAGAAAATGACATGTTTTTCAGGAATCCCGACATCGGTTATCTTGGAAGCATTCCCTAGTCATAGTTCCTATTTTTGTTTTGGGGGTAATTACCAAAAAATTTTCGGACATAATCTCTAATTGGAAATGGGGGTAACGCCCATTATGATACCGATCTTTATATTGATAATATCAGGCAAGACTTCCGTGGGGACCTTACTAGAACAAATACGGTAAATTTGGCCGAAGTATCAAATCTACAACGATCGACCTATGAAATGGCTCACTATTAGAATCCTAAACGTCATTTAAAAATTTATAAGATTAATATAATTAATAACTGATCACTTGAAAACCCTACGATAGAGATTTTGAAAGCTCGCTCCACAGATTGAAATGATTAAAATTTTGAGAAATTTTTTTTTTTGAAAATCGACGAATGGGGTTTTATTAATCCCTTTAAAAAAAACCCACGTTTTAGTTTAAGATCCTGAAATTTCTTTTAAAATGTATGTCACTCAGGAAATTATTGATCACTTAGAAACCCTTGGATTTCTGTTAGGATTAGAAACCGTTGGTTTTTTCAAATTACACAATAAACAATTTCTTAAAGTAATCAAGATTTAGTAAATTTTTATCGATCCTTATATATATCTTCAATTTTAATTCTAATAGATCGTTCTTAAGTTCCCGATTGAAATTCTTATAGATCTAACAAAACATTCAAGGTTTAGCTACTAATAGATTCCTTAGTAGCTAAGAAACTCTGATTGGGATTCCGCTAGATAGATATCTTAAAAAATGCACAATTGAGATTTTGGTATATCTTTGTAAACATGCACGATTATAACTCTAATAGGATTCTGATAGATCTCTTCTAAGGCTAAAGTCCTCCTAAAAAAATCCTATTGATCCAGAAGGACCTTGTAAAAGATACCTTAAAATACGCACAATTAGGATTTTGCGAGGTCCATTTAAAATATTTTCGGCTGCCATTCTATCTAAGGTCATAACATCCCAACTTTGGCATTTGAACATTCTTGTTAAAAACCCTTTTAAATATCCTATGTTGGGATTATTAAAGAGTTAGTAGCCCTAAACTATCAGTCACAAAAGGTATTTAGGGCAAATATTTAATATACAACAACTTTTTAAAACGTAATTATTTTAGTAGAAATTCTTAAAAGTAAAATAAATTAAATCTTACTACGTTCCCATTTCTTAAGAGATCGTTTTTGGCATTCAATTTTTTTTTTTTTTTTTTTGTACATTACAATTGTTTTTTTCATAACTTTAGTAATAAAAATTTATTTATTTACAGATTTTTTCCTCCAGTTTTTAACAAACATTCCACAAATATAACACGAGGCAGTATTTCCAAGTTTTTCACATAAATAAACCCAAAAGAGGAGCTGTGTTAAAAAAAATAAATACACAAAATGATGTATAAATACAGCTGAATCCACTACTACTGAACGAATGTATATATGTACTCGCATGTACTACAATATATAGAATATCTACAGTAAAAATGGATAAAATGGAGGCATTAGAAGGACACTTAATGTTTGAATGTTTTTCTTTTTCTCCTTCAAAAAAATTGTTTCTAGCTTTGCTTTTTCCCATAGCTATCAACGTTAAGCATTTAAAGCAGATCAACGTTAAACCAATTAAAATTAGAAAAAGTTTTAAACATATACAGCCATATGCATAGACATTTTATGGATTTTTATAACACACTTATAAATCAAATAAACATGTAAAACAACAACAAGTTCTCTTTATAAGACTGTTATAAGAATCAAAAAAAAATGTTTATGCATATGGCTATTAATGTCTATAATATTTGCGATATAATTTAATGTACGATATAAATATGAGTAAAAGCTTACAGAAAATGTGTATCGACGTTATGTTTTGAACGCTGATAATTAACCACGTTTTCGTGTACTTTGCATTTTATACGAAAATGCTGCTACTATTTGTTTTAAATTAGTAAAAACATTCGAATATTTTATTCGAATCAGTTCCTAAACTAAATTATTATAAAACAAAAAGTTCATCACCAAGTAAAAATTGTTTGCTATAGTTGTATATTATTTTATACAATTGTATATAATTTTATATGTCAACATACATATTCATACAAAACTATATAACATGTGTCTTCAGTATTAATTTATATATTTCTTATATATAGTTCAACTACATGTAATTACATATTTATACCCTCCACCATATATGGTGAGGGTATATATCAGTTTGTCATTCCGTTTGTAATATGTCGAAATATAGGTCTAAGACCCCATAAAGTATATATATTCGTGATCCTTATGCAATTTTAAGTCGATTTAGCGATGTCCGTCTGTCTGTCTGTCTGTTGAAATGGCGATCACGACGCGAAGAGGAAAGCGGGGATGCCTATTTTTACCCAGATTATTGGACATCCTCCCGAGCAGTTTGGTATTGAAAATGAGCAAAATCGGTCCAGCGGTTAAAAAGTTATGAGTGAAAATGTGAAGATACCTCTAAGTTTTCCATACAAATTGGTGTATTTTAGTACAATTTCATAGTAGCGACTGGTACATAAAATATTTTCTCATATTTTTCACGACTTGCTTAGAAATGAATAATACTTTGTATTCACCACAAATTTTTTTCACCTCAAAATTTTTTTCCAAAGTTTTTTAAATTATTTGTATCAAAAACAGTAGAGAATATTTTTTAGGATATGTGGAGGGTATTCAAAGATTCGGCACAGTCGAATTGTATCGAATTAAATATAATTAACAAATCAATTGAGAAGTCCCCGGCCTGACACATAAATGGCGCTACTAGACTTAAAATTCAAAAGACACGTGTATAAATTTGAGAGCTGTCGGATCATTAGTTTGTGAATTATACCATTTTGAGTGAAGCAACTTTTGTTATTGTGAAAAAATGGATAAAAAGGAATTTCGCGTGTTGATAAAATATTGCTTTTTAAAGGGAAAGCAGTTGAAGCAAAAACTTGGCTTGATGACGAGTTTCCGTATACTGCCACAGGAAAATCAACCATCAAGGATTGGTATGCTAAGTTTAGACGTGGTGAAATGAGCACCGAAGACGGTGAACGCAGTGGGCGCCCAAAAGAGGTTGTTACGGACGAAAATATCAAAAAAATCCACAAAATGATTTCGAATATCCGTAAATTGAAATTGAATGAAATAGCAGGTACTCTAAAGATATCAACTGAACGTGTACATCATATCATTCACGAATTTCATATGGGTGCCGCGCGAGCTCACTTTTGACCAAAAACAACGACGAGTTGATGATTCGTTGCGATGGCGAAAATCCATGAGTTGGGCTACGAATTGCTTCCGCATACACCTTATTCTCCAGATCTGGCCCCCAGCGACTATTTCCTGTTCTCAGATCTCAAAAGAATGCTCGCTGGGAAGAAATTTTAGTCGAATGAAGAGGTGATCGCCGAAACTGAGGCCTATTTTGAAACAAAGGACAAATCGTACTACAAAAATGGTATCGAAAAGTTGGAGGGTCGCTATAATCAGTGTATCACCCTTGAAGGAAACTATGTTGAATAAAAAAAACGAATTTTGCCAAAAAAAAAAATGTGTTTTACTATGGTAGTCCGGGGACTTTTCAATTGACCTGTTATATCGCATAAAAATAATTTTATACATTTGGATGAGTACAAAACTCGGATAAAATTGAATCAAACTACATATTATTTTATCAAATAATGATCTAATTCTATCAAATTATATCCAATATAATGAAAAAAAATTTTCTCATTTCTTGGATAAAATTATATATACGAGAAGACACCAGATTTCGATGAAATTTTGATAGATAATAAAAATTTTGTCGCTAAAAAAAAGTACCCATGCTTTTTAACTCCGCTCTGTAAAATGTTAAAATTTCATTGAAATCTAAGTAAATCCACCATCAATCGAATAAATATTTTTTAATTAAACTCCCCCCTACTAAATACATTTAAAACTTTCTTCCAACACAATAATAAAGAATATAGCATAAATATGAAATAATGGAGGGAAAATTGTTTCTCATTTCTCAAACAAAAAAATACAAAAAGGTGCTTTAATTTTAACTTCTTTTAATGGGTGACAAAAGAATACCCCAAACCTAGCGACCAACAAAATAAAATTGTATAAGAAACAAGAGAAATTTAATAAAATTTAATTAAATACATCGTTCTATTTAATTTGTGGCCTTTTCATACATTCACTTGTAACACCCATTTGTAATATTTATTGTTAAATAAAGTTTTTTTTGGAAAAAATTTTACCCAAAAATTTTTTTGATTTTATTTAGTCAGCAAAATATTAAAAATTTGATGTATTTATTGGGGTATTCAATTAATTTACTTTTCATTTAAATCGATTAATTGTTCAAATATTCATTTGTTTTTTTTTTTTCTTAACCGGTTAATCAACCCTTCATAAAATCTAAAAAAAAAATCATATTTTTAAAACATTTTTGTATATTTTTTTTACCAATTTTGATTAATCGATTAATCGTATAAAATTATTCGAATTATTCCTTATTCGAAATTCTGGCAGTCTAAATTATTCGAACAGTTATTTACAAAATTTTTCAATTTATCGAATAACGATTAACCGATTGAATACCCTAGTAGCACTTTTCAATGAATTTTATTAAATTTTTATTGAATCATTGACCATAACTAAAAAGTTATTTAGATCAAAAATAAAAAATAAATGCTTTTATCATATATTAAACAAAATATTATGTGTCAGACATAAGAAAAAAATAAAATTATTTAAAAAAAAACTACTTTTTATGTATGTTATTTATTCATTCAAGTAGCTTTCTACATATACAAAAAATAATCTCATATGACAATTGAAATTTAATTCTTTATTTCTTTATTTCTTTTTTGCAGTACAATAACCTGTTTCAAAATTAAAACACTCATGTAAGTGGTGAACAGCTGAAATTTACATTTCATTGATACAGAAACTGAAACTTGATTTTTTTTTGTTCAAGACAGGTCAGTAGATTAATGCTGAATACAGAAATGTTGAAACACTTAAAGAATTTTATTGGTAGAATCCATAGTAACTTCTAACAGCTCATTTTAGAATCACGTTTAAGTATTTAATTGGCCTTTTAATGAAAAGATCAGCAATGGAGTATAAGACAGATCTGTTCCGAATGATAAACCATCAACAGACCTTACAAAATATGCAAGAGTTAATATACCTATTCAAAAGTCTAAGATTGGGCATCTGACAGATCATTTAAAATATATAAAATTAAGTACGATTAAGAATCTGACACATCTTTTAAAAGTTTAACTTAACAGTCGACAGATCTCACAGAAGACCCTGAATTAGAATCTTACTAATATTTTTAAAAGTCAAAGATTGAGCATTAGGGTGTCTTGATAAAAATAATTTTATATAATAACGTATAATAATAAAATATTATTCCGTTAAAAAAAGAGTTTTAAACCTGCCTGTTTTGAGACTTACTTGCTAGTTAAGTAAATCAAAGGTTTTCTTAGGAAATCTTGTCTTGACTGAAAGTAGTCGGTCACAAGCCCGGTGAAAATGGTGAGTGTTTGAGGTAAAGTAGGGGCAAAATCCTCAGTAAAATTATAACCTTTTAAATATGACAGCGGTTGTAAAGAATATCTTCTCTTCCGATTTCTCCTGTTCACCATAAACTAATAAAGTAAAATTCTGTGCTTGAATGCCAACTATAATTTTTATGCTTAATTTTTATTTAACTTTTTAGTAAAAAACACTTAAAAATTATTTTTTGTGAAAGTTCGGCTATTACCAATTGACAAGCAGACCATCTCTATTGAGCATCCAACAGACCTCTTAAAAGATTCACGAAACCTTTTAATAGACAAAGTATTTACAATCTTAAAGTCATTTAAAAAGTTTTACATTTAAGATCAACACATCAGAACCCTTCAGGAAACCGGGATTTAATATTTTAAAGAACCCTCAAGAGATCTACGATTGAGTTTTAGAGATAATACTAATTTCTTTTAAAACTAACAGTTGGTCTGGTAGACTTTTTCCCCAGAGCTCGAAAGGAAGTTCAAATAAGCCTCTGATAGACATCTTTAAAGATTTCTGATTAAAGTTCAGGTAGACCTCTTAAAATATCCATCATTTAGCAATGACAATAAGGGGTCATTGATCAAAGTTGATATATACTCCCAAAATAAACTACGATTGGTAATCTATTAGAAAAATCTTGAATAAAGTTCAAATAGTCCTTTAATACTTAACTATGGAGGTGAAATTTTTGGACATAATCAGTGGTGGTAAATTTTACCCCTTTTAATATTACTAAAGAATTGTAATAAACATTTCTTGATTATTGTTTGTTTTTAAAGAAATCTACTACATTTTTAATTTTAAAAATGGACATTTTTATTCAATTTTATTTCACAAATCTGCTTTGTTAATTACATAAAAATGTAAAGAGAGGGTAAAATTTAGCACCACCTCAACAATTAAAGGTTAAGAAGAACTATATCCTGAACAATTTTTTTTTGTCCCTACGGTAATTTACTTATATTACGAAATTCAACTGGTAAAATAAGGGGACCCTAATGGTACCAGGATTTTCAAATGTTCATATCAGTTTTGGTAAAGGCGTGGTAGACAATTGCCTCTACTTTAAAACTAAAACGGCAGCCAACCTTGAATAAAAAACTTTTATTATTCGTACTATTTTTTTTCGAAATCATCGTAAAAATTCAAATATCAAAAAATGTCAAATGTTGAAGCTCCGTCAGCCAGTAATAATCTCTCAAGGGTTCCGTGATATAGAACCCAGCAAAACCACACATTACCAAATAATGTGTAAAGTAATGTGTAGCCCCAGGGGCTCATGGACATATATAGTATTTGATTGCTTTAAACTTAAATGAATTTTTGCGCTTCGTTTTTTTGCTATGTTGTCAAAACAAACATACATTACCCTTTTGCTTACAAAAAAAACACAAAGTAATGTATCTAAAAATAGATTTTCAAAAATATTTCAATTTTCAATATTTATAAGTTATATATTACTTAATCAATAATCAGTAACTTATTACTTTATGCTTGCAAATAATAAAAAAGGTAACGAGCTATCATTACAAGGTAACGCATGAGAATATCGCACCCATTACCAAAGTTTTGCTGGGACCAGCTGCTGAATTAGCCAAACATAAACCTATCTCTGTATAGCAAATTTAATGAGTTAAAAAAGAATAGAATATCTTGTGGTGTTGTCTTTTTGTTTCATTCTTATGCATTGAACATATAGAAAATGTGAACACTCAAGAAAAAGATATACACGACAGATTTTCATTGTGTTTACGTTTTGTAAATTTATGAAACACAAAACATAACACAATATTTTCTATTCTTGTTTAACTCATTAAATACACTATTCAGAGATATGCTTACATTTACCTCTGGCTATTCCATGCTTTAAGCAAAGATGGATACCGTAACCGCTTAAAAGTGTAATCGATTTTAATACCTTAACCTTTGTTATACCCTTCACCACAGGTGGGAGGTTATATATAAGTTTGTCGTTCCGTTTGTTATTTCTACAATATTGATCTTAGACCCTATAAAGTATATATATTCTGGGTCCTTATGAAGAGCGAAGTTGATTTAACGATGTCCGCCTGTCCGTATGTGTGTTCAAATGGGTTTTCTGAAGACCCCAGACATGATGAGGACTTGATTGTTATATATTTCTGTTAAATGTGATCCATTTCTGCTTGCTATTAAAAATCAGCCAGATCGGTTGATAAATGTCTGAGATATTAGCAAAAAATCAGGACTTCCTCTAATTTTTTCCGTAAAATCCCTTTGTTTTTATATGTATGTTGAATATTACTCATAACAAACACATCAATTTCTTTTCTTTCACCTCTTCACCTTTTATACACAAACAACAAACACATACAAAGATTTGTCATTTAAATAAAAATCAAACAAATTCCTATTGAACGAAAACTGTTCATTTAACTCTATAAACGATGATTCCATATGGCCTTCATAGCTGAGTTGTCTAAACGCTATGTCACAAATACTTTTTTTTCTCTAAGAACGCGAGTTCGAATCCTACTCAAGACACAATTCAACTTTTTTTTTGTACATTTTTTTTTTATTTGCTTAAGACTTTTTTATTTTTTGTTTTTTTTAACATTAAATAATTAATTTAAATAAAATTTTATATTAATAATTAAATAATCCATAAATAGGCTAAAAACATCAAAATTTGTATAAAAACCCTCTGATACAAACAAAATACAAACGGTTTTATTTCTCTTTTTTGCTCCGATTTAAAAGAATTTATAAACAGATTTTTAAACCATTTTCTCATATATTAAGAAAAGTTTATACATAATTTCCCTTTGAGTGCAACTATTTTAGGTCATAACTTATAATAATTTATAAAAAAAAAAATTATAAACTATTTTCCTTCAAATTTTTAAAATTAAGCTAAAGAAATTAAAAATATTTTTTAATAAAAAAGCGAAATAAAATCCCAAATGCAAATTTGGCAGCTAAATCAAACATATTTGTAGAAATAAAACACATGCAGTTATAGTGATTTCTTTTAACGATTTGTAAAGAATATTTTTTTGGTCGAAAAAAGCTTTTTTTAGAACTAAAAAGATTTTTGAAAAAAAAATATTACTCACAAACAACAAATCCATACAAAGGTTTGTCATTTAAATAAAACCCAAACAAATCTGTTTTAAACGAAAACTCTTTATTTACTTCTATTAACGACGTTTGCTTATGTCCTTCAATGGCTCAGTGGTCTAAGCGCTTTGTCACAAATACTTTTTTTCTTTTAGTCGCGCAATCGAGCCCCGTCTAGTCAACTTTTTTTATTTTTATATTTTTTAACACTTTTTTTTTATTTTCTTAAGACTTTTTGTTATTTTTTTATTTTTTTTTTTTAACAAAACAAATGCGTCCAGCACAGTTGTCTTAACGATGTCGGTCAGCTTTTCTGTATAATTGGAGAACGGAAAGAAGAAAAGCTTCCAAATAAATAAAAAATATCAAAATTTGTATAAAAACTAAAATTTTAGAGCTGTAATATGACCTATGGATACGTCTTATATATCCAAAGATCGAAAATCTTTAGTAGAACATATTTTTTTATTACTAAACTAAATGGTAAATTTCCACTTAAAGATGTCCGTATATAAATCTGTCCATTCCATATATGTCCATATATAAACTTCACTATTTTCCCAACCATGGTGAAGGGTATATAAGATTCGGCATAGTCGAATTTAGCCGCTCCTACTTGTTTTTTTTTAAGACAATTGCTTAAAATTTAAATTTGTTAAACCGCACTTATTAAAGTTTAAATTATAAGCATAATAGTCCTAAAAACTTTTTAAAACATTATTATCTGTAAATTGCATTGTAACTAATATGCACTTGATATATTTTTGATGATCCAAAATTCATTAAATTCAATAGTAATAATGACGTTGGTTGGTCTATTGGTTGGTTGGTCATGTGATGATGTAGCAATTTCTAATGACTTCTTCAACTTGTATGAATGAGTACTTTAACATGGAAAATCTTTTAACAATGACACTGATGTTCTTCTAGTTCTTTGGGAAAAAGCCATAAAATTTATATATTTTTTTTTTTGTGTAAATGAATTCTAACCCGAATATGATGATGATGATGTTTGTTTGTTTGTTGAAGATGATAGTGCAATTTTTGGTTGCTTGTACCATGCCTGACGGTCTGTTTCTTTCTTTGGTTTCCTCCCATCTGCGTTTAAGTGTTAGTTTTAGGTTTTGCCCTGGAATCAGGTACACAAACATTTTAGAGATTTAAAGGAATTAATTCTTTGATTGATTTAAAAGTTTGTGAGATTGTTCTAAAAGAAGAACACACACAAAAAAATTCACAATGTCCCAACTGAATTTGGCGCCAAGCGAACCATTCGGTTCCTGCAAAATATTTATTGTCACAAAACTATTTCTGTTGTCCCAACTGAAATAGGGTTGGAGCAACAGAACTTAAGTTGCGACAACCGAATATTCATTTGCAGAATAGCAAACTATTGGATTAAGAATGCTTAAAAAGTGACATTGATTCGATTGATTTAAATATTCTCATATTTACATATATATTGATTATTAGGACATAGATGATTATAATCCCGATTAAAGTCTGCATCTTTTTAAGATCAATTTAGTTACATTTATTACGACATTTTTAAGGATTCTATTCAGCATGAGTTCATTCCTTCAAACAATGTTCTTAACGATTTTTATTCTTATTTCTATTTTTTTTTGGTCTTCATTCATTTATGTTTCATGTCTGTCCATGTTGCTATGTCTGTCACTGTTGGTTAATCTGGCACAATAATACCATTTTTTTAGTAAATTTTGGAACTTTTAGTAATTTCCAAAATTAAAAAGAAATTACCCATGTAAAAATCGAAATATATATGAACATACATGATCATACATGGGTTTGTATATGATCATACATAGGCATACATGGTCATATACGTCCATACATGATCTCATATATGACCATACATGATCTTATATATGACCATACATGATCTCATATATGATCATATATCTTCGGATCCAAAATTTGAGGGTATATGGTGATATATGTGCATATATTATCATACATGCTCATATATTATTCATTTATGCTCGTCCATATACCCTCAAATTTCGGATCCGAAGATATATGATCATATATGAGATCATGTATCGTCGTATATTGAACAATGTATGGACGTATATGACCATGCATGCCCATGTATGATCATATACAGGCTCATCCATGTATGATCATGTATGCTCATATATATTTCGATTTTTAGATGGGATATTTATAAATATTTAAATTTTTTTGTAAAAAATCTTATTAAATTTAATACACCGACAAAATTTATCTATTGATCTCCACTGACTTTCAGGTGAAATGCGTTCACAGAAAGTCTCGAGTAACCTAAAATAAATGATATTTAACTGAGAATTTTTTAAAGTTTACTAAAAACAAAGATAAATTGAATAAGTAAATTAAACTACTTGAAACTCCTAATTTAAATCAACTAAAATATAGTAAACCTAGAAACCAGAGGAAACAAATCTTTCACACCTAAATTCTAAATATGTGTTTCGCCAAAAAGAGTGTAAAAGTATTAAGATCTTTTTTAATAAAAATCGCTAAACACTTGATTAAGAACTTGGTGTGAATACAGCTTAAAAATGTAAGGATCAATCACTTAAAATTACAAGAATTTGTCGTGTGTTATAAGCCTGGTACGACTTCTGATAAATTTTATATTTGAAAGCGAAAAAATTGGTTTGGAACTTTTTTGCCATAATTTTGATACGAAGCACAAATTCTTAAATACCATCACTGTTGTATATGTTGTTTTCTATACTTGCACTTGAACACTTTTAAATTTATGACTTTTAACTTTTTTTTATGTCTTACTTTAGGATTTTAGCTGGATAATGTGCAAGTTTGTGTTCTTACATTTGGCTGTATTTTGTAGAATAATTAAAAACTTGTTAGAATGTTGTTGCTGTTGTACTCGTATCTGTAGTAGTTTTTTTTTTTTTTGCTTTATCATTTACCATACATCATCGCCTTCAAATTGTTATTATTGATTTGTTTTAATACAAGTCAGGAGAGAACAAGTTTTTTTTGGTTTACTTTTTTGTGAAAGGATTTATAAGTTTATGTCAAAACGACTGATGGATAGACCAATCGACATTCTTTGTTTTCATTTTTTGATAAAAGAAATATTGCTAACAAATCATAATTGTTCTTGTCTACCATGACAAATAGCAGTGAGATGTTTTGGTAGTAAACTTAGGATAAACAGTGGTTAAATTAGCAAAGGAGTTAACTGCGCAAGTATTGTGGATAAAAATTTATTAGAATCGGGTCTCAGCTCCATATGTTATAAAACTGGTTATGCTACAAGGTGGGGCACGCCAATACGGACGGAAAATCATGAAGCACCATTACACCCTCTCACAGTGATCGTGTAGTTATATCGGAAAAGGACCATATTTTTTCGAATGAGGCGATGGTATCGCTATTGCGGTGAACGGCAACCGCTATAAGCCATGCTGGCTAAATTTTTCTTACCGGAAGTTGACAATCTAGATTTTGAGGATATGTGGTCCTAACAGGACGAGTGCACTTGTCATACTACACGCGACACATTGCGTATTTTGAAGGATGCCTTTCGTTACACCTTTCGTTAATTTGGCTTGGACAGCCATATCTCCCAATATGAACCTCTTCCTCTGGGGATATTTGAAGTCGTTGTTGTACGCGAACAAAACCCGCACCTTGGAGGAGTCAAATAAGAACATTCGAGCCGAAATCGACAACCTGACACCACAAATACTGCCCCGAAGTTGCAAAATATAGTCAAAAGATAATCAGTTAAAAACTAAATGAATTTTTACTTTAAACAAAAGTCATACTGAAAGAAAATCAGATAATGGAACTAGTTCCAAAAACCAGTTCTACGGAACTTATATGTAAAGTTCTAATTCGAGGTTGCTATTAATACAATTTTAATCAAAATCCCTCGGTCATACGTAGCAGTACCGTACCTTAACGTAATGGGACGGAGTCGAAACTAAGTTTTTGAGCAACACTTTTTATATTCATTGCTATTCATTATTTGTTTTGCACAACTTTTTAATTTTATCAGTTTATTTGCTTGTATTTTCCTTTTTTTTATTGGTTTTTTATAATTTTTTAAAATAAAATATCATCCAATATCAGCTGTCACGTAAATGCGGCAGTGTTTCCATATTTAAAGCCCTTCATTCTTCATTATCTTTCGTCTCTCCTCTAACGCCATTCCAAAATAAGATATGTACGAGGAATTTCTTGAGTGCTACTTTTCTTAAAAACAAAAAAAAAGATAAGCTGAATCAGCTGAATTCGTCACGTTACATCTACGTATGGCTAATGCTAGCTTAAGACCCGATAACAGAACAGCTTATAATGGAAGAAGTTGATTTTAACCTGGTCCTTTGAAATAATTTTGCTGAGATAAAACTACTTTGTTTCGTATCTAGAATTTTATGCGGGAATTCCCGTCATAATCAATCCTGAATTTCCGGGAAATACAGGTTGGTTGAAAAGTTCCTGCGCTCACCAAGAGATGGCACTGCTAGCTCCAAACTTTTTTTTTTTCTCAAGTTGGTATAACTGTCCTGAGAACACATGCAAAGTTGCAAATCATTCTGTCAATTCTTTCTTTGTTTACAAGCCATTTGAAGTTGACGTGTCATTGATTTTTTTAATATGGAAAAAATTGAATATCGTGCAGTCATTAGATTCTTTATTTTGAAGAGTTTAAAAGCAAAGGAAATTTATGAACAATTGTTAGAAGTGTATAAGGAGTCCTCACCTTTAAAACGCACCGTTGAATTTTGGGCTGGTGAATTTAAACGTGGTCGTACCAGCCTTGAAGACGATCTACGCGAAGGACGACCAAAAACTGCAACCACAGCAGAAATCATTGAGCAGGTACATAATATGGTTAGTGAAGATCCAAGTTTGACTAAGCGTGAAATTGCTAATGCCATAGGCATCTCAGACGAACGAGTTCTCCATATTTTACATGAAGAATTACGTATGAAAAAACTGTTTGGAAAGTTAGTGCCGCACACATTAACAATTCAACAAAAACTCGATCGAAAACAAATTTCTCAGTGTAATTTGGAGCGTTTTAAGCCGAATAAAACCGACTTCTTGCGTCGTTTTATAACTATGGATGAGACTTGGATCTACCACTATGATCCTAAATTGAAACAAGAATGTTTACAGTGGACTGAAGCTGGTTGTTCAGCTCCAAAGCAGGTGAAGTCACAACGATCAGCAAAGAAGGTTATGGCATCAGTTTTCCGGGATGCAAAGGAATTTTGTTGATTGATTATCTTCAGAAAGGTAAAACAATCAACTTGAATATTATTGAAGCCTTTTGGATCAGCTGGATGAAAAAATTCGTAAGAAAAGACCTGGTTTAAAGAAGAAAAAAATCATTTTTCATCAAGACAATGCACCTGCTCACAAAAGTGTTTTGACGATGGCTAAATTCAAAGAATTAAAGTACGAATTGCTTGAACATCCATCGTATTCACCAGATTTGGCTCCCAGTGACTACTATCTCTTCAGAAATCTCAAACAATTCCTTCGTGGAAAGCATTTTTCGTCGAATGAAGAGGCCATAGCAGCCGTAGACGGTTATTTTGCTAAGCTTCCGGAAAACCATTATAAGGATGGGATAAAATTATTGGAAGATCATTGGAACAAGTGTATTGAGCTTCTAGGAGATTATATTGAATAAAAAAATATATTTCATAACAAAATCAGTATTGTTTCATTTCGACCGCAGGAACTTTTCAACCAACCTGTACTGCGGGAATTCTCGTGATTTTTTTTTAATGTTATTGATGAAAATTTATTAGGAAGTGGACATTCCAAATTGTATAAACTATCAAGATATTTAAAGCATCTAATGTTTATAAAGATATGTTTACAATTTGCTTCAAAATGCCTGAAAAACTCTGCTTTAAATCCAGAACACCTTTATAAGAGTAATGCATTTATGAAGAACAATCATCTCTACTTTATTTTATTTGTACAATGTTTGACATTGTATTCCTTTTTTGGATCTGCTCTACCTGTGGCTAAGGAAATAATTGTCGAATAATCATTTTTGTTGGCAAAAATAGGTAATTTATGTAAGGGTCTTTTATAATACAGAAAAAGAATGACACACTCAATCGTGACCTTTCTCTCCGGGTGGGGTCAAATAAGACCCAATATTGTATGTTGGCCCATAGAGCTGTGGTTTCGTCAATGTCATTAGTAAATTTGTCTGCTGTCAGTATGAAGAAATCGGTTACTTTTGATGTACTAGGCATGGAAGTTAAGTGTGATGTCCATTGGAATAAGCACACATTTGAAGTGTAGAAATCAGCATTCAAGTATGTTGGTTTCCTAAAACGGTGTTAGAAATATTCCACTCTTTTCGATCCCCTTACGATTTACACCACTAATATCCGTCCGAAGATGGAATATCTATTTTAGATTTTTTGTACCGCGTGCAAAGGAGGGCGTCGGCACTCATTAATGACAGGAAATTGCCAGCTCTATTGACTCATTAGAGCACCGTCGGAATGTGGGTTGCGTATCATTGTTATATCGATATTACCATGGGAATAAATAAACTGATCCCTAGAGTTTGGGTTTATATTCAGAATACTCGCTTATCTAGTAGAGCACATCCGTTCGTGGTCGAGTGTCGAATGAATCTCGCATTACAGGGAGAATTTCTTTGTTAGTCGTACAAATCGTATGTGAAAAAACCCCCCACAAAAGTCTTCCCTGTCACCTACAATATAGAGAAATTCAAGTTAAATGTCCACAAACACTATTACATCTTTTGTCCTCCCCCATAATCTATTTTCATAAATTCAACACAATGCACAGCATTAGTAGGCACATCCCCTGAGTGCTGGTCTATTGAAAATAAAAAACGCCAGACATATATGGTTTACTACCGCTTTGAGTTGAATCTTTTCCAAACTTTGGAGGATCCCGTTATTTTAGAAAATTTTTCGTTCCACATGTATATTGTCTGTTTTCCAACAACTAAAGTTTATCCATCCCTTTAACCTACATCTACAATCGCCGATTATGCTAGAAGGTTGGCTCTGCTTTAGAATGCTTCTCAGATTTAAACTCAAATATCCTTGTTTTCTCTTCCCAGTGAGACACCTTACCTTTCTGTGATAACGCCTGACTACCTTAGATGATACTATCGATTGAAAAAACTTATATTTATTCTGCATATTACAGACTGTTATTGATATGGTATATTTAAAAAGAAGATCGACTGGTGTAATAGCAAGGAGTGTCTAAAGTGCAGCAATTGTTGATTTTAAGGTAGATAAAGCTGTTTTATTAGCGAGAATAGATAAAATAGCTTTATTAACAGTAAGAAAATCATCCCGTTTTATGCTGCAAAGGTTTTAACATCCAAAAGATCAGCTAGAACCACCGCCACTAATTTAAAAAGTTTCCCCTAAAGAGCAAAATATGCTATAATGTTCGATCCATCTCTATAAAATGATTGCAAAGTCTTGCATGTGATACCCTCCCCGTCTATTGTTCTTTATACGAAGTATATGTAAGATTAGAAACTTTTCTCTTTCTAGGAACCACTGTAATCATACGGTGTTGTTTGTTTTATATACATGTTCTATGTCTTAAGTATTTTCATCATTGTCATTGTTGATTATTATCATGATTATTAATAAATATGTACTTTTCTTTGAAGAAAAAAAAGCTTCTACTTATATACAATAATACAAAATTTAAAATTCGTTGCTACAGTATTATTGTTGATGGTGTTGTGTCTATGACGATAGATAAAATAAATATATAAATATGAATGAAAAGAAAGATGAAATAAAGAGTAAATGCTACCTCATCATGCAACTTGATAACTGTTGTTCAAATATTTCTTATTGTTAAAAACTTTTTAACACATTATTAATGATAAAATCAAATAATGTGCCGAAAAGTTTTGAAAATATTAAATTTAATGGATTATCATCATATTTGATATAATCATATTTAATTCGGTTACTTTTATATACTTTATGAGGGTATTAAATGTAAATGTAAACTGAAAAGCCCATAAGATTAGTTGTATTTCAACATTTTGGTATAAATTAAATTTAACTACACTAATAAACAAACTTAATGCAATTGTAACCCATCTTATTATGTTTCACGAAGAATACAGTTCTATGTTTTGAAGTATGGATCAGTGCTGTCAGTGTAGGGGATTTATCCCCAAATTGGAGGTTTTATTTATTTAAAGGGGATAAAAATTTCCGCTTGGCGATTCGGAGATTTGTTGGAGCTGACAAAATTTAAGGGGGTTTTTGGGGATAATATATTAACAATATTTTCTTATTTTTTAATTATTATTATTAATATTTTAGAATTGGTGGTAATCTAAAGCGGGCTTGTATTTTCATACCAAAAACAGCGTTACATTTTCTTAATTTTTTTCAGACCAAATTACGCTTATATACAGAAAAATACAACTCTGGGAGTTTTGATTAAATTTTTTTTAAGTATTGAGTACTCAATTCCCAAATGATCAATACTGTTGTAAATTTATAGCAGTAAAGAGTTTCAAGTTAGACAATTTTGTGTTATACAATTCGATAGTTTACTATCGCAACCTCGTATCTCAAAAACTACTCCTTTTCAGAAGAGAGAGAAAAAAAAACGTTTTATAATAAGCTCGTGGCATTTTTTATTTTTTAAATTTTAAATTTATCGTTACTTTTAAAAAAAAAAAATTAATTAAAAAATGTCACGAGTTTAAAAATGTGTTAAAACGTTTTTTTTTTATTTCTCCTGAAAAGTAGTAGTTTTTGAGATACGAGGTTGCGTTAGTAAATACTCGATATGAACCTAGTTCGACCGCGTGCTATAAAAAAACGAAAGTACGAGGGCGGATCAATAAGTCCCCAACTTTTCGAACCTCCCTCGTAGTTATATGAAACGCAACACTGCTTCCATCAAGTACCACCTGTTAATAGACTACTGTTAAATTTTGAGCAAGTTCCGTCATTTACTTTGCGTTTAACAGCAGGATTTTTCGAGGTCCCTAAAATAGGCATTTCTTTGATCAATGATTTCATCGTTAGAGGTTTGGAATTGGAAATAGTCACTGGGGGCTAAATCCGGAGAATAAGGCAAATGAGGGGGCAATTCGTAGTCTACTTCATGGATTTTTGCCATGGAAACTATGCTGCCACACGATTCCGTTGGTGGAAAGCTTTCTCATATCCAAGTGATCGTTCAAAATTCAAACCACTGAGCCATGTGAGATGCCTATGTCTTCCATTATCGCACATTCAATCTCCGATCGGCCAACACCATATCGTGAATTTTTTCAATTGTTGTGGGTGTAGAGACCTCTACTGGGCGTCCAGAACGTTCGGCATCTTCCGAACCACAACGAAAGTCAGTAAAGCACTTTTTTACCATTGAAATCGATGGTACAGGGTCCCCATAATATTTATCAAGCTTTTCCTTGGTTTTTTCGCAAAAAATAATGTTTAATAAGCACTCGAAATACACTTTTTTCCATTTTTAAAAAAAGCCACAGGTTGTATGTTTTAAACAGCTGTTAAACGCAAAGTAAATGACGGAACTTGCTCAAAATTTGACAGTAATCTATTAACAGGTAATACTTGATGGGAGCAGTGTTGCATTTCATATAACTACGAGGGAAGTTTTAAAAGTCACGGACTTATTGATCCGCCCTCATAAGTAGCACACAAAAGGTTTCACTAGTTACTATCCTATTTACTTGCTTAATTACTCCTGTTCGCAATGTCCCAAAATTCATGGGTGGTCATTACCCTCTCGCTTAAAAAAAGTGAGAATAATGAGTTACCAGCATGGTTACTCATAGTAAAGAAATAAGTGGTTACTTACAATAGTAAAGTAAATTAATAGTGAATCTTACTCAACTAAAATTTTCGTACTTAAAGAAATCAATTAAAATAATTTGTATTTGAATTTATATAAATAATATTTAAAATATCTACTTTTTGCATTCAAAAATTTAAGTTAATATAGATGGAATACTATTTCAGGTTAGAAAGTCTCTAAGATCTTAAAATTTTTGCAAAATCAGTTTTTGACAGCATATACATAATTTTCTATTTTGATTTAAATTTTTTCAAAAAAATAATAAATATTAAAAAAAACAGAAATACGAATTCGGTACTTATTTCAGTAACTACCAGTAATTCATTGTTTTGCATGTACATATAAGTACTTCTACCATCAATTATCAGTAGGTCATTATTTTGTATTTTAAAGTAATGCTCTAGGTTATGCCCTATCATTACATGGTAATCTGCACAGAAATGATCAGTCATTACCATGTTTTTGCTGAGTTGGTCCATATTGTGGATACAGGGTGTAACAATGGTCGACATAAGCAAAAAAATAAAAAAAAAGTTTTCTCAACATCAAAATCTCCACCAAAATTCAGTATCAGATTCGAAAAAAAAATGTCCTGGCTGGATTAAAATAATTTGTTCTCTTTATCAAATAAAATTAACTTAAATGTACATATAACCGCTGCAAATGAATTACATTACAAAAAAATGTTTTATATTAAATTAATTTAAAAAACATATATTTTAGTTTGAAACATTTTAGGGATTTTCGGGGATCAGCAAACAAAAATTTGAGGATTTTTTTAGGTTGAAAAATCAATATTTGGGGATAAAGCTTTTAAAAGGCTGACAACACTGGCATGGATTAGACAGATATAAACATAAACGTATCTCTGTATAGCAAATTTAAGGAGTTAAATAAGAATCGAAGATTTTGTATTGTATTTTCCTAGTTTACGTCTGGTTAATTTAGGCTTAAGTTTCTGTTTGAAGAAAAACGCATTTATAATTTTTCAAAATCATGTTTTACCATATCTTCAAATGTTATAGCGTAAAAATCTGCTAAAAAGAAATGAAGAAGTAAAATTTTATAATTTATGTGCAGGGGTCTAAGCTGTAAATTGGCGCCCAACGTGTAGGCTAAATTTTTAAAAATTTTAATATTAATTTATTTTAATTAAATACACCAAGAAAACAAAACTCTCTTAAGTTTGTTTAATATAAATTAAATAATGCTTAAATTTTCTATTAACAACAAAATTCCTGTAATTTCCGGACTTAACCAGCAAACCCTGTTCGGTGTACATGCAACAACTTCATGAAAATATCTCCTGGTTAGACTACTACACAGGCAAATATTTTCTGTGTAAAGCTTCCATAATCTTTGTTCCTTTACATATACAAACTTTGCTTTTAAATATCTAAAAAGATTGTTGCTTGCTTGCTTACTTACTTGTTGTTTGTTTCATGAGGCTAAAAGTATTTCTTTGATGAAAAATTTGTTCAGTCTCTTTGCACGACAAGTCGGTATGTACCTACGAGTATGTAAGCTGCCAAGCAAGTTGCTGCTACTACACAAGCAAACTGGCTTAGGATTATTTTAGTTGTGGTTAAACTTGCATTTTACATCATTTTACATTAGTATTAAGTAAAATCATCATGCATTAAAAACAGAACATAACATACACACAAAAAGAAAAGTTAGTATAAGCAGAGTTAATATGCATGCTGAATATATTCAAAGAAACAAATGCTTTTAAGATTACAAAAGCATAAAAAATCTTGTCAAGAAATGCTTGGTTTTAATGTCTTAACTGCCCTAATTTCGTCTACCAAAAGTTTTTGTGAGTGTATATAATTGTCAGGATATTTATTCAGTGTTTTTTTTTTTCGTTTTTGGATTTTGGAATCTGTCTACTGAGTCTGTACAACATGCATTTATTTTAGCAAAATGCAATAACTATGTTTTTTTTATTATTTTTTTTTTTTTTTTGTTGAAAAACCAGAACCACGTTCTATTTTAACATGGTATGTATGTTTTTGTCTGTCGTTGGTTTAAGTTGTTCTTATTTGCTAGAAAAACCGGAAAATAGTATACAATATTTTTTTTTGTTTAGTTTTTTTCTTTTGCTGTAAAAATAATATTGAGGTTGTTTTAGCACGTACTGTAGGCGGAAGAAATAGAGAGATGGAGTTATATTTTTGCTCTAAGCTAGAAAAGGTTATTTAAAATTCAATTATGACATGTTTGTGGTTCATAGATTTTTTAACTGGGAAAAAATTTGAGTTATAGAATTTTAACACGAAAGAATTGAATTTTAAACGAAAAGAACTAACGGGATTTCTAGAAATTATAATTCAAAATCAATCATACCCTTGTTATACTTATTATGTAAATGAATTGTAAAATTTAAAAGTTAACTTTCATATTTTTTCTTTTTTTTTTTTTTGTTCACAAATATCTACTTGCAACATGTCCTCATTATACCTTTTCATCATAACACAGTATGACCGCCTTCGTCACTGCATACCACTTAAACAAACAATGTTAACAATACAAAAAAGTTGGTTTATTTGAAACAAAACGCATACAAAAAAAAAACCATAATAAAAATATCAAAAGAAATACGAGTAGTTTGTTGTATTGAAAACAATAAACATACTGCAGTGATTCTTAAGCGGCGAAACGCAATATTAAAACATATCGTAGAAATAACACTTTCCCTAAAATACGGTTTCTCACATTTTTCTCAATTCGTTGGGCGCCAGCTATTGCTGAGTGCTCTATGTGTATTAAAACACACAGCCTACAGCTAAGCGCTTTTACAAAAACAAATGAGCATACCCTTGTTATACAAGGGTGTCCAAGCATATGGCTTGGACACCCTTGCTCTAAATTATGAATTTCTTTGTCTCATGTAAAAAAGTTAAAGAACCCCTGCTACAATAAGAAAATCAGTATGAGGGACATTACATCTCCGTAGTAACAAACTACAAAAAGGTGAGAGTAAAGAACAAATAATAAAATATGACAATAAGAATTACATAAACGACAAATCTTTTGTAAATCAACAAACTGAAAAAGGGCAAAATATGAAAATAAATTTGTAAGTAAAGATAGCAAAGTGAGATTGACTGATATTTGTGATAGCATGTAGTTACGAATAGCGAAAAATGCGTTTTAAAGTGTTGCCAATTTCCTAATTGTTTTGTTATTTATGGAATAGCTAAGTATTGTTGGTTATTTGTATATTTTTTGTTTAAATGTAACAAAGCGTTACCACGCAAAGAAAAAACATGGTTGCAATATAATCACTACTACTATAATATACTTACTCCAATCGGGTATGGTTGTCACAACCAAGACATTGGCTCTCTAACCATTAACATGGTCCCTACCATCATTATTTAGTAAATATTTTACTATTTTATGATTGGCGCACCTCTTATTTTATATCATGATTGGCTGTAACTATATTGTGGTAACAAAAATTCTGACTATGAAAAAAATATGATAATCATGCAACGACAAAATGCTAGCAACAATCAATAAATAATTATACATCAAAAAAAACATAACTTTAACGTTTACAGTGATAATATTGTCTTGTTTTCATAAAAACCAAAATTTTATCAGTTCAGTCAGATTGTTGTTACTATCAAATGTCCTAAAAAACAATCATACAATTATTTTTTTACTAAAACTGAACAAATATCAGATGGGTAGAAAATGCCTTTCACATGTCATTAAAATATTTCATCAATTGTCCCATTAATTCATTAATTCCAGATTCTTTTTTTTTTTTGTAGCTTTAGAAATTTTTTTTGTACGAACAGGTTTCTTACACAAAATAATAGATATTTATCTGATAAAAACATTTTTAGATTCTATGAACTTTTCCTTAAACTAAAATTTTCAGATTCTCCAAACTGTTTCTTAGCTAAAAGTTCATATATTCCAAACAAACTTAAATTTTAAGGCCTTTCTTTGAAAGAAAAATTCATAGATTCTGAAAACTTTTCATCATGAAAAATACTTAGATTCAAAGGACTTTTTCTATTAGCAATATTCTTAGATTCTAAAGACTTTTTATTAAGGAGAAATTTCTACAAACTTTCTACAAAAAATCTTAAAAGTGTCTGAGATTTTTTTTATTAAAAAAGTCATTAGAATTTCAAAAAAAAAAATTTAAGTATTTGTCTTAAAACAAGTCTACAGAATCAAAGTTTTCTTGAAAGAAAAGTTCTTAGAATCTATGATTTTTTCCTTAAAAATTTTTCTTCAAAAAGTCAATTTCTTAAATTTAAAGAGCTTTTTCATGGTTTCTAAGAAATTTTGCTTTAAGAAATTTTTTTTAGATTATGGATCATATAATGATAATCCAGGAATCATAATATAGTTATGGGGGACCATAATATGATAACATTTGTAAAATACTATGATTAGGTGCGATCATATTATGATAAATTCAATATAACATGGTTATTTAGGACCATAATATGGTAATTTTTGAATCATAATATAACTGTAGGAACCATATTATGGTAAAAATATGGTTATTTTATTATCATAATATGATAACCATATTATAGTACGACTATGGTTGGCACAACCATAAACCCAAAAATATATGATGCTCTTTGAATATGATTGCCCCAACCATATTTTTCCTTTGCGTGAAGTTGTTTAACTAATTTGTATAAACTAATTTCAGGGACGGACGTTATACTCAGAATATAAAGTTAGTAGTAAAATTTGTAAACGGTTTTCAATCCCACTTTAGTATTTTTATTGATTTTTAGTAAAAAAAATATTATTTAGAAAATCTTTTTGTTATTTATATTTTGCAAATTACAGAATTTTTACAGAATATTTACAAATTTTTGTTGCTAATTTCAGAAATCATTTTACAAATTTTTGATAACCGATTTGCTTAAATTAGCAACAAAAAATTACTAATTGTAAAAAAGTGTATATTAAAGGAAATGTTATTTTTAATTAAAACTTACACCTACAAACTTAAATTGCATTAAAATGTTACATAGATTAAATGAAGGGATCGGAAGTGAAGACACCAACTCCTGTCTAAAAATAGTACATCAACTTAAAATAGCACTAAAATGTTTTTTAAGTTTTAAAAATATTTAAAATTTTACCTTAAAAGTAAAGAAAAAAATTTACTTAAATATTTTTCAAAACAGAAATTACCAAATCAATTAATTTTTAATTTTTTCTTAAAAATATTTTTTGAAAAAAATAAATAAAATGAAAAAATTTGAAATTTTGTTCTAATTTTAGTATTGCTGATTTTAGCAAATCGATTTTAAATTCACTTTACAAAAAGTTTACTAAAATTTAGTAGCGGCAGCTAATTTTTTTTACTAATTTCTTTGTACTACACGTCAGCAGACATGTGTTAGCAACAAATACCACTGGGCTCAAATTAGCAAATAACAGCAAAATTTTCCGTTACCATTACAGACTTTTTTTGGTGATTAATTTGGTTATTTTTGTTTTGAAAATAATTTTTAATAAATTTTTTGGATTTTGAGGTCAAAACTTAACTGATTTTTATAACAAAAAAGTTTTTAGTGTTATTTTAAGTGGATGTTCTATATCAGGACATGAGTCGGTTGTGAAAAGTATCTTTACTTCCGATTCCTTTTTTCAACCTATGTAACATTTTAATGCAATTTAAGTTTGTATGTATAATTACTAGAAATAAAATTTCCTTCAATATTCACTTTTTAAAAATTAGTAAGTTTTTTTTGCTAATTTTAGCAAATCGGTTTTCAAAAATTTGTAAATATTCTGTAAAAATTCTCTAATTTTCAAAATGTAAATAGCAAAAAAATTTAATAAATAATAATTTGTTTACTAAAAATCAGTACAAAAATAGTAAAGTGTGATTAAAAATCGTATACTAATTTTTTTACTAACTTCTTTTTCTGAATGTAACCATGAAAACCTATTTTTTTGGATTTGAAATCAATTTCAATTTTAACGTAATATCCATTAGGTAAAATGCACTTCTTTCAACGAACCTCTTACACCTTGATACCCTTCAAAAATATACGATTTGTCAAACTTTTTAAAATAGGCTTCCGTCTCTGATATGACTTTTTCATTTGTGGAAAATCTCTTTCACTTGAGCCATCTTTTCAAATTTGGGAATAAATAATAATTGCTGGTGGGACAGATCTGGAGAATACGGTGGGTGGGGAAGCAATTCGTAATGTAAAGACTTCAATTTTTCTAAAGCCAAAGCAGATAAATGCTCCGATGCATTATCATGATGATACAAGATTATTTTCTTATTTAAGCGTGGTCGTTTTTTCTTAATTTCTTCATTGAATCTGTTCAATAACTTAAAATAGGTCTTGTCAGTTATTGTTTTTCCTTTATTTAAGTAATCAATGCATCCCAAAAAAACTGGTCATTACCTTTCCAGCCGATTGTTGAGTCTTTGGCCGCTTTGGTCGGCTTTCACACGCTTGTAACCACTCCGCAGACTGTTTATTAGACTCCGGTGTATAATAATGAATCCACGTCTCATCCATTGCTATAAATCGACGTAAAAATTCTGTTGAATTTACTTCAAACATCTCCAAAACATTTTTCCCCACCAAAAAACAATGTTTAATCAAAACACGCAACTCCGCATTTCATTTTTCTCAAACTTTAAAAGCAGCATCATTATTATAACGGTAACTCGTTTTTTTTTATTTTGGTTAATGAAATGTAATGAAATTTTGAAACAATTTTTTTAAGCAGGCCCTACTAAATAAGCAAAAAATATTGGCACGCCATTTCTGTGTGAGGCCACGTACTTTTCACTCCATGTAGTATAACTTCATTTAATTATTCTTTTTAACAAAAATTTTAAATGTCTGCACAAGTGAGTTTGTAACATTTCAAAGTCCTTAAGATATACAACCATCTTGTGCTGTTTGGATCACAAATTTTAAAATTTATCTACCACAACAACATATTTGTATTCTTTTAATTCCAATATTCTTAGGTGGTATTTTTGATCTTGTGTTTTGTAACATAAGATCAAAAATTTTAAATTTTAACTTTAAATTTTAAAATTTTTTTTAAAGGAATTTTAAAAAATCAACGATTGGTCTTGTAACATTTTTTAAAGCACATATAAGAGATTAAAAATGCTAAAAATTGTAGGAATTATTTTTTTTTTTCGTTTGGCGAGGGCAGCGTTTCTATTTCAGCGGATTTCGAGAAAACAGTGATTTTTGTCACTAATTTAGCTTTTAGGCAAGACCGGAATATTTCAAAACAATATAAAATAAATTATGGCAAAATGGAGACATACTAAATTGCAATTGCTTAGGTCAAATATTAGGAGATTTTAATTTTTTTTTTAACATATAATATATAACAGATATTTTTGAAGGGATATTGATGAAACCGTTTGATATTATTTCCCTAGGCCTTAAAATAATATTCTTATTTTATTTCAGAAAATTAACCCTTAAGTGAGATTGAAGTCTGTAGACTCCAAGGGAGAAAATATCAGTATATTTTCATTTAAGGAAAGCCGTTGCAGATACCAAAGAAGTAATAGTAAATTTTATAAAAAGTGCGGAAAAAAGACCTATCCCAGGACACGTCACGTGACCGGTTCATTGTTATAGGAACCGGTCACGGGACCGCTCACTTTAATATAAGTTTGTCCTAGGAGGTGGTCAATTACCCTTTTTGACATGTCAAAGAACTGGTCTAAAAGAACATGTCATGACTTTTAAACCGGTCATGTGATAGGTACTTTAGGAACCGTTCCTTTTTTCACCTATCTCGTGATATGTATTTTCGCCTATCACGGGACCATTCCAAATTCTCAACTGGCCCCTTTATTCCCGCAGGGATGTTGTCCATACATAGTAAAAAAAATTTCAACATGCTTTTTAAGTTGCCTATTCGGTTGCAATCCCTAATCTTGTTATTGACATGAAATAAATATTATCAATAAAAAGTTATAAGATGATTCCATACCACTGTGTTAGAAATTTTAATGCGATAACTTGATTTTGACCTGTAAAAGGTAATCAAATTTTACAACAAATAATATACGCTTTTGTTAATTTTTTATAAATTTTAGTGAGAAAATTAGTATTAAAATGCTGATAAGTAAGATCAGAACAGAGTTCTCTATTTACCGGCATACTCTCTTAATATTCAATCAATGCCATAATTTGCAATGATCCAAGTTTGATCCAGGAAATTATAGTTTATGAGCTGCCCATATATATAGAGATTATTAAGAAAACTTATTATGGGGTCACCACGGTGGGTTTTTTAAATTTTTAATAAGGTGATTCAATGTGTGCGTTTGCTCAATATTTTCTGTACAAATTTGTCAGAGGTAGTCATACAACAATGACTCTGAAATAAAACATTATTCCATGATAGATCAAAAGGTGCAAATTAACCCGTTAAATACAGACAAGAAAAATAATGAAATCCATGATTGGTATATATGTATTCCAGAAGATGCAAATTTATCCGTTGGTGCAACAAAAGTAATGCATAGCAATACCAAGCAGACACGTTAGGAAGAATTTATTATTTTTAATTATTTATTTAAGTTAGTTTTTAAGAGAAGCAAAAGTCATGAAAAAATACTCATTAAATATAGTTATGATTTGGGACCTGTCTCGTGATAGGTAAAAACTGGACCGGTTCTGAAAATTCATATCACGAGATAAGTGAAAAGAGGACCGGTTCCTAAAGTACTTATAACGTGACCGGTTTAAAAGTCATGACATGTTCTTTTAAACCCATCCTGTGACATGTCAATGAGGGCAAGCCCATGTTAAAGTGACCGGTTCCGTAACCTATCTCTATCACAATGAACGCGTCACGTGACGTGTTACTTTCTTTGGAAATGGAATATATCAGATATTAAAGGTGGTGAAAGATGAAGGGCTTTAAATATGGCAACACAGTAATGTTATGAGATGTTTAATCTTAAAACAGTTGTTGCTCGCCATCTCATGTTTCCAAAAAATTAAAGCAAATTGGATATCAAATGAAATGTATTAGAAAAGCCTTTCTAGTAGTACACAAACCAGGCACATTCATGGTTAACTTTTTATATTATTTATAAAGACATTTTTACACGCAAATAAAAGCAAAAAACATCTGTAAATAGCTCTATTGCGAATGATTTACGCTAATTTAAAGTATTTTTTTGCCATATTTGTAGCAGGTTTTTTAACTAGAAAAGTTACCTTAAGGTTACATATATTTTAGGAGGTTTTTATACCCTCCACCATATATGGTGAGGGTATATATCAGTTTGTCATTCCGTTTGTAATATGTCGAAATATAGGTTTAAGACCCCATAAAGTATATATATTCGTGATCCTTATGCAATTTTAAGTCGATTTAGCGATGTCCGTCTGGCTGTCTGTCTGTTGAAATGGCGATCACGACGCGAAGACGCAAGCGGGGGTGCCTATTTTTACACAGATTATTG
The DNA here is from genome assembly GCA_949748255.1 of Eustalomyia histrio. NCBI lineage: Eukaryota > Metazoa > Arthropoda > Insecta > Diptera > Anthomyiidae > Eustalomyia > Eustalomyia histrio. The sequence continues at coordinate 24,448,102 of OX456526.1, read as the reverse complement.
AACATCCTCCCGAGCAGTTTGGTATTTAATTGAGCAAAATCTGTCAAGCGGTTCAAAAGTTATGAGTGAAAATGTGAAGGTACCTCTAAATTTTCCATACAAATTTATACAATTTTTCTGTATCTATTTTTGTTTTCTGTTAAGTAAGTAAAAATGTTATTAAGTCTTCTTCTTAATCGATTACATTTATTGTCTTATAACATAATAACATTTTAGAGCTATATGTGTGTTACTCTAATAACTAAGTTAACGTTAAAAGCAACAATGTTAAAGTCGCTAACAGAGCAGACCTCTGTAAATAACATTACTAAGACTAAATAAACAATATTACTAAAACTAAATAACAAAAGTTCTGTTACATAAATTGGCAAAACATATTCATATTACAGTTCATGCAAAATTTAGTATATACGTATGTATATCATCTTCAGCCCTTATGATTGCCGGTGGCTGGGCTCATATAGAATGAGGTAAGGTCCAGAGGAGCTGGATCGTCGTTAATACGTCCATTAAGTATACCGACAGGAGAAAGATATGTAGATCCAGCCCAAATGGTGGTTTTTCTCGCTTTCGTATATTTGGCTGACAAGCATATTATCGTGTAGCGCAAGTTTCTCAACAAATCTGGCTTGCAACGACATGGAGTACCTACAGAAGGGTAGAACATCGGCATTTTCATAGACGTAACTATTTAAAAATAGTTTTATGAAATTTTCATAATTTCTTCCAATGCATTTTCTTAGGATTTTCAATTCAAATATCTCCAATTCTTTGGCTACTATAGAAGATATAGTAAGCCAGATTGTGTTTTTCTGTTAAGCTTTGTTGGTTTTTCGTTTCATTCCATAAAATGTATTTTTTGTTTTTGTAACCTAGATATTTATATCTAAAGAAAGAGCAAAATACATAATTGCCTTAGTGCTACTTTTGAATAGGTGGCGCTGAATTAACTAAAACAATACCCTGCCCCATGGCTAGGTCCAAAGAAATTTATATATAAAGAAAGAGGAAAATACATAATAGCTTTAGTGCCGCTACTTTTGAATAGGTGGCGCAGAATCACATTAAAACTATATCCTGTCCCATGGCGATATAGCCTTGGATTAGGCTATCAATTAATTTATTTACCAAAAATATTTAATTAACTACATACATTAAATTATAATGCATTCAGATGTTTCTAGTAGACTTATTACCTAATTTTAAAAAGTAAATTTTTCAAATGTTTGACGTAATAAAAGCATTTGTTTCACATTTTTATGTCAAAAAAGAAATTTTCATAGAGGAAAATTGTATTTTTTTATTCCATTAGTATTTTTGAGAATTGAGGGATTGCCAAATGTATGTATATGTTAATTTTTTCTTTTATAAAAAAATACACATGAATAAAGTGCAATATTGTGCTCTTAAACATCTAAATGAATATTGATTTAAAAAATTAAGGTATAATATGCACATAAACACATATTTTTCATAGGTTTTGGCAAATATTAATTTATGTTACGAAGAAAATAGAAAATCAATAATACTCTACTGCATATTGTAGCACAATATGGCAAATGGAGACTGGCTCTGCAGCAAAATATGCGTAATGGAGATTGCACCTTCTGATGGGCCATCTATTGACAAAAGTTACAACTTATGTTCTTTCTTCAATAAATTAATTTCTTTGTTGTATTCTCTCTATTTGACAAACACACTTCAATTTTTTAAAGAAAGAACACTCATTGCAACTATTTATCAATACGTGGCGCATCAGAAAGTGCATTCTCTCCATTAGGCATATTCAGCGCAGAGCTAGTTCCCATTAGCCGGAACAAAATTGAGTATTTGACAAAAACTATGCTTTAAAATGTGTTTTTTGTGCAGTCCATGTTTAAAAAACCAAGTGAAAATGTAAAGGTGCCTCTAAATTGCCCATACAAATTTAGTACATATTTTCTCATATTTTTTCACCAGCCGCTTAGCAGTAAATATTTTGTATTCACCTCAAACATTTTTTAACAACTAAAATTTTTTTTCACCACAAAAAATTTTTTCACCTCTAAATTTTTTTTCCAACAAAAAAGTTCTTTTCACATCTAAAAAAGTTTTTCTCCTGCATAATTTTACTTCAAAAGTTTTTTAATATTATTTGTATCAAAAACAGAAGAGAACATCTTTTTAGGATATTGGTGGAGGGTATTCAAAGATTCGGCACAGCCGAATTTAGCCCTTTTTACTTGTTTGGTATAAAAAAGTCATGAGTTTAGCCACCTAATGGAAAATATGTTGCACGTCATCACCAAGTGGGAGGCTTTTCGGCTTTTTTTTCGATATTCCTTCTAGGTCTAGTTTTAACAAGCGTAGTTTTTACCTATATTTCTAATATTTTAAATATATCGCAGGGCTGGCTGCAAAACAATAGCATATTTATTTCCTGGAGTAATTTGCATAATAACTTTTTCCCATTACCAGACCTGGGCAATCTCAATTACGATTTGCAGTTTCATATTCACTTGTGTAATTTTTTCAAATTAATCATATTATCAGACCTACGCCCTCATTTGTGAGATTAAAAGTTTCCTTGGAAAATTTGAAATTTTTTTAATACCAGACAGGAGGAATAATGAATATTTTTGCGATCTTAAATATCATCAAATTAAATTCAATTACTTCAATTACATGTAATTTAGTAGTCATGAAGAAATATGATATACATATTTTGGCCGAATCTCAGCTTTGTTAGAACCATACTGTCCATTGATGTGTTGTGGACACAATTTATTCTCAAAATCGTCCTAATGTTGAATGTAATGAAAACCGGTTAACCGTTTTTTTTTATCAAAAACCGATTAACCGTTTTTTTTTGTCAAAAACCGATTAACCGTTTTTTTCAAAAAACTGTTTTTCGAATAATCCGAAACCCGGTTTTTTAAAAAAGCCGGTTTTTTTAATACTCTTCACACAATGCTTAAAGTTGCTTTTACATTTGTTACTAAATCATATGATTTTAATGGAAATCTCGCCAGAAAACTTGAACGTTGGCATTTAGTGGGATTTCGATTTGACAACAACTGTAAAAACCTAATGCTAATTATGTTAGTAAATTTATAATTTTTTTTTGTTAGATTAAGATCTAGAATTGTAAATATATTGTAGGGAGGAAGATATGCAATTTTCACAAATTTCTTCTTTCCTCAAACTGAAACAAACATTAGAACCCAACATGAAACAAACATTAGAACTCATGATTATTGGGTTTTATTGTATATTTATAACATTCTTAATATTTATTTTAGTAAGCTGTTTAGCAAAATAGGCGAAACGCATTGTTGTATGCATTTTTTTTTTTTTTTTTTTGTGTAATTAAATTGAAGAATATAAATGAGAGACTGTCAATATAATCATAAAAAAACCACAGTAACAAAGCAATTAAGAAACCGGTTTTATCATAAGTGTAATTGCGAATAATTTAAATAATAAATAATAAATGATAAAATATAAAATTGTAATGATCATTTAAAATGAATATAAGAAATAAAACTTACCTTTGGCAAAGAGCAAGAAATTATGGCGGTGGAGAGAATACAGGTTTATGAAGACGTTATTTATAGGAAGGTGCTGTTTGTTGTTTTTAATGTTTGTAAATGAAGTTTTATAAAATATTTTCTCTTTTAGTAAATCCTTGAAATATTTTACTAACCGTATATTAAACAAAACAATACAAAGAAAACGTAATTATTAAGATGAATTGGAAAATTTTTAATTTTTGTTTGTAAGTTAAAAAAATATATAATAAACAAAATTAAACTCAAGTACTACATTATAAATTACATTCTTTGTAATAACAAAAAATTAAAAAAAAACATTACAGAGATTTACAAATGATTATTGTTAAACACATTTATTGTAAATCGTAGTAATTTAAACATCCGTAGATTTGTATGTTATAAAGAGAGTAGAAGAGAAGGAGGTGAAAAGGTTTTATTATTCGTTATACACCTTATTCTTCTATTTTCTTCACAACCACCTCCACCATATTTTTCGGTTTCTATTTACACTAAAAACTCATTGATGTACAGCACACGTATCAGGTAAACTAACGGTTATTCATTGGTTACTATATAAACAATTTTACTTTTACAAATTATGGAAATACCTTTTTTATTTAAAAAAAAAAAAACATCCACAAATTTTAGTTTTTTTACACTTACACTTCTCACATACTTTTTACTATAAAACTTTACTTTTTTTTGCATAAAAATCACCAATAATTTTCTACATTTTTTTTCTTATTGGAGATTTATTTTGTTGTATATTAATTGGCAACAATCAACAGCAGCAAGTGCGAAATGAGAAAATGCAAAAAAATTAAACACGGCAACCTTTTACTAAATAATTTGTAAATACGTTTTTACTTGAGCTCACACAAATAACGATAAATTTATTTATATTAATCACTTTATTTTGTTGTTTTTTTCTTTTTATCAATATGTGATATTAATATTTTTTAACACACGTCCGTCAAAAAACATGAAAAATATTTATCTTTAGAACCGTCGCATTTGCAACGAAAAACTAGCAACAACGAACCGTAAATGAAGTGTCGCACACATGAAAAATATCTCTCAAGTTTTGACAACGCAACAGAGACCTGCGCCGAGCAAATTATTCGGCGTAGAATTAAGGTAAACATGTGGCGGCGGCTAATAGCTGATTGCGGACCGAAAACAATAATCGGCTAGCTAACGTTTTAAAGGCTCATTAAGAAAGAGGCCTTAGATAATCAAACTTGTACAACATGTGCAGCATTTGTACAGCATGCATGAGAATCGGCTTATCCAGCGAAATCACAATTCGCATTAAACGGTTGATAAATTGAACGAATTCTGTTTTAAATTCAATTTATGGCAATCACATTAAATCAATGATAGGGTTCCTTTCATTGACAAATTATTTCTGATTAATAACAATACAAAATTTTTATTCGAATTGATTCAAAAAGGAATTATCTTTTTCAAGCTCTGTTCCATATATAAAGGTTCCAGTTTCCTGCGAATACCATAATTTTTTATAATATTTAACAATCATTTCTTTAAGCTGGTAAAGATGACATTTTATAGCCGATTACAAGTTACCTAGTCGATAAGTTTTCGACTCATTACCGTCGCCTCAATACTTCCTATTTCCGCCGCCACATAGTATTTTGCTCGCCACAGGTATCTGTAAGCTGTCAAATTGGAGTTAAAAAGCAATATGTAAACGCTTGAAAATATAGGAGTCATCACTTAAGTGCCAACCCCGTTTTACAAAATAATCGGCGGCGGTAGATGAATAAGAAATTGCGGCGACAGTAAAAAGCCAACTGCCAGATTTTTCTTTATTTTAATAAATTCGCAAATTTATTCATTTTATGTTTATATGGTAAAAAAATTATGACCAGACCACTAAGCCCCATTTTCTCAATGTCCCAATAGCTGCTAAATGGAACTTTAACTTACATATTTTAAAAACAATGAAATGTAAAACATGTGACATCACTTTCAAAATAAACACTTCAAATAATACTATTATAATTACAATTATAATCGAATTTTCTGTTATATATTAGTATTTTCATAAGTAAGTATATAGTAAAGTATATAAATAAATTTTATATATAAATTAGAAGTTATAAATAAAATATTTGTTGGCTTATTTAAAAATGTTATTGGCGGCGGCATTTACACGAATTGATAGCGGCTTAGTTCACCCGGCCGTAAATCGTTTTGCGCAGATCTCTGCAACAGCAATTATTGTGCTTTCAGAAAATACTAATTTAGTACGTTTTCAAAATATTTTAAACAAAAATACAATATGGCAACACTGAGATGAAACTTTAGGGTAGACATCTTTGCTAAGTTGTAGTGACTTTAACAAAACTGTTGCATATGCTGAGGCGAAAGATAATAAGAATAATTTGAAAGAAATTTTCGAACAGTGTTGCCAGAAAAAATGTTTTTGCTCATATCAACATTTTGCATGTGTAAATCTTGAAAATTCCCAAAAACATGGTAAATTCCAAGTTTTGGTTTCAAACTCAATTTTTAACCAAAGAAGACCAAAACTGACATTATAAAGAGCTAATGTAGAATCTGAAAACTCGGGCCCGAAATAAATATTTTGAAATAAAGTTAAAAAGAATCAGCTTTGAAATCAAGCTAAAGCTCAAACCAGATAAACACAATTATAAATAAACACACATTGTTTGTCGATAAATCAGGCTTTTTTATTTTCTTTCAATGAAAAATTATTAAAAATAGTTTTTGTGAAATTTATAAAAAAAAAGTTTGACAGGGCTGCAACTGTTCACTGGCACTTTTATTATCTGCTTTTGGTTGGTTTATCTTTAATTCAAAAAATACAATTTTCGCCAAATAAACAAATTTTCTTTTATTTTACGAAAGGTTTTGCTATTTAGAAATGTATTTGTATTTTTATGCATGGATTATTATCTGTGTAAAAATGCTGAGATTTTAGTTGAACTGCGAAAAAGTTAATTTTAACCAAAAAACATATTTGGATAAAATATTTAAAATTGTTCTTAAAAAAATGAAATATTAATTAAAATATTACTAAAATAATTGATTTAAGTTATGAATTTATCTGTAAGGCTGTGATTAACTCATTAACGGCCAAACAAAATCTGGCGGAGAAAATTCAATAAAAATATACATATCTATGTTATAGGCAAAGGCGTCAAATTGAAGAAAGTAAAATCGAAATTGAAAAAAAAAAATATTAAGATATTCTTGTAAATTGTCAAGGAGCAAAAAGTGGAAACCGGCTCTTACACGCACACCGTTTTGAAATTCCGTATTGTTAAATTTGATTCAACAGGTTTAATTAGTGCCTTATTAAATAATGAACACTAATTACACATATATTAAAATTTTTAATCATAAATTTCAATAATAAAAATTTTACTTTAAGAAAAATGATGCCAAAATTTAATATTTTTCAATTGTCATCAAACGATCTGAATTTAAACAATAATAACAGCATTAGATTAGAAAAAACTTTTTCTTTTAAATTCTAAATTTAGTTGGCTCTCAGAAAATTATTTTACTTAAATTATAGGACGAATAGTGTCAGAGAAAATCGAAAAAAATCAAGGTGTACTCAATTGAGTACAATGGCGTTTAATGGGTTAATGTAAAAAATGCATACAGCTTTTAACCTGCACTTAAAATAAAACAACATAAATTTAAATTTCTACATTTTTTACTACAATTTTTTTTTGTTTGCGAACATTAATATATTTTATTGTTAAAAGTTCTTTTTAAATAGTTTATAAAGTTTAAGTATAACTTCTTTTGTTTTATCTTTTTGATAACAAAAAAAAAACAAAGTTAAAATTTTGATAACTATTTTAACAGACTTGCGAGTATATCAACATCATCAACCAGTTTAAAAATTAAAAAAAAATATTCAAGCAAGGAAAGTCTCCTAAGGGCTTTTCTCCGATAACAAAACTAACAAGCATGCATTTTCACCCGAAAGAAAAATCTCGAGGGGCTTTGTTAATATAACAATATTTTGATCTATAAAATCGAATTTCTTCATTCACCATAAACTGATAACCCCCATGTGGAAGAGATTGAGAACAATGTTAATAATTTTACGCGTTAACACTTAACGTGAACTAATCTTAGATTTATATGGGATTTTCGGACAATTTAAATTTCCAAAAACTTTTGTTATATTTTTGAACAATATTACAAGTTACAATTTTAGTTCTAGCTTTACGTAATTTCTATCTTGTGTAGATGTGCCTTTAGAACGGTTTCTTAAATCACTGAAAAATTCCTCCCTACTCCTTTAAAAAAAAATGAAAAATATATTTTAACCCATGGAGGCCTAGGATTTTATATTAGGCCACTAAATAGAGTTATGTTTGTTAGTTTTGTCCAAATATTTAGCAATCGAAGAGATGCTCTCATAAATCTTCCTTGTAATATAAAAAAAAAAATATTTATAATTACATTTCTTTTAATTTAAACTCTTAAATTTATTTATAAAAAGGCCAATTTTTTATGATTTTTAAAAATTTTTCACTAAAATTTTTTTTAAATATATTTTTGCTACATAATTAAGTGGACGACGTATTTAAAGCTAACTAAGTAATTAGAAATAATAAATAAAATTACAATTAAAATATAAATATAATTTAAATAAAAAAATCGTAATTTTCACAATTTTTATTAAATTTTTTAACTAAAAAAAATATAATAAAATTGTAAAAAGAAATAATAAAAAATCATAATATCTCCTTACAGACATATTCTATGTTAACAGACAAAATAAAAACTTTAAGCAATACAACCAATATGTAAAAATTTTTTTGTTTGCACTAAATAAATATTTAAATATTTGTTTTTTTTTATGAATAAATATCATTTTGTATAATTTTCTCATAATTTTAATTTCTCATAATTTATTTAGCTAATCTTGCTTTATTAATAGTCTGCTTCTCGGCTTCGGTAAATTCCAAAATACTTTCAATGGCCTGCAAGTGACCCTGGGAATTTTCCTTATCGGTTAGAAAATAATAAACAGCACTTTTTAGGAATTGTAAAGTGACTTCTGGATCCACATGAGTGCGATTTTTTTGCGCTTCCATTAAACGACGATAAATGGTCTATAGTTGTTTATAAATATTTAAAATATTAAAACAAATTAAAATAAAAAGAAATAGGGGGGAAAAATAAGGGGAAAATATTTAGTTTATTAATTCATTAAATTAAATTTCATGTATTTATTTAATCAATTATGAAAAAAATAATAATAAATTATGTATAAAATTAAGAAGAAAAAACACCAAATATATTTTTATTTACAATTAAATACTTTATGATTTGAAAATGTGCTTTTTATAATGTTTTAAATATGATTTTAATATGGATTATAATGAAACCTACTATTTTTAATCAACATTTATTACTAGAAAATGTTTTTAATAGAAATTATGTTTATATTAAATTGTTATTTTTAAACATGCTAAATATGTTTAATTTATTTAAAAAAAAATATATTAACTAAAATTGTTTTACAAATTTTTTTTTTTTTTTTAAATTTTACTTAAATACTTATAAACCGAGTACACTTAGTAAAACAAAAAAAAATCTTTTTAATTTTTTTTTATATAAACATTTTTCTTATTTCAACATTACATACCTTTATAAAACTGGCCACAACTTGTTTTTTGTTTTCTTTATGCACACAACAAAATAAATTTGATAATTATTGGAAATTTCATTATTTTAAGGTGAGTCATAATGTGTGTGTATGCGCCAAGCTATTAACGTTGGCATATGTCATTATCATATACAAACGTTAAGAGAATTTATATGAAAATTGCATTAGCCAAAGTTGATAGCTTGCCGCACAAACACTGCTATAAATTAAGATAAAAATTTACAAGTAAAAGAATTTTTATGTTTATGCTTGGGTTCAATTATTTCTAATAGATTTTGAATGCATATTTTTAATAAATATTGCACCCCCAGTGGTTCCAAACCAAAGACACAAAAATGGTAGGCAATAATTCTATGGTACTTTTAGAATTTAATTTTTATAATTTAAAACCATAAACAAACAGGGGCCTATATAAGGCGAATTATAGGTTATGTGATAAATGTGTAAATTTTCGAGTGGCAAAAAATTTTATGGCAAAGTCTTTGGGACTTGTTCGTTTATGGTTTTAAATTCTAAAATGTGCATTAAGTGTGAATTCAAATTAAATTGCCATTTTAAAATTCAGTAAAAAAAATTTCAAACTATAAGAGTTGGAAATGTCAAAAATACGTCACTGTTACAGCTTACATGGAATGTTATTATATAATAGAGGGAAAAATAAGCGACACGTATTTTTTTAAAAGGCCCAATCTCACGATTAGGAGCTAGTAAATGAGGTCAAAAAACTACCCGGTTTTTGTGTGAACACATGTCTCAAATTTTTTGTTTTGATTCCCATATATCTATATTTTTGCCCCAGGGTTGACATATTACATACAATTGCATGATATTTAAGTATATAAAAATATTCATTATTCCCATGTCTGTTATTAAAAATTTTTAATTTTTCCAAAGACACGTTTAATCCCACAAATGTGAGCGAAGATCTGACATAAATATTGATATGAAAAAAAAAATAACTCAAGTGAATAATTGCGAAATGTAATTGATATGTAAACAAACCTGTCTCACATTTTCGGCCACCACGAAGGCGAAAAAATTCAGACACTGCCTATATTTTAGCATAGGGTTGCCAAGTTGTTCCAAAAGGTAGTTCACAGTGGCGTAGCGAATACCTTGTTAAAATCCCAAATAGGACGAATTAAAAAAAAAATACGTATCCGCTGAAATTTAATAAGAACTAAAATATGTGAATTTAGAAGCCTTAGCAGTATACAAAAAAAGTACCAAAAAGGCACCAGTAAAAAGCCCCCAAAAATACCTTTGCTACGATACATTTGGTTCTTTAGCTTAAATATTTATTTCCAAAAGATAAAAAATTAAAAAAAAATCTGATTTTGAAACTCTTAAAATTTAGAGGTGTCCCAATAGCTAAAAGAGGTTTATCTTAACATTTTGTCAAATTCAGATTGTTAAGGTTGTGGATTTTTCCTTGTTAGTTTATTCCGAAAAACAAATTCTTAAAATTAAGGAAACGCTCTATTAACAATACATTTTCTGATAATAAAAATCTATATTTACAAAATTTTTACAAAATAAATTTCAATCACACTTAATCCGATCTTAATCTTTTAGTCTAAATACATTTTTTTCTTCCCGAAAACTATCAATTTGTCATAGGAATTTAAAAAATTTCCTGAATTTTTTAAAGTTATTTACAATTAATTTAATACCAGTATTCTGGCAAAGTTGTCAGCTATAATATTTTTCAGAAATGTCTTTTAGAAGCTGTTTATAAAAAAACGAGTTTTTTGAAGATTTTATTTGTCAATTATTTTCTTCCAAAATTGAATTTAAAGAACAAATTTTAATGACTCAGTGGCTCAAGTGATTGAACCGATGTATATAAAAATGTTATATTTTATAGTCCTGGGTTCGAAACCTAATAAAGGCTAGGACATTTTTTTTTTAATTTTTATAAAAATATTTGTTATATTCCAAAAAGCGCATGACAATAATTTTATCGGCTTTACCGAAATTGATAGCGCTTACTACAGTCTGAGTGTACTAGCAGTGTTTAATTAAAAAAAAAAAAAACTTTTAACTGGTATTTGGATTAAATATGTTCGTTAAATATGTCCCGCCGGTGTCCTGTAAGTCCTGGAGCAAAAATAGTAACACACTTTGCAAGAAAAGACTCTTAACTTCCTTTAGGCCAGAGCCTAAATATATTTTTGGCGATATTTTAAATATTTTTTTCTACTTTAAAAGTAATTTTTTCAAATTTACGAAATTTTAACTTTAAATCCTTCTCGCTTGAAAATTGTTGGTTGAACAAAAAAAGGTTTAAAGGCAGAAAATGTAATAAATTATTTTTTCTATCGATATCAAGTAATTAATTGCTTTAATAAAAAATTATTAATTACCCAAAAACTATTTAATATCTGACTACCTTTTTTTTTGGCGGTCTTGGGCATTAGCTCGAAAAACTGAAATCAAAATTTTGCACATTCATTCAAAATTAATTTCCACCAAAACTAAAGCCTGACATATGCCATTAAAACACTTTTGGCTAATCAGTAAATTTTTCTTTAAAAAATATCCCAAATCATTGTTATTTATGTAGGACTTTTAAAAATCTTTAAAGTTGATTTCTGAAAACATTGTTATGAGAATATTTAAAGGAACTCAAAAATAAATTTGGTTTGAAGGACCAAAAGTTCTTTAAGGAAACTTTTATAAAACATTTGAACTTCAAAGCTTTGTAAATTTTTTAAAAAGTACGCTAAATTTCTTAAATCTTAACGTATTTATTATGACGTTTGAAGGACCATATTTTCTTAATCTTGGTTCGAGATATCAAATTAAATATGATGCCATTGTTGATGTGCCTTATTAAATATTTTTTATCAAATTTTTTTTGTTAAAAATTTTACTGAATTCTTTGAATATCTGAAATCAAAATTTTAACAAAATTTATATTTAAGCGGTCGGATTCCTTTCTTATGTATAACAAAGTATTTAATTTTTTATTTGCGGAATTAAATTCAAGTTTTCAGCTTGATTTTTAAATTCAGTTTTTTTTTTAACAAAACCAAACCAAATGTTAAAAATCTTTGAAACTTTTTTTTACAATAAAGTAAGCTCTAAAATTTCTGGTTCGAAGGACCAAGTAAGCTTAACGAAGATTTGCTTTTGGAAGTTTTAAACATTATGACAATAAACAATACTCTGAAATATCTGGTTCGAAGGACCAAGTAAGCTTAACGGAGATTAACTTTTGCTAGTTTTAAAAAGCGTTTTTGATCAAATTTTTATAGTAAAAAATCTTTCAAAATCAAGATTTTTTTTATCTAAACCCCAAGTCAGTATTATGTCCGATAACATTTATTTAAAAATGTTGCCAAATTGATAATATTTTTTTGAGTTAATTTTTTCAGTTTTTCAAAATCAAATTGTTAAGCAAATTCAAAAGTCTTCACAATTTTAATTTTAATATAATTAAAGTTTGCAAAAAAAATCGAAAATATATGATTTGTTTAAGAAGTTTAATCCTATAGAAAGCTTTAAATCTCGGTTTACAACTTCCCCAAAAAAATATGACAACATGAAACCACACCATGTATGCAATGAAAATCCCTTAAAATGAATGTATGTATAAAAAATCCTAATTTACAAATCCGATGGTTAAAATGAATTAAACGGCGAGTTAATGGAAGGATGAACTAATTTGGATTTTGTGTTAAAATATGAGAATACAGCACAACACCGCGTACAAAAAAAAAAAAAACTTAAAAATAAATACCAACTAATCATGTTTAAAAACCAATATAAAACCAAAAATACAAATTATATATATAATTTTTTTTTTTCGAAACTCAATGATAATTTTTAAACTAAAAAATTAATCTTTAACCAAAAACAAAAAAATCGATATTGGTGGAACTTTTACAAACCTTACGCGCGCCGAGAACCCACAAAGAAATTGCCTCTTTTGCAGTAAGGAGAGCATGATTATTGCCGCATTCATTTCTACATTCTGCTGCCTATAAAATATTGGATATTTTGGATATTTGATTTTTTTTTTAATTTATTAAAACAAACAAATTTTGAAAATATAATTAAAAACATAAAAGAAAACATATTTTACGACGCGTTTTTCTTAATGTTTAATGTTAATTGCGTAGAGAAAATGCAGCAAATTAAAATTATAAAATTTAATAAATTAAAATTGGAATATTTTTTTTTTGTATTAACACAACAACATTAACTACTTTTTAAAAATGCATGCATAAATTTTGTTAAAAAAAAAACTAATATTGATTTAAATTTATTTAAATTTTTTAATATTGTATGTATTACAAAAATTTAATTTTTGTTAGAAACCATGCCCTCCTAAAAATTTTGAGGTTTATTTTAAACTACAAAGTACATTTGTAATAAAATTAGTACTGAAATTTAAATAAAACTGAAAAAAATATTGATTATATAATTTGACTAATAATTTTAATTTTTTTTTTTTAATTATCTAATTCTTGACACACAATTATGATAATATTTTTTTTTTACAAATTTTCAAGCAACATTTTAAGTTAACTAATTTAACTATTTTTTCGAAAGTAAAAATATTTACCATTATGAATTTTATTTTACTCTTTCTTCAAATAGATTTTTTTTTTCTTAAAATTTTTTTCTAAAAGTTTTGTCTAGTATTTATAAGGTTTTATAGAGAAGTTTTACATATTCTTAAAACGATTTTCTGAATTTAGGGCAACTTTTTGTAAAATACAAAACAGATTAGAATCTAAAGAAATCTGTTTTTATAACCTCTAATCTGAAATGAATTCAATTATGTAGTAATCAGTAGTTTTTAATTCTGTAATTACAGTAATTTTTGTATGAAAAATAACACGCAAGTATTATTTAAAAAAAAAACAGTTAAAAACAGTTATTTTAACTACCAAAAGCAGTATTTTTTTTAGTAAACAGTTAATATTCATGAGTTATTTCGTTTGTTTGAAATCAAATTTATTTTAGAAAATTTTATAGTATCTTTAATGCATAAAAACGTAATAACTGGAGTATCATTTTGAATTTGAATTGAATTTAAACTTTAAATTTTTATTGGGATGTAGTAAAAACCATGTGTTTTATATTCAAAAGAAAAAATTGTGTTTTTTCATATTTACTAATAAATACAAACATCTTTATAAAAAAAAAATATTATTGTAACTATTAAAAGTGTAGTTTCTACCAATTTCGTCAGTTGTTTTAAAATTTTGCTAATAAAATATTTCTCAGTGATTTTAAAGACGATTTCAGTTATATTAACTGCATTCTGTAGTTAATTTTTATTAGTTGAAAGTTTTGTTTTTACTTTTATTTTCAGTCAATTTTATTGACAAACTTTTTTCAATATTCAATAAATATTGTTTCTATTTTTTTTTTTTTTTGATTCTGAAATAAATAAGTTAAAGTCGGATATGTCTAATATAGAATATCGTACACCTTTGTTTTAACTTTAATTTTTAGTACATTCAACCGACAAACTTTTTTGATTGCAATACTTAATAAATATTGTTTATATTTAACGTTCATTTAGAAAATCTAAGACGATTTTTCTGAAAGCTCAAGCTTATACCGAATATAGCATACCCTACACTAGTCTAGTTGAAAGTCAACTAGGCTTTGGGTTCGAAATTTTATTGGGTTAAAATGGACTTGTTATAATATTTGTCTGTAAATGGATAAACAATTAAAAAATGAATTAGAAATTTCAAGTTCCTTAATGTTAAATATATTAATGAAAAAATCGGAAATATGGTATATGTGTGCACTAGGTACAAAGATGGACCAATACTATTTTTGTGCTGTGTAATTATTTTCTCGATATTGTTTACCAAATATAAGACAGATACATACTTATGAAATTCTCAGAATTCAAACTTATTTGGGTGACCCCTATATGGTCACTAGGTCTTAATATGGACCGCTTTTAACTAAAATCAAAATCTTCCTTAGACCCATGTAAGTGAATGTACTAAATTTCATTAAAAACTATTTATAATTACGATTTGAAGAGTGCGAACAATCATTAAAGCCAATTTTTCGGGACATTTATACGGGCACTAAGTCTAACCATCGACCGATTCTAACTGAAATCAATAGGCGTCCTTCTTCAGCCGATATCAGTTAGTGTACCAATTTTTATTAAAAATATCCTAATATTTTGCACCTGTAACGTGCAAACAAGCATAGGAGGCCATTTTTGGAAGACCTTTAGATGGCAGTTTTTGGAGGGCATATAGGAGGCCATTTTTGGACCTTTTTTCGTTTTTGAGTACACTCTAAAAAATGCTTGTAAATTTACTACTATAAAATGGGTAAAGTTTTATGTAATATTACGATAATTCTGTAAATATAAACACCAAATGCGTAAATCTTTTTTGCGCACACTTTCATATACAATAATACACACACGAAGTATTTTTAGACACATTATGCCTTAGTATTATTTTGTTGAATAAAAATTTTACGCCCAATGTTTGTAAATATACTAACTTATAATGGTAAAAAAAAAATTATGACATATTGAAATTGAAAAAAAAAAAAATCTAAAACATTTTCAAAATTTAAAAAGAAAACTTTATTAGTTTTTTTAAATTTATCAATTATTTGGAATTAATAATCAAAAAAATTATTGTTTTTATTCTTTTTGTGAGTTTCTAAACAATAAATTTATTGTTTTTATTGTGAATTACTAAGCAATAAATTTATTGTTTTTATTACAAAACAAACATCGTAGTAGAAAAAATGGGCATTTTTTAGGATTTTTACGAATTATATGTGTCCGTTTACAGGAAAATCGTGTTTCTTTACGCACAAATTTGGTCAATTTACTCTTCAATATTAAAATTTGATTTAAATTTTAGGCATTTTCAATGTAATTTTACCTTTTTTGTGTTCATCAATTTACGCATTATGTGTGTACTTTTTTCATTTACGCAGCCAGAGTAAATTTACCCAACTTATAGTAGGAGTTCAGTTTCCTACTATAAGTTGGGTAAATTTCAAAAGAAATTAATTAGAGTGTAGATATGAACATCAAAATATATGAATATTTGCGACCTGTTGCGTGTGAACTATACTCAAGGGAAGATTTAACATACGGACGGGCATCACGAAATTTCCTCGAAAAGTGATTCTGAGTCGATCTACTAAAAGGATCCAATATACAATTTAACAAACAGCACAAAATTATTATACAGGGTATAATATTGGTGTAGGATTTAAAAGTTATAGTTGGTCATGACCGATCTTGAGGACAATAGGTCACTTTGGTTTATATTCCGGGAAAGAAATTTAGGCAGGACAGAATATATAGGGTCCGCCATCTAACGTTTTTTTTTTCAACTAGTGCTTTTTTCGTGACTGGTAACACTTAGCTCATCTGATTTGACAGATAATTAGTTTTATCCTACCGCTGAACGAATATATGGTTGTGTATACGCTTGAACAACGCTGGGAAATATTGCGACATTATTTTGAAAATCATGGTAATGTTGCAGAATTTCATCTTTTCAATGTCATCTTTTTAATGTCATCTTTTCAGATGAAGCTCATTTTGATCTTGGCACGTATGTAAACAAGCAAAATTGTCGCATTTGGGGCACAGAAAACCCGCACGCATACATTGAAAAGCCAAAGCACCCAAAACGAGTCACTGTTTGGTGCGGATTTTGGTCCAGAGGCATAACTGGGCCATTTTTCTTCGAAAATGAGCAAGGAGTGGCCGTTACAGTCAATGGCGATCGTTATCGGGCCATTTCGAACGAATTTTTGTTCACAAAAATTGACTAGGAGGATATTGGCAACATTTGGTTTCAACAGGACGGCGCTACGTGCCACACAGCCGAAGCTTCACTCGATGTTTTGCGCCCTGTTTTTAAAGATCGCATTAACAGCCGCAGAGCTGATGTCGTTTGGCCACCTCGGTGTTGCGATTTGACACCGTTGGACTATTATTTGTGGGGTGCCGTCAAAGATAAGTGTTACGCCGACAAGCCAGAGACATTTGACGCTTTAAAGGACAATATTCGTGAAGCCATTGGTGAAATACAGCTGCACACAATCGATAATGTGCTTAAAAATTGGACCGATCGTGTAGGCTACTGCATGGCCAGCCGAGGCAGCCATTTGAATGCAATTATTTTTCATTATTAACCGGAAGGATTGTACTTTCAAATAAAAAAGGAAATTTGAGAAAATATACAGTAATTTTTTTTTATAGCATTTTCAAAAAAGAAAAGTTATTTGGCGGACCCTATATATACATCTATGTACATAGAACACATCCAATAAGAAAGCACAGTCGGTGAATTTAATTAATTTTAACATTTTTACAGAAGTTCCTCAAAAACTTTTGTAAATAAAACTGGAAAATAATTTATTTTTTTTCCTATAAAAATACAATATACCGAATCTGACAAGATTTGTCTACATTCAGCTTTAATTCTGATTAATATTTTGCTCCTAACCCTCCGTTTTTTTTTCTCTTATTTTAATTTACATTCCAAGCATTTTAATTACAAAAAATTACATATTAAATCATAATAATGTGTCAAGAGTTTTAGAAAAATTGTCCAAAATAACTTTTTTCCCTAAAGTCTTATATTGAAACTTCCAAATAATTTTTTTTCCTCAAAATTAAATTAATTAAAAACATAAAGAATTAGTTTTAAATGATTTACATATGTGTTATTTGTTTTAATATTTGGGTTATTTTAAACATAAAAAAATGAATTTTAAAGACAAAACAATATTTTACTTAAACTTAATGAGAATTATAAAAATGAATTTTAACACACTGATTAAAAATATATAAATAAATAAAAAAAAACATTATTAAATTTTGCTTAATATTTGTGTTTGAGTAGGAAAAGCAAATTAAAAATGTTATTCGTGTGGTGCTAAACAATTTCGAAATTACAAAAAAAAATGTGTATGAAATTTCAGATTTTTTAAACTACATTTAAAAAAACGTACACAAATAATACATTTTGGTGAGAGATGAGACAGACAACAATTTTAAAGAATTTTCTTTCTTTAACGTGTATGACAGTTACAACAAGAAACGAAATAAAAATTTTGATTTAAATAAAATGTTTCCACTCAAGTCACAACGCAAACAAAATGCAATATGCAAAATAATATCGAAAATATTATGATAAAGATTTCAAAAAATCTTACACGTATGTTTTCCAATTCATCCTGTGTGGATTGCAATTGATGCAGCAACTCATTAATGGATACTTTATTTTGTGGTGCTCGGTGTGCCAATTCTAAGGCCTGAAAAATTAAATTTAAATATATTTATTAAGAAATTCAGATTAGGAAATGAAGAAGATCATGAATAGGCACAAGATGTAGGTACAGGAAAAGAAAATGATTCAGTTATGCCCTACGGGAAAAAAGGGGTCAGTTGAAAATTGGGACCTGTCCCGTGATAGGTTGAAACTGAACCGGTTCCAAAAATACATATCATGAGATAGGCGAAAATAGGACCGGTTCCTAAAGTACTCACAACGTGGCCGGTTTAAAACTCATGACATGTTCTTTTTGACCATGCCTGTGACATGTGACAGTGACTGGCCCATGTGAAAGTGACTGGTCCCCTGACCGGTCTCTATCACAATGAACCGGTCACGTGACGTACCCTGGGATAGGTCCTTTTCCAGCAGGACAAAATTTAAATTTAATTAAATTTTTATTTTTTAAATTTCTTCGCTTTTAATTCTTTTAAACTTTTTTATCGTTAAAGTGTTTTATTTAATTTAATTAGAATTAGATTTATTTAAAATTTAGATTGATTTTTTAAATTTAAATTTATGTTATGTGATTTTTTGTTTCAATTGAAGCGGAGCCACGAATAACGTTTTAAGCGACAATTTTTACAAAACCTGTTTTTCCAGATTACCGTTAGAATAACTCTCTAAACATGAAATTAGGCAAAATTATGCAGGATTTCGTTATCAAAATGCAATCTAAGGAAGAGTCAGTGGGATACACCTGCAAAGTTCTAAAACGCTTTTGCGATTTCTCAACAATATCAATTTTGTCGCGGCTCTGCTTCAATTGATTTCTGCTTTTTGAAAATTTTTTCTTAACTTAAAACAATTTCTCTTTTTATGTTACCATACGGGATGTGTTGAGATAATTAACCACGAAAGACCTATCGCGTGACCAGTTACCCAAGGGCATATCAATGAATTTGTTTTAAGTGTTATTTTTTATAGTGTTAATGTTCTTCCTATTTCCATTCTTTCTTCTATTATTTTGTAATTTTCGTTTTGTTTTTTTCTTTCTTTTGTCTTTATTGACTTTATTTAACTTGTTTTTTCCCGTTAGTCCTGTGACAGTTTCTTCTGAGTCACTCATCTGACAATACTCATAAAGCGTAAATCACCCTCTCTTATAAGGAGCCCTTGTTAAAGTGACCGTAAAGTGACTAGTCACGTGAGGTGTCCTGTGACAGGTCTGTTTCCCACAGGGCTATTGCTTGAAATTACGGGCGAAAGACTGAGTACAAGAGTGATAGTAATTATATATAATAAATTATTCGTATCGCTTAATTTTCCCAAAACCAAGAGAATTTTTCCTACTATGTACACCCGAAAAGTTTTGTTGGTTACTGCATGACAGTTGTTTCTGTAGTAACAAGTAATTGAAATTTTTAACTGTAATTCCAGTTGCTTTTTCTATAAAAAAATTCAATATAACTATTTTCATAATTATTTAAAAACAAAGAACAACTAACGAAAAGTTCATAACAGCTGTTTAAAGCAGTTCTATTTAACCCTTTAATCACTGAAGTAGAAAAATACGAGGTATTTTTTTATGAAATCTTGCTGCTAGTATCATTTGGGACTAAAAAGCACGAATGTGAAGTCCGTTTGTCAAAAAAATTTAACCTGAAAGCGCCAGGTGGAAATAATTAAAGATCACCTGAAGACAAAAAGCCTGATAATTTGAGTCGATTGAGCTGTTGGAAAGTATGTTTTTTTTTTTAATTTTAATTTTGCATGAAAATCATAAATAATTTTCGTGTCTGTTTAGACAAAAATCTTGACAGAAATGGGTGTATCTATCAAACTATTCAACTGAGCACGTTCAAACCGGCACTGTTCGATAGGTAAATTTAAACCGACAAAAATGTCGTTGGCGATTAGTGCACCAAAAATATTGCTTTGGATATAATTTGACTTTAGGGATGACCTTCTCTAGACGGTCTTAGTTGTTAAAGGGTTAATATTGTGCTAAACAATTACTTAAACAATATTTTTGCAGTAAACAGTTAGTTTTTTTAGTTAATTAAAATGTTGAGTTTTTGAAAATTATTGTAGAGTTTTATTTGTTATTATTAATATATTCTTAGTTTGCAAATATAAATCTGAAATCAGTATTGTATGAAGTATAATATTGTAATAACTGTAGTAACACTTAGAATTTTTACTTTAAATTTAAGTGAAATGAAGTAATTATACATTTTTGTGTAACCGAAAGAAAAAACAAAACTTCATATTTTTGATTAAAATATGTCTTTTAATATCGAAAATTTAACTGTAAAAAATCATTATGTATTTGTACTAGTGTTTCCAATTATTCGACCCTACCGGTTAATCGGTTAGGTCATTATTCGAAAAATTAAGAATATTGATTAATCGGTTATTCGGGTCGATTAATCGAAAAAATTGGCGATTAATCGTTTAGTGCAAAATAAATGTATTTCTTTCATCAATAAAAACACAAAAAGCTGCTGTTTGCTGATATATCAAGTTAAGTCTATTGCATTAGTTTCTAAAGTGTTTATTTAGGACAATTTAAAGCATCCTGAGATTTTTTAAAGAATCATGCCTTATAATCTTGGATTTTTTTCAAAATAATCTGACTTCTTTTAAAAAGAAAATGTCAGACGTGTTCAGTGGAAGTAAACCCTCAAAAACGCAGTGTAAATAGTGTTGTACCGAAGTGGGACATTTTGTCGATAAAGTTGGTTTCTTTATGTGACACTGTCCAGAATAAAAAAAAATAAAAATGCCTAAATAAACAAGAGCTGCCTTCAAAAAATTCAATAAAAAATTCTTAAAAATATGGTATGAATAATTTTTTCGAAATTCACACACAACGTTTGATAGAACTGACACAGTTCCCAGACTCTTTCGCTAACTGGTTTAAGCTTTAGAGTTAAAGAGTTTATCTATTAGTCCTCACCGATAAGAATAAGCGAATTCTAAAATATTTTTGACTAAACTTAATTTACTGAAGTTTCTACTTCATCAAAATTTGTTGATAAATCAAATTAGAAGCATATTTCCATGTTATTTTTTAGTCTTCATAAATTTTTTTCATTGGATTTTAGAGAAACTGTTAGAAAATAAATTTTTCGAATTTAAAGCTATTTTATATATTTTTTTTTATAACATAAGTAACATCATAGTGCTTGTTAGGAATAGACCTAGTCACGTGTTTCATTGCTAAGAAGAAAAATATATAATTAAATTGGCTTTTTGTAAAAGCTCTGCTTAAAGGCTCTAGCCTTTCTAAAACTTCGCGTTCTGATGAGATCTTTTGTCAGCTCGAAATACATGTATATGTAGGTTGAAACCTATTTTTTAATGTTTTGGACATGAAAATATAATTTTATATTATTAAAAATTTATTTTTTAAAGGAATTGAATTGAATAAAAATGAGAAAAATTCATATTTAAAATTTAACCGGTTAATCGATCTATTTTAATCGATTATTCGGGTCTTATAATTATTTGAATTTTAAATTATTTGCTTCGACATTAACCGAAATATAGGTGATTAATCAAGGAATCGGTTAGATTAACCGAATTGGAAACACTAATTTGTACCAATTTTGTTGTTTTACAAATTTTGTAGAAAAAATTTTCTACTTTATATATTTAGTTTTTTTACTGTATTTTTAGTTGTTTTAAAGGTAAATACCATTGCCTTTTTGGACTGCATATACCACTGTTTTCACTGTAATTTTCAGAAGTAGAAACTTCAAACTTTTTTGAGTGTACTTACAGTAGATTGTGTTTTCGAAGAGGAAAAAGTTCAATAGAAGGAAAATATGTAAAGTAGTAGTCTTTATATATAATGTAGTATCGGTCAAATAAATGATAAAAGCTATGTTTGTGCGGTAAATTATGCTCAAAAATCACATATAAATTTGACATTAATCCTCGTTCAAATTTAACGCGTAGAATTATTGACATTATTCTTAACCTCTTTCACATGGGTGCTATCAATTTATAGTGATTGTTTCTGTTAAGACCTATCCTATTAGCTATAAAAGCTGTGTTTTCGAGTTAACTATATCCTAAGGGGATAATAAGGTACACAAAATGTTTTAAGAAGTACACAAAACTGTGTTAAAAACTCAACATTTATACATTTTCACTCCTAACGTAATCTTCGCGTTACTTCCAAAAAAGCTTAGCTTTTATTTTTTTTTTTTAACTTTAATCGCTTTAAACACTTAACGTTGATAGCTAAGAGCTAAAATACAGCTAGTTTCAGACTTGTTCGTTATACTGCACAATATTACCTTATTCCTGAATAAGATGTACAACTGTAAATAATCAAATTGACCTTTCACTAAATTGGGAATTCGGGAGACAGAGTTTCGTTAAACCGTTTCTTTACTGTCTTTGACTTTTCCCTAGTTTTTAAAATGCACCATTTATATACACACATATTTTTAATTTGAGAAGAGAGGATATTTTGAAATTGACTCTTGCATTGGGCGCCATATGGTTATTCATAGAAATTCGTTCTTATTGCCTGATGAGAAAGTTAATATTCTGACGTTTTTTAATAGTATAACCACCCGATTACTAAATGCCCAGTTAAAATTTAACTAACAATTAAAGTCCTTGTTGGTAGCTAACTGGACATTATAAAAATGTCATGGCAAAGCAAACAATAGAATATACATATATGTATATTTTGAAAAGATAGAAAACGTTCATGAAAAAAGTTATCCCTTACCTGATCAGCTCGAGCAATACGTTCAGCTTCTTGACCCTTTTGATACATATGTAAATACATTTGTTTTTGTTTTTCCTCATGTTCGGCAAGCCGACGTTGCAATTCTTCCAGTTGTTTTTCCAACTCACGAATACGCCCTTTGGCATGTTCGTAATCGGGTACAATGTCAGCATAACGTGTATTACATTCGGCTAACTTTTGCAACAATGCCTCAATACGATCACAATTTGAACGTTTAAGATCACTGGTGGCAGCATCTTGACTACGTATCAAATCTTCAATACGTTGTTCATACAAACGTATTAATTCTTGACGTTGTAGTTCATATTGATCTACAGTCATTGCCGATGCGGTATTTGGTGAACAAGCTGCCTCATCACTGCCACACGCCTGATCGTTGGTGGAGTGAGTATATGAAGAATCTTTTGAATGCACTGAAGATGAGGTCATATCTTCAAAGTGTCCCGAATCGGCAAAAGAACTTTGCATGTCCGAAGACAAATGCATTATATTACGGTGATAATGTTGATGTAGAGAACTTTGTGGTAATTGTTGTGTATGTGAATGAGCATGATGACGTGCATCATCGACCACATCGATGATGGGTGAAACATCTTGTGAAGTTTTAAGCTCAGCTTCTCGTACGGTGACAGCATCACTTGAAGCAGAACGTTCTTCAGGTGAGCTAAGAGATGCTTTAAATAAACGCAACTCCGCAACTTCATGTGTTAGATGAAGAATATCTGAATCTTTCTTCTCAAGATCTTGACGAGCAGAAGAGAGAAGTTCTTTTAAACGTCTTAGCTGTCTTTGGGCCCTTTGAGTGGGTGTTAGATAATCAGCACCCACCTGACCTGCATAATTTGAACAGTGTACCACATATTTCATTTTACGACCACTAAAAGTAGTGCCATTTCTGGGAAGGAATAGAAAGTATAATATTAAAATTTAAAAGTGTTAGAAAACTACAATCAAATCATATCTCACCTGGCTACATAGGGATGTTCACAAGACATTGTAGAACGTCCGGATGTTGTGGTACCGTATGAAAATAAAGAATCTAAGTCATCATCCAATTGGGCTGTTGGTGATTCTGGTGTTACGGGTGGTGTTTTTGGTGTTAGCTTTAAACGGTGAGAAGTTTTTGCGTGTGAATGTGAATGTTGATCTTGCTGATGATGGTGATGATGATGTTGATGGTGCGAATGTGGATGCGGAGTTGCCGTTGTTGTAGTTTGATTCCCGGTATTTGGTGTCCTTGGTGATTCAGGTCCTTTTATTACTCCCGATGTTAAGGGTGAAGTATGCCTTCCAGTATTTTCTGTCTTTGGTGATTCAGGTCCTTTTATTAATCCCGATGTTGAGGGTGTTGATGGAGACAATGTCAAGGGTCTTGTCTGTTGTGTTGTTGCTGTCGTTGTCGTATCTGTTTGTATAGTAACACCGTTTTGATTCAAAGACTGTTTCGAAAGAAAGGTTAAATTGTTAATAAAATGAAAGCAATTTTTATATTTAGATTTTTTAGTACATGCACGCATTCGCATTCATTTTTAATACATAAGTTTAATGCTTTCTTTAACATACTCGTAGTATATAACATATGTATTTATAGTTGTATATGTTAAACCACAACCATCACTACTAATACTTGCAAAAAAAAAAAATCAGTTCATGGAATTAATGCACAGTGGTTTATTTAGAAATAACTCATAAATATCCCAATCCACAGTAATTTAAACGTGCTGTTTTTCAGTGTAATGTAGTAGGGCATGGACCGATTCTAAAGAATTATAGTATACTTCGTCTTTGAGCTTACATAAATTCCCAGCAAAATAAGAGCTGAGGAAGAAGTAGTTAAACACTACATCTACTGAACACGAAGTTGTGAAAATTTCGGTGAATCATTAATGATTTTAACATTGGCGTGTCATTTGGAGGAAGTAGTTTATTTTGGTGCTTTGAAAAATCGATAATCAGATGAACTTTTTCATTAGTTTACGGAAGTTGTTAAATATAGGGACTACAAAGTAAATATAGGGAGTGGCTTTTTTAAGTTAAAAATGTGATTTTGAACACGCCAAGAATTATTATTCCGACCAGGACAAAGTGAATATCACTGGTATGCAAAATATTTTTTTCAATAAGGCATTTAATGACTGCAGGACCAACTAAATTGTTTTTTTACTAGTAGGGGTTAATATCTACATTTTGGAAGTTGTTTAAAATGACTTCTTACAAATTGAAAAATTTGTACTATTAACTTCTTTGGATGTTCTAAAAAAGAGATTCGTAAAGAATAACATCCATTTTATTTTGCTGGGTTACATCTGCCAGGTTCTATCCAACGTCTTTATATTTGGTGTCATTTAAGCCAAATTTTGTAAAGATCTTTCTATGGATGATGACTTAGATGCTTTCAGTATTGTTGTACTAAATATTAACTAAACAAGCCCTAAAATTTTAAAACTGGATTTTAGAATATTTTTATTTTATATAGTTTTTATATCCCATGAAATCTTCCACACTAAATTTCAGATTTCTATCTATTTTATATCCCCGTGCTAATTGATGTTTTAATTTAAATACGGAAAAGTTTATTTTAATTTTGAGGTTATAGTTATTTTAATTTTGAGGTTATAATACAACTTACAAAAATTATAAAATCACCCAGTATTCAATTGGAGTCCGAAATCTTCTGATATCATAGCTATATTAGGGCATTTTTCATTGCCATTAAAGCTTCTTTCTTTGTGTTCATTTATAACTCATAAAATACTCATAAATTTGAGCATTATTGGGAACTTTTTTTACTTTCTGAGCAATCTATTACTTAATTATTATTAATTTTTGAGTCATTTGTGAGTGTTAAAAGATTTTCAAAAATTTTCATATCTCATAAATAAGAGTCAATTATGTTTAATTTCTAACTCTAATATTTGAGCGCTCTGCAAATTCTCTGCAAATTCTCATTTAAGAGTCATAATTTTTGCGCGCTTAGAATTGTGTTGGCTAGGTATGGTCATCATCTCCAAAGAATTTTCAAATTTAATATTTCTTACAAAGTCTTTTTATGGGGATATGTTATATATTTTTGATGGGGAATCTGTCCGAAAAGTATATTTTGTACTCCCCAATAAAAAGTTTGAAAAAGAAGATTGGGCGCTAATAGAATAAGCGCTGTATTTATAAAGTTGAATGCATAAAAGTCGACTTAAGTTTAAAAAATAATCACTTTCTATACAATGTATCTAAATAATAAAGGGTGATTTTTTATAAGTATGAAAACTTTTAGTTGGCAACACTGTTTAAACCTTTTGATAGCTTTCTTTTGATTTATGTTTAGCTTGCTTTTCCATTTCATCATAAGTAGGCAGACGCCTGAACAAGTTGTGCATATTTATTTCGCATCACCCACTAAGTCCATTTAATGGCCATCAGATCAATTAATACCTTTAAATATGACCGGTTTTCTCACCACATTTACTCTAACTGATAACACGTATCCTCCGAAACTTCATACAGTGCGTACTGAGGAAACTATTTCTGCTGTAGAACGTAGCATCGAGGAAGGCCCGAGTGAGTTCATCCGCCATTGAGCACAAAAATTTGATATGTGTCCATCCAATTTGTGAAAGATTTTACGGATAGTTTAATTTGTTTAAGAATTGAAGCCGCACGACCTCCGGGATCGAAAAAGTAATTGCTCTTTATCTCAATTTTCACAAGAAAAGTTTGTTCAGCGGAAAAAGGGTATATTAGTAAGCGAACTGCTGAATTTAGAGTGAAGTAATCGTCAAGTAATTGTAAATCCAGAAATAGTGAGAAGGTGTAATTATTAGTCCTTACTTCTTCAAAAACGATGCCGGCCAAAACGTTACATTTAATGGTGACCGCTATAGAGAAATGTACAAAAACTTTCTCATCCTGAATTGAACCGTCTTAATGTGGAAGAGCTGTGGTTTTAACAACAACAGTGCAACTTGTTACACAGTGCACGTACCACAAACGATCTATTAAAGAAAACGCTTGGTGACCTTATAATTTCGCATTTAAAACCTGTGAATTGGCCTGCAATACCGGGTGATTTAACAACGTTTAATTATTTTCTGCAGGTGTATTTAAAATCCTCGATAATCTAGACCTATTGTAAACTTGAAAGACTACATAAGGCACCAAATGATGCAAAAAGTAATCGAAAATTGGACCTCCAGATTGGACTACAACTATGACAGATGTCATATTCGAATGAAAATTGCAAAAAATTAGATTTTAAATAAATCCAATTTTATTGCAATTAATACAATTGATCTGGATTTTAAAACATTTTAAAGTTCTATACACTTACAATATATTTTCTGCTACCGACAACAGTTTATTTAAAAAGTTATACGTAGAGTTTGTTTTAAAGTGAAAAATCAATTGATTTTCATAGAAATATATTTTTTAACTATTTGAATTAGTCATTCAAAAACAAACTATAAAAAAATATACATCTGTGTGTGTTGTGTTTTGTAATTACATACAAATTAAAAAAAATACTTTCAATTTGAAAAACAAATCGCAAAAATCGTTTTTTCTAACGTTTTGTCAGTTAAAAATTGATGGTTATTTTAAACGACTTTCGATTGTTTTTACTATTTTTTTTTTGATTATTAAACAATGATTCAAAATAAACAACAAAATGGGCTGAATATAATGAAAAATCAGTAGTCCTCTTCTTGGTTGTATTTCCGATTAATTTAATATGTATTTTAGATTGTTTTTAACGAAATAATATTTTGAGTGTACCTCCAAAGAAAACACATTTTATTTTGTGCCTTTTTTAAGGGAAACAACACTTAGGAAATTCTTTCAACTAATTAATTTGTTGCTTTCTTTGGAAAGGGAGATATGAAAGGTGGTGAAAGATGAAGGGGTTGAAAATGGCAACATTATAATTGCGCGAGATAATAAATCTTACAAACAGTTGGTGCCCACTGGCCGAAGGAGAATTGGCGAAATTGTTAAAGCTTTTTAGTTCATAGCCCTGTTGTGTTAATTTATTCGGTGGACTTAAGTCCTACGACAACACCGAAGGAAGATGTTGTGATATGTATGAGGTATAGACAACTCATATATATTAATTTTCTAAATTGATGTTGCCGTCACTTTGGATCAAACCCGTAACGTTTTGTGTAACAGTCCAACGCTCTGTTACATCACAACGCCCTCAAAGTAAAAAAGTTGTTGGTTGTAGGAAATATGACTTAGGCCCATTATTATAACTTGCCGATAGCTAAAGTTGGATGTTAACGGACAGATTATTAGTTTTTCGTTATTATAAGTATACTTTACCTAAAAGTGACCGATAAGCTAAAGGTAAGTTCATCTTACCTTTAACTTTAAACTTAAGGTTTAAGTATTTGAAGTTGCCACATTTTCTGCTCTGCAGTGTAGTTGCCGTATAGTTTTTTTTACCGTATCTTTGCTGTTTGTTTTATTTCTATGTTCGGCGTTGACAATGTAAATTTTTTAAAACAAAAATTTTTATTTTTTACACATTTTGAAGAAATTTTGTTTTTCGTTTGTATTTTTTGTTTGTTGTAAGTAAATAAATAAAAGTACGTCGTTGCCACTACGTATTTTTAAGAACCATTTTAATTTGTCAAAAGTAATCGGTTTTTGCTCTGGTAATGCCATATTTTCAAAAAACTTAATTTTATTTTATAAGGAAAAAAAGTTAAAGGTCACTTTATTCCTCACTTTAGCTAATGTTACCCTTAACTAACACGCACCTTAACCCATATTCTTCTGAATTAAAAAATCGTGGGAATATTACTGTGCTGGCATGGCCCTAAAAAGATTCTAATGGATTTTTAACAATCCTGCCACGCCCTCTAGCGGAGATATTTGCAACTAAAATCAAAACGTTGACAGACTGAAACTTTTCAATGGATCTAAATTTATCAAAATACAATATTAAATTTTTTGTGTAAATTCTTATCAAGATTTTTTTAATAATTTTATTAAACTCAATTTTAAAGAATTTTTTTTTTTAATTTTAATTCCGTATTTTTTTTTTTAAGTATTTTAAAAAAAATTCCAACAGAATTTTTTTAAAACAATTTTTGACTACCCCGCAATAATAATTTTAATTTTATTTATGATTTTATCCAAATTTTTTAACTTTCTTACACTTTTAACTACGCTGTTATATCAATTACCGATTCGAATATATCGATTCGTGGAGTGGTGTCGTCATATGACGACGCTAGCATAATAAGGGTTAAAGGCAAGTTCTAATAATGGGCCTTACTCTTATACTTGTTAGTAATTAAAAAAAAGTGATCACCAATATCATAAAATTTTTATAATTAAATAAGTAATCAGGCGTAAGCTTGACAAAAAAAAATTGTATTCAAAGCAAACGAAAAACACTTCTTCAAATGAAACAACGTTCAGAATTATGAACATAGTGGTTGTTTTATTGGCGAACAACTTTGAAATCTTAGTAAATTGAAAAATTTCAAATCTTTATCGAGTTACTGAAAAAGACATTTTGTTTTATGTATAAATACAAGCAGTATTCCTTTTAGCGCCCAACCTTAGAGCCTTTTATATGGGAGCATGTATGAAGATAGAGGCACCCAGACATTACGGCTAAAATTTTTAAATGTAGATTTATTTTTCTATTCATAAATTAAAAAAAAAAATAATTTAAAAGTTATTGTAGTTCCTATCTAATTAAAATTCCCCAAAAGTCACTGTACCTAGTTAAAATATCTACGAGTACTATTCAAAATTTGCTATGCATTGAAGAAATATAAACAATATGCTGGGTAAATGTTGTTTAGTTTTATTTTATACATTTTTTTTTTAAATTTTTTAGTTAATTACATTTGTATTTTTTCTTACTTGTGGTAAATGTTGTTGTACGTATGTATTGTTTCGCAAAAAAAAAAAAAATAAATAAAAATCTTAGTATAAATCTTAAGGTATCTATCTACTACGCGATACAATAAGTTTGTGGTTTAGTTTATTACTATTTTTAGTTACTATTGTAAAACTTCCCAATCACTTACTTAATGGTTGAGTTAAGCATAAATAAAAAAAAAAAAAATAAATGTTTACTACTAAAACATTCATTCGCATGTTTACGTATAGTAAAATATTAAAAAGTTATATTAAAAATCATTCGAGCATAAACCTCAACAGATAATTAAAAAAAAAAATAAATAAATTGAAAAAAATATGATAATTTTAAGCTTGTTAATCAAAATACTATGTATGAACATATTTTCGCATAACATCTTACAATTTTATTGAAATTTTTTTTTATTATAATTACTATATTTAGTCGATTAAAAGTCTATATTAATTATCTATATTAATTTTATATACAATACTTAAATAATTTTATGGTTTTAATATTTCCTATGCTTTTTTATTTAAGAGGTCTTTTTAATCTCTTTGCGCATTTTAAAGGTTAATTATGCTTAACTTATGTTACTTTTTAACCATATTAATTTTCTATGGTTTATAGCAATTATTGGAAATAATTTTGTTTACTAATTATGATGAGAATATGGTCAAGAAAAATCAATGAAATCATTCAAACATTCAAACATTAAACCACAGTCATTAAATGACAAGAAAGATTTTTAATTTCTTTCTTGGCACTTTTAAAAAGAAAGCTTGTTCCATTGAAATAAATGATAATTATCTTTAAGATATGAAAGTAAAGAAAATAGTTTTTCGACATATTTGTTTTATTTTTTCAGTTTTATAAAAATGATAGCTGGTGTTTATATTGTTGATTTTAAAATTCTACATTAGTATAAAAATTGAGCTTTTAAGATTTTTTAAAACAACGTACACTCAGTAAATTACATAGGTAGAATCAACCGCAAATGACAGTTTAAATAACTGCATTTGCAGTTGAAAAGGTGTGCACTGCATTTGCATTTAAATCAACTGCAATATGTTGTTATTTTTATTTGTCAAAAATAAACTGACATACGTAGAAAGAAAAATATACAAACCAGAGCTTCGAAAGAATAAATTAAATTAAATTTGAGCTTAATTCACAAAAATTTGAATTCACAATTAAAAATGTTCTTATATAATTCCGTTAAACCATTCCTTAAGAATTAATTTCATAACTTCATTCCTGAAGCTTTAACTACACTCTAATAAATTTCTGTTGAAATTTACCCAATTTATAGTAGGAAACTGTACTCCTACTATAAATTGGGTAAATTTACTCTGTGTGCGTAAATGAAAAAAAAATACACACATTATGCGTAAGTTGATGAACACAAAACATTAAAAGTGCGTAAAACTTCAATGAAAAAATTAAAGAGTAAATTCACCAAATTTGTGCGTAAAGAAACACAATTTTCCTATAAATGTACATAAAAATGCGGAAAAATCCTACAAAAATGCGCACATTTTCTACCATGATATTGAAAATTATAAAGCAAAAAATTTTTATTTTGTAATAAATTATTTAGTAATTCACAATAAAAACCATAATTTTATTGTTTATTAACTCATAGCAAGAATAAAAACAATAAATTTATTGTTTAGAAATTCCAAAAAATTGATATATTCAAAAAACTAATGAATCTATTTTTTATGTTTGAAAATTTCATCGATTTTTTTTTCAATTTCAAAATGTCATATTTTTTTACTACTATAAGTTAGTATATATTTACAATCTTTGTGCGTAAAATTTTTATTTAACAAAACAATACTAATTTTAGGCATAATGTGTTTAATTGTAAACAAATAGTGTCTAAAAATACTGCGTGTGTGCATTATTGTATATGTAAGTGTGCGCAAAAAAGTTTTGCGCATTTGGTGTTTATATTTACCGAATTTTCGTAATATTACATAAAACTTTGCCTATTTTATAGTATTAATTTTACAAGCATTTTTTAGAGTGTAGTATTAAATTAATTTCAAACTTAAATAGTTCAAATGTTATGTTCATTTAACATTTTACCAATTGAATAAAGACATTTTAGTATCATTCATTTAGTTTAGTGATGTTTGACATATTTACAGAAATAAAAACTTGACATTTAAAATACTATTTTTTACTATCGACTAATTTTTAAATAACATTTTTTTTGTTAATAGATACCTACCAGTGCTTAGGTACCTACCGTGTATACAAATATAAAAAAATAGATATCTAAGCACTGGTAGGTATCTATTGCTTGAAGTTACGGGCATAATTATAACATATTTCATAAATTAATTTACTAAATGAAAAACACAATTATTCTTATTCAACTTTTTGTGAAATGAATTAAACAAATTTTGAATTCATTCAGAAAATATTAGTGTTTCCAATTATTCGACTCTGCCGGCTAATCGGTTAAGTCACTATTCGAAAAATGAAGAAAATTGATTAATCGGTTTTTCGGGTCGATTTATCGGAAAAATTGACGCTTAATCGGTTAGTCGTTTAATGCAAAATAAACGTATTTATTTCATCAATAAAAACACAAAGAGCTGCTTTTTGCTATCAACTTAAGTCATTTGGACAATTCAAAGAATCCTGAGATTTTTTAAAGAATCATGCCTTTTAATCTTGGGTTTTTTTCACAGGAATTTAACGACTCTTTGAAAAGAAAATGACAGACGTGTTCAGTGAAAGTAAGCTCTTATAAACGCAGTGTAGATAGTGTTTTACCGAAGTGGGTCTTTTGGTCGATAAGTTAGTTTTTATTTTCTTTATATGACACTATCCAGATTAAAAAAAAAACAAAAAAAAATCAATAACAAATTCTTAAAAATATGTTATGAATAATTTTTGCGTAATCCATAAACAAAGTTTGATAGAACTGCTGATGCTCTAGCTTTTCTAAAACTTCGCGTTCTGATGAGATCTTTTGTCAGCTCGAAATACATGTATACGGAGGTTGAAACCTCTATTTTAATGTTTTGGATATGAAAATATAAATTTATATTATTTAAAATATACTTTTTAAAGGAATTGAAACAAAAATAAAAATTTTCTATCATATTTCCTGTAGCCAATAAAAGATTTGCTTCGATTCAGCCGATTCGAAGATAATCTGATTGTGCTTTAGTTGATGTTTTTTTCTACTATTTTTTTGCCAAAATTAAGAAACAGGAAGTTTTAAGAAAAATAACAGAAAAATTCATATTAAAAATTTAACCGGTAATTTGATCTATTTTAATCGATTATTCGGGTCGAATAATTTTTGAGTTTTGAATTATTTGTTTCGACATTAACCGAAATAGAGACGATTAATTGAGGAATCGGTTAATCGATTAACGGAATTGGAAACACTAGAAAATATTCAAAAAATTTAAAGCTTTTACATTATTAATATTATGAAATCATTCCATAAGAATGCTTTTATGGCGGGAAATTCGCGTCAAATTTAATTCATTTTAAAATAAGTCAATCAAAGCTTTCATATAAATTTAGCAAAATTAACAGTACAAATATAAAAAATTTAGTTAAAAAGAACTACAAATGCAGTTTTTTCAAAAAATGAAACGAAAATTGTAATGCAATAAGAATACAAAAAAAATATAAATAATTATTGAAAAAATATCAAACAACTACAATTGTAATTCAAATGTTACTAAAATATAGTAGTTTTTGCAGATTGTTTCAAAAACAACTGTAAATATAATTTTTTTTCTTCAATTTTTTTCCCCCCAAGTAAAACAACTGTAATTGCAGTTAAAATAACCAACTGCTATACTATACAAATGACTGCAGATCAGATATGCAAGCAGACCTTAAAACAGATAAATCTATATTGAATTATTTCGCGAAAAAAATAATTATTTTTGTAAATCAGCGAGTAGATTCAATATTTTATAAATCGAATTTAAAATCATAGTTATTTAAATAATTTTATTGAAATCTTTTTTGATTCCATTGAATTGATTTGATTTTGATTGATTTAGTTTTCGAATTAAAACAAAATTAAAAAAAACACTAAAATTGACTTGCAAATCTCGCTTAATTTTCTAGATATTACCGTAAACTGGTAATTTTTTAAAATGACAGGTATCTCGAAAACTAAGCGCGATAAGGGAAAAACGGACAGAATTTAAGCTCCACAGGCTCGGAAGACATCTCGAGGAGGCTGTTATAAAAATTCCATAAAACCCATCTGGTTTAAAATTAAATTAATCGTGATTTAAAAACAAAAAAAATATTTGAATTCGCAAATTAAATCATATTCGAGAATCAAAATAATGATTTTTTAATTGATTTGATACTTTGATTTAAAATTGAATTATTTAAATTGAATTATTTAGTTTCATTTTTAAAAAGAATTATTTAAATCAACTTAATTCTTCTAATAAGATAAAGATTGAATTATGGTAGTAAATAATTCAATCAGAAAAATTAATTCGCCAATTAATTCGTCAAAATTTAAGGCAAAAATAAAGTAACTGAGTTCTACATTAAAGTTTACTTTCAATTAAGAACGCAATTTTATTTTTATTTTATAGAATTTATTATTTATTTACTTTTTTTTTTGCACAAGGTGATGCCACATTTTTATAATATTTTCATACATACCATTGCTGAATGATGTGCAAACATAATTATGAAACTTAATTTTAGAAAAATCTACTTAAAAAACTGGATTCGTTTGTAGGGAAAATCTAGTTTAAAATCCATTTATGATTTCGCCAAAATCCGGTTTAAACGAGATTTCGGGCATAGTTTAAATTCAGTATTAAATAAATTGGTTAATACAATAGCTCGATTTTATTCGAAATCTCGTGATTTTAATGGAAATGTAAACAAGACATTATTAAATCATAAAATGCATTTATGTATTAAACAAAAAAAACTTTATAATTTAAAGTTTTTTCTAGGTTTACATACTTTTTTTCAAAGATTTTAACAGTTTCCCATAATTAAAGACTTAAACAATGCCAAAAATATAATTGTTACTTTTTTCCAACAAAGTTCATTCAATTAAACCTTATATAAGCCGTATGAGTATTGTTTTAATTGCACACTGTACAGGGATAGGCCATTTTTATTTGAACATGTTTTTATAATTTTTTTTATACCGACTAGGTGTCAAAATTCAATAAGTAACATATGGTATACGGAAATATAAGTCAACTTCTACGTATGATTAATATACAATTAAAATATAACTCATACATAACCCGGCCGCAACAATTTATAACGAACTAATGCAAAAAAACCGGGATGCCTTTATTTAGGGAAATATTAATCACTACAATTGTAGAAACTTAAAGACAAACATTTGGTTTTTAATGTAGTACACTCAGAGAAAAAAGTTAGTAACAAAATGGTTTTCAACCCCACTTTTTAAAAAAAAAAATATTATTTAGTAATTTTTTTTTTGCTATTTACATTTTACAAATTACAGAACTTTTACAGAATATTTAAAAATTTTTATTGCTAACTTCTTAAATCATTTTACAAATTTTTGAAAACCGATTTGCTAAAATTAGCAAAAACATTTAATATTGAAGAAAATTTTATTTCTAATAATTAAAACTCACAAAAAGAAACAAACTTAAATTGCCTTAAATTTACTAAAATTTAGTAGCGCTTACTAATTTGATTGTACTAATATTAATATTATTTAGTAAACTTTTTTTTGATCATTTAAGCAAACCGATTTTAAATTCCACTTTACAAAATTTTTCTACTAATTTCATTGTACTACACGTCAGCAGACACGTGTTGTTAAGATTAGCAAAAAATACCGCTGGGCTCAAATTAGCAAAATTTCCCGTAATAACAGCAAAATTTTCAGTTGCAATTACAGACTTTTTTTGGTGAGTGTAGTAGGAATGTTGTATACATCACTTACTCATATGATAAACTCAAAATTCCAATATAACTTAATTAAATTTTTTTTTTAGAATTGTATATCTGTCACTTAAGTTGTTACTTTCACTTCTTAACTGTAGCACATTATAACTTTAGTGACCATTTTATTTTGTTCAACCCCTGTTTATAAAAGTGCTGTTTTTATAGTCTTATGCATATTTCATATATCTATTTTTACATAAATTCAAGATGAGGTTATTCTTTATTTATGGATATGCACGTTTTTTCAAGAATACTTGCATAAAACTTGAGAATATTCTGAAAAATGAAGTACCAGTAAAATATAAATAGGACAGTCCATGTGCCAAAATTACGCTTTTTGGCTAAACCCTCTTGGATTTTCTTGAATTTCACCATAAATGTTGTATATTAAAAAAGATAAAAAAAACATATTTTCAATTAAGAACTGTGCTTGACCATGGTGTATCTCAAAAGTTTTGCTATGATTCAAATCCTGTAGATTATAATCGGCAATAATTATTGCCGATTCACGGCATTTACATTGTAGAAAAAATCTTTTTAATATTTATTTATTTATTTATTTATTTTATTTATTAATCATATAATTACAAATTATATCCTAATAAACTAACCGTTGTAGCGAAAACAGACCAGAGCCTCTGGTGGGAATTGAACCCACGACCCCCGCACTGATAAGCTAGCACGCTACCAACTAGCCTACTGGGGCGCTCATCTTTTTAATAAAAAAATTAACAATACAAATACTTTGCTCAATTAACTCTTGGGACAAAACTGTGGCAGTCTGGTGCAGTAAATATTGCGACGCATACATTAACCTTTCAACTTAATAAAAATGTAGTTATTTTTAACTATTAAAAATAAATATGCAATGACAATTGTGAGTAAATTTTGACTTCAAATATTTTGCAACAACTGACAAAGTTGGTAAGCTGTTTTTACAGTATTATTAAAATACTTTTAATAAAAAATATACATAAGAAACTTTTTTCTTGTTTTATTTACAAAAAATATGTAATTTCTTTATCGTTCTTAAAATTTAAGGTCAAAATTTCAAATGCTTTTCTTGTTATTACGTTTTATGTATTGGAGATACAAAAAGATATTCTGTTTTTTATTTGCAAACTAAGATTAATAACCAGAGGAGGCAAATTTTCCTATTTTGCTATTTGTGCTTTTTTTACAAATATTTGCTTTTTTCTGCTATTTCGGATTTTCCAGTTTTGAGTTTTAAAGTAGCTTTTCTTAAGATTTTTGAGCTATAAATTGATTTTTTCAAATTTGTTTGCCTTAAATTGATTTTTTCTATTACAAAAAAATATTTTTTTTGCTAGTTTTGTTCTTTTCAAAAAAAAAGTTATATTTTTCTAACTTTACTAAACAATGAGGGTACTCATAATCGTGATTTGCACACAATTCCCAGGCTCAAACATATAGAAATGGGTTTCAAGCAGAGTATTCAAAACCAAAAGTGGTTAACCGGTTTTTTCATTAAAAAAATACGAACGGTTTCGGTTTTTTTCGTGTTTTAAATTAATTAATTAACATTTCGTCAGCTTATTATTTACCATTTTAAAAAAAATAAAGCTAGGAACGTATTATGTATAAATAATGTAATATTTTTTTTATTCTTATCCCCGTTTTTCGATATTTAGTATTATATCTAAAATATCCAGTATCGACTATGATCTAAATGCCAATTTTGCATATAAAAATTAAAAGGTGTAAATCTTCTTTAAAGTTTTTCTCGATAACAACTTTTTGGCGTATAGGTCAAACCTATAAACACAGTTCAACACAAAAAAAAATTGATTGATTCTTATTAAGGAGACCAACAAAAATATAAGTGTGTCGGTTAAAGTTTCCCAGCTCTAGCCTGATTTTGCAGCATATAAAACTATGTTTTCTTTACACCTGAGGTGTAGGGTATGTTCAGCAACTTTGTAGATAATGGTATGGCAAATATTTTTGTAGAACATATTAACCCTCTAACTCCCCCTCATAACGCCATTTTTTGGCTTTATTATAACAAATTGTAAAAAACAACCCGAAAAAGGGGAAGGGTGGGGATAAAATGTTGTACAAAATTTTTGGCCATAAAATTCTACTATATATGTCGGAAATCCATATTTCGAAATATGGAATTTCTTAGAAAGTTTTTGTAAAAAAATTATTAAGGAGCTTATTTTTTTTATAAAAAATATCAATTTACGAATTTTTGAAAATACCTAAAACCATTTTGACACAAATGTAATAAAAACTTGACGTTTCAGTGTATATCGTTATTTGAATTTTTTAGAGCCAATGCTGTTTTAATGTAAAATAAAAAACACGGTTAACCATTTTTTTTTGTAAAAACCTAAACTGTTTAAAAAAAAGATTTTCGAATAAACTAAAACCGGGATTTTGAAAGT
This sequence comes from Eustalomyia histrio, assembly GCA_949748255.1. Classification (NCBI taxonomy): domain Eukaryota; kingdom Metazoa; phylum Arthropoda; class Insecta; order Diptera; family Anthomyiidae; genus Eustalomyia; species Eustalomyia histrio. The sequence continues at coordinate 24,409,624 of OX456526.1, read as the reverse complement.
ATCCATCGAAAACAATTTGGTTAATCTAATGGTGCATAAAAAACGGAAAATAAAAATCTTCTAATACTTAAAAATCTCATAAGAAAGTCTTTGTTACGGAAAAATAATGTATCCTTTAACCCACAAAAACAAATGCTTGAAAACAAAAATACCCCTTAACCCACAAACAAATGCAACCCATAAGCCCTACAGTAGACAAAATTAATAACACACTTGTTTAAAGAACAATGACACTAATTACAAACTGTGAAATAAATTTTTTAAAGTGTATACACTCAAAATAAAATGTAAGTAAAACAAATCAATTAATTTATCAAAGAAGCTGCAAGCTGAAAAAACGCCCTGTTGGACATATATAATTTTGCTGTTAATAAACATATGTTTGAAAACTCAGTATTTCTAATACATTATGTTTGCCTGCAAATATAATATGTTAACCTGTTAACAAATATTTTTATGTTTGGATCAAATGAAATTCATCTACCGACAAATATATATTTATTTACCCGCAAATATATTTTTATCATTATTTTATTTGCATCCTACAAATATAATAATAATAAAATTGCAAATGTATGTAGCTTTGTTTAGGCGGGAAAATACAAACATTGTAATGTTTGCCTGGAAACATGTATATAATAAGCATACAAATTAAAAAATTGGAACCATATCTCAAATAGTAGTTTCTAAACAAATATTTAATTGCTGGTACTATTTGCCGTTATAAAGGATATTGTTCCGATGCCAAAAAACGAAGTGCCGAAATACCATCATATTCAACATTTCAGATTTGTACATTATGATAATTGTTTTTTTTTAATATCTCTTCAACTAAAGCAGACAGAGAAAAACTAGCTCCAGATTTGAAAAACTCAGAAATTCCTGAATCTAGATCAAAAAAAATTTATTTCTCATATGGTTTTTTTTATAAATTTATATAAATATAAAAGCCAGTTTATCGGGTTTTTACACTCTATAAAGAACCCGCATTCCGACGATTCTAAAATGAAGGCTTTGAATTGGATAGCCTAATATCCATTAATGATTATCCACGATTCTCTTATAAATGAATTGGATTGGATAGCCTACTTCATTAATAAAAGTCACTCGACACGCAACTTTGCACACAGTTCAGAAGTTTCAAAATAGACTTTGAAGCCTCTGCCCAAATATAAAAGTTGAATACTATTTTCAGTAGACATAGGTGATATAAATAGTAACAAGATCGGAAGGAATGAAACATATCTTGCACCATTTAAGGAAACCAAGACACTTCGATTGCCATGGATTCTGATGCCCAGAGCTTCAAGAATTAACATCGAATCCTGCCCCGAAAAAAAAATTGTTTACTTTTTTGAAATTGTTTTACTGACTTATTATTTCGAGTATAATTTTAATAAGACAACATTTTATTAAAAATACATTTTAATACCTTTGATAGTTAGGTATTATTTTGGACTTGAGCCAAAGATAACTATGACAGCTATGTGTATAAAATATTACCAACGGACGGACATTATTTTGCATAAACAAACCCATAATAATAAAAAAGAGTGGCTTGTTAACCCATTTATTGCTTGTTAGGTAAATACAACCGGTAAAGAAAAACAACAAAGTGGCAACTAAAATTGTACCAAAGACCACAAAAATATAATATTAATAATAATACATACATATATACAATTATATATATAATATATAATAAACATAATAAAAATAAGAGCCGAGGGAAACGACTTTCGGGCTTTTTTGGAAATGACTCGGTTATTATTATTATTATTAATTTTATTATTATTATTATTTTTATTATTATTATTATTATGATTATTTATATATATATATATATATATATATATATATATATATATATATATATATATATATATATATATATATATATATATATATATATATATATATATATATATATATATATATATATATATATATATATATATTACTATATTTATTGCACCCTTAAATAAAATTCTCTTCTGGGAGTATGATCAAGTCATACCGAGGTGTAGAGTATCATAATGTTTTTTTATAATTATTTAAATATTTCTGTTTTATTGAATTTTAAAGAGGGTAATTAACTAAATATTCCTTGACACATATTGACACCAATTAGTTATTAACTTACTTTCATACTTTTAAACTAAACCCATATGAGACACATGTCATAACTAATACAATCATGTATAATAGGGTTTGCCTTCCATGAAATAATTTCAATAAAATCAAGTTATTTTTCAATACCCAATTTCTAATTATGTTTGTCATAGCCCGTTGTCTCTACATGTAATATAATGATGGCAAGCAATTACCAACCGATTTCAAAGAAACGCCCAAATTATGTTAATTGCACTGTAGTGAATAACATGTCATTGTTAAGAAAACACTAAACTTTATCAAAAATTGTATTTTTCTATCTCCCGATTTTTATTTAGTAAAATTTATGTTGATATTGATGTCAGACATCATGGCAAAGGCGGTTTGCAAGTTAAAGATATCATGATATACATATATAAATAACATTGATCATCTTTACTTGAGATGATATTATCTTGGAAATTGCTTTTTATCATTTTATTTCATGTGAAGACACCGGGTAAGTTTCACGATTTATCGGATACCATAAATGAAAAATACTATAAAAATTAACTATTAAAAAAACTGAATTCCTCCATTTTAGCTAATTAGCAAACATATATTTATTTGAAAAATTTTAGGAATGCCCAAAGATTCGGTAAAAATATTAAAAATTTGCTTTGGCCCCTGTCTAGAGTAAATATAACTATGAAGACATATATTGCAGCAAATGTCAAAGGTATGTTAACTTTCATGTGGAACACTTAATATTATTTTTGCCGGCAATATATGTCGCAATAGTTCTCCGGCATTATTCCTTAACAATTATTGTTAAAATTAAACGTCAAAATCAGTTGTTACTCAGCCACAAGAAAAAAATTTAAAAAACCAAAAAAAAAATTATTAAATTTTAAAGAATTAAATAAAATTTAACAAATTATGAAAAAAAAAAATGTTGTAGAAAAATATAACAATTTTTTAACCTTAAAATGGTATCTACAAGTAATCATAGAATGACCTTCCTTGAAATTTTTGGAAATATGAGTTAAGCCTGGCAATAAGCAATTTTGTGCCGTTATTCTGCCAACGTATTTTACTTATTGCTAAGATATTTATATTTTCCAGTAAAAACAGATATTACCAAGTAAATAAGGGAGTAATTATCCCACAAAGGGTTTCACTAGTTACCAGGCTATTTCCTTGCTTAATTACTTTTGTTCGCGATGTCCCAAAATTCATGGGTTGTCATTACCCTCTCACTTACAAAAAAAGTGAGAATAATGAGTTACCAGCATGGTTAATCATAGTAAATAAATAAGTGGCTACTTACAATATTGAAGTAAGTAGTTACTATTGGTAAAATAATAGCGGACCTTTCTCAAATAAAATTTGTTTACTTAAAGAAATCGATAAAAAATAATTTGTATTTGAAATTATAAAAAAATTATTTAAAATATCTACTTTTTGCATTCAAAAATTTAAATTTATATAGGTGCAATGCTACAAGTATTTCACACTAGAAAACCTTTAAAATCTTAAAACTTTTGCAAAATCACCTTTTCCAGCAAATAATTTTCTATTTTTTTTGTATAGTTTTTCAAAACAAATTAATCAATAAATATTAAAAAATTAGAAATACGCATTCGGTACTTATTTCAGTAACTACCAGTAAATCATTATTTTTCATGTATATATAAGTACTTCTACCATTCATTATCAGTAGGTCATTATTTTGTATTTAAAAGTAATGCAAAATGTAACGACCTATCATTACATAGAAATCTACACAGTAATGACCTGTCATTACCATGTTTTTGCTGGGTTTAATCTAGGTGAGGGATTAGGTTTGCATTTTTGAAAAAGTAAACAAAATGTATAATGTAGAGATCGATGCTATGTCCAGTTATGAGAACAAGTTTGCCGAAGTATAAGTAAGTGACAATTCATAAAAAAATGCTCATACGCCACAGTGTACATTACAAAATTTTAAATATAAACTTTTTCACACAATTGTGTCGTAACTAAGATGTTTATCCATAAAATTTCTTCAAACAAGCAAATTGCCATTTACCAAAAATGTTTCCCTGAAATAATTTTACTGAATAATTTTGCAAACCCTATATACAGTACTAATATTGTATGTACATTTTGACTTGCATATCAATACTAAACCTCTTTAAAACATTAATATTTCAAAAAAAACAAGACAACGACATGAAAAAAAAAACTGGTCAATAACCACACATTTCATAAGAAATCACAAAAGGTTAATAACCTAATAAATAAAAGGTTAAATCGATTTTCATCTACAATTTTATGAATAATATTTAATTGTTATGTAAATTGAATAGAATATGCCACAAAAATTACTTTAAATTACCATTTATTTATATGAAATTCCTTGAGTTTACTTCAAAACATGATTTAAAAAAATGAACAACAATTTTTAAAGAAAAAGCGATTTAAATAGAATGAAAAACTTAAGGAAATAAAAATAAAAAAAAAAATACAATTATGCACTATTTTGTTTAATCAATTTATAGTTAATTTTTTTGGTTTGTTTAAGTAAACTTTTGTTTTTAACACTTTAACTTATAGAAATCAACTGAAATTGCACTTTTGAAAATTTTTACAAACAACTTTGTGTCTTGGATGGGCTGGTTGGTTGGTGTGGTCTATGGTTTTGGTTGTTATGTTGTTGTGAAAAAAAATCTGTCAATATTTTTGTATATAATACATGTGTATAATAGAAATCATCATTGTATTTGTTTTAAATAAATTTGCAAAAATGCAACGTTATGAGAAAAGAAACATGGGTTGATTGTTGTCATTATTTGTTCGGGGGTTGATGTAATAAACCTATACATGGGTTTGGGGTGGTAACGCATACACACACACAGTGTTGCCATTTAATTTAAATATAAACTTTAAAGTTTACATGCACAAAAAATAGTTGCCAAAAATATGATTTTTTTACATAAATTAATCAAAAACTTGATAAAATTTACCAAGTTCCCTTAAATTTCTGCAAAAAATATTGTATTATTTATTTGCAATATTTTTGTTAAGTTTATATTTTATCAAAATAAAATTTTCAAAATAAAATTTGCTGAATTTTATTTTTATAATTTTTTAATAAGTGAGCCGACTGTAACTGTAGACGTTTACACCGAAAAAAAATCTTTATTTTATTATAGTTAAATCAATTATATTACATTTTAATCAACGTCTTATTTTTTACTAATATTTTCAAATTAAGTATAAATCTTATTAAATGAAATATAACTCTAGTTAAAATAAATATTTTCGTATTTTAATTAATATGTTCAGACTTTAGATTTCAAAAAGTAAATACATATCTTAATTTAAAAAAAAAAAAAAAATTGTTTGTTTTCAAAGCGGTTTCCATTTAATTTAATGTTATCTCTGCTTAATTTTAAAATATTCCTTTTTTCTGCTTGTGGCCTGGTCGAAAATTTTCTAGGTCAGTTAAGTTAGGAATGGAGTGTAGAACCTATTCTTTCGATTCATTAGCTACTTCACAATATTTGCCCAGTATTAGATTTCTCAAAATAAAATGTGTCATCTTAGATCGGTTCAAAAATCCAAGTATATCTTACAATAAATTTTTGTAAATATAAATTTAAAAAATAATTAAAAATCTGGCAACATTGGGAAATACATTGTGATATGTAAAACCTGCATTTGCATTTGGAACGTTTAAAATTGAAACGGAATTTATTTTATTTAATTTTTTTTTTTGTTTTTTTGTTAAAATATTAAAGAACTGATTTGGAATTATAGGAGCTGAAGTTTCAAACCTACTTTTGTTTGTTTGTTAGTTTTACAATTTTCTAGTGAAATATATAAAAAAAAAATTGAAAAATAGGGGCCAAAAGTTGTGGTTCCCTATAGACCAACGGTTACCAAATGGGTGTCGCGACCCCCTGGGGGTCCGTAGCTGTATCCAAGGGGGTCCGCAAAGAGTTCGGAAAAAATTCTTTAAAAATAATAAGGTATCAATAAATAATCTTCCATGTCAGTTGCCATAATTGTATTTAAAAAAAGATAAAAAGTTGTGGTATTCCAATTCTTAAGACTTTTCAGATTAGGGCATTTGTTTTATGTTTAATTGAATACAAATTATTTTTATTTATTCTATAGAACACATTCGAAGATGCTAAAAAAAATCATCAGAATCTGCTTAAGAATCAATTTTTCATATTAAAAAATCACAGATACTAAAAGCTTTTTTATAGAAAACACCTCAAAATCCTAGAGTTTTTAAGTTTTTCTAGGGTAATTTAATTGAAAGATTCTTCCTAAAATGTTATCTGGAAAATCTCCTAAATTCTGAAAATTCTACAATTTCATCTGTCGTATTTTTTACTATTACTATTTTTTCTGAAAATCTTCGGCTTTAAATATTTTTATTTAAATATAAAAAAAATAAAATTTGGGGGTCCATCAGCCTGTAAAAATGCTTCAAGGGTCCGTTAAGTGAAATTAAGTGGGAACCATTGCTATAGACATTACATATCTATTTTTTTTAAATAGGATGCGATTCCTGATAGAATTTATGGATTTTGAAAATACACTCAAAGTATTTTTACAGTATCTTTGTATTTTAATATTAAATGATTTAATATTAAAATACAAATAAATATTGTTTTCACCTGTTATTGACATTTATTTAAAATATATTTATTTATTTTATTAAACATATAATTACAAATTATGTTTTAATACCCTAACCGAGCACTAGCAACGAAGGCCTTCAGCTCGTTTTAGCGAAAACAGACCAGAGTCTCTGGTGGGAATCGAACCCACGACCCCCGCACTGATAAGCTAGCACGCTACCAACTAGCCTACCGGGGCGCTCTATTTAAAATATAAATTACACATAAATAGGGATTTTCTGCTTCGGTTCATATTTTAATTTAACTTTTTTTAATTTTTTTACAGCTGATTGTCTGATAGTTGAAATAAACAAAATAAAGGAAAAATCATTGCTTTTTACTGATTTTGTAGTTAATTAGCTGACAGTTAAAAGAAACAAATAAAGGAAATATAATTTATTATGGATTTGAGGTTTGTTCATTATCAGTTAAAATAAATGAAAAATATTGTTAATTAATTTATTACCATTTAAAAATAAATCAAAAGAACTTTGATTGAAATGAGAAATTAGTAGACCGGGTTTTAAGTTATAAATAATTTATTTTTTGTTATATTTTCAGTTAATTTAAGCTACATACTATTTTGAGTGTACCTTTAATTTAAAATATGAAATTTTCATACTTGTTGCAACAATAGATGTTGCTTTGGTTTTTTTATCTTTTTAATATTTCTTTTATCCAGAGTCAGGTATTTCGGCATCTAACCGAATTATTTCCATGCCCATACCTTGCTTATTTTTCGAGTTATTAAGGTTTAAGCTTAGAAAAAAAATTTACTTATTTTGTAATCTTTTTTACTTCAGAAGTGGTTTGACTGTTTATTACCTGGAATTTATATTAAAAAGGTCGAAGAAATTAAACTAAATAATTTCATATAGAATATTGTTTAGAAAAAACAACATCCAAAGAATCATAAGTGAATGCTTCCTCCCTATGACAAGCTCATGTTAAATTCATCGATGAAAATGCTCAATTAGAAGGTCTTTTTTGATATAAATATTTTTGCTGGGGAGTGAAGCAGTTATTGCATCGTTTAAGAAAACCAAGACAGTTAAATGCTGCTTATGCCCACGAAATACAAGAGCCTCATGAAACAAGAGTGGGTCATGCTTGTATTTAAATCGTTCCGGTTCAGAGATTGTTACCAAGTCCCGAAATCTAGTTAACATACTCTAATGTTACGTTTCCACTATACGTGTTTTGGGCAAAACGTAAAATATATAGAAAAACAGGTTCCAAAACACTTTTCTTGGAAACGAAAGAAACGCCATCAGCAGCTTCTTCGAAAGTCATTCTGTCAATCATAACAAGATAATTAACAAGATGCTAGATAACCATGTTAATTATAACCTCCCAGAGCGCAGCGCAGATTATAATTGGACGGTAATTGTCTGGTTTGTTAGCCGCACCCTTTTTGCGGATTGGCTGGACATTGGCGACCTTCCAACTTGAAGAAAAGATACCGGTAAGGTACGACGTACCGAAGGGGGTGGCCAATCATTGCGATCAGAAATACAAGTCGATCTAAAATTGCGACAACGGCGCCTTGGTGGGCTTGAGCAGCAAGGTTTTTCCAGTTCGGTGGCTCGGAATACTAACCAGCTGGTTCAACCTGAAAGAGTCGGCTTGCAACTCTGAGCGCGATAACATCAAAGAGCACTATTTCAATACCAATGCTGATATGGCATCCGGGCCCGCTGGCTTATTTACGTTAAGATTGGATAGAACCTGTTTAACGGCACTGCCCCTTTTTTTTTGCATTTTTTTAAGAGAGCATAAAAGTTCATAATGTTAGCTTTTCTTGATCTCCTAAAAAATGCACAAAAAATAGTTCAAATACCAACAGTATGTTTAAAAAAGTCTTAAATTTATTTGAAAAAAAAAAGTTCACAGCTATTTACTTAATTTTTTTTTTTTCATTTACGTAGTGTTTTCACGAACTATTTTTATTTGTTTACCACCCCAAACCAAACCAAAACTACATGCAATGAGGGTAAACTTGGGGTAGAAAAGCACACGAAACATGAAAATAATTGTACTACAAAAGAATTATATTGTTTGTAATTTTTTGTTATGGTGATGAGGTTGGGTTTAACATACTTTTCTATAAAAACTACAACGTAAGTGAGTAAGTAGAAGTGGCAACAAACAAACAGACAAAAAAGAACGACGAAAATTTTAAGAAAATCAATATTTAAACTTATATAAACAGGAACTAAATGTTAAACACATATGTTTTGCCTAAATGCAAAATAAAACTTACCATTTCACTATTATCTTTTACAGTTTCGTTAACAATTGTATGAGTCGATGAATTTGCTGTAGCTGTTGTCGTTGTAGTATAAGGACCATCACCTTGATCTTTTGATTTTGGTACATCATGTAATGACAAAGATTTCAATTTTTTTGTTGCACATAATTTATCCGTCGAGGAATCCGTTTTGTCGTTTTTCTTGCTAGTATTTATAGAGGAAGAACCAGCTGCCGTATTTGTTTCAGTTTGTGAACTAAAATGTCCACCGGTCACCGTTGTTGTATCGTGGGTATTTTTAGTGCATTCTTGCTTCATAACAGCTGCTTTGCTCGTAGTGGGTGTTTCATCTGTTGTTGGTTCCATAATGAGAGGTAAATTTGATTTTGCACCACGCAGACGCAATGATAAGGAACGTTTGAAATATCTGGATTTTTGGTGTGACCAAATAGTTGTCAACGGATATGGTATTTTTGTTTTAGTGTTAATGGAAGTTATGGAAGGTCTTGCTTTACAAAGTGTTGTTGATGTAAGGGACGAATTTGTTGATAATTGTTTGCTGGAAGTTTTGGGATCTTGACCATTTGTTATTAATTTGTCATTAATTGGGTTGAAGAGGTCTGTTTGATAATTGTTGGTATCTTTTGTTTGTAATTTTTTAAATAAAGTTCGTTGGTCTATTCGAGGATATGACGGTGTTAATGACGACATCATTTTAGATAAATATTATTTGAAAACTGTAAATTAAATAAAGATAATTGAATTAAGACCAAATTTTATTTAAACTTGAGTTAATATTTGAGAGGTTTACTCACAAACGTTAATACTAATAAACAGGTGTTGTAAACTTAGTTTGTATGGAAATTTTTATAAATGAACCCTTATTAGTTTTTTTTTAAATAAATATTTACACAATTTATTTGTGAACGAGAGGTCTACTAACTGTTGTATGGTGTGTATCGTGCCATTTGAAACAGAGTTGTATTTAGTGTACTTAATAGTGAAATAAAATTTTAACAACTCTGTTTTTATAATACGACCATACAAAAATACAATACTTAGTACACCTTGTGAATTCCTTTAATGAGTTAGAATAATTTGAGCAAATCATAAGTAATTTAAATTAAAAAAAAATTCATCAATACATTTTTACTAAAATGTTATTCTGTAAATATCTGTAAATAAATTTATATTTAGAAAAAAGTTTATTAAAATAAACTTCACTTCAATTTACAACTATCATTGCCAAATTTTAGCTTGGTAATTACAAGAAATTTTTTGTAACTTACCTTATAGTACACCCAAATAATAGTAAATTTAACTTATAATTACTAAAACAACTATTAAATTTTAAATTAATATTTCAAGGCTCATTTATGATTTTTTTTTTTAAATTAACTTATTTTTATATGTATGTAGTTCTTACATAAAATAATAAACGTACATATTAATTTAATTTCAAACAACAAATATTTCAATTAATTTTAAACGCTCAATTTACACTAATTTCACTTTTAAATATAAAAGAAATAGTTAATCATTTTTCTTTGCAATTTTTCATAATGAAAGTAAATTATTATGTATTTAACACGAAAGCGATGCTAAAATACAGTAGTGAATTTTAGAGCATAAACCAATATTGAATGGCTAACAAGTCGATTTAATTTTGTGTAATAGCATGTGCGGTAAAATGTTATTTAGTTCTGTTATATGCTTTATTACACTGTGCTGAAATTGAAAACTTTTCTTTTCAACAAACTGGGTACACAGAAAAAATTAAAAACGAGTTTCAATTACAGGTTGGTCGAAAAGTTCCTGCGCTTACCAAGAGATGGCATTGCTAGCTCCAAACTTTTTTTTCTCAAGCTGGTATAACTGTCCTGAGAACACATGCAAAGTTGCAAGTCATTCTGTCAATTCTTTCTTTGTTTACAAGCCATTTGAAGTTGACGTGTCATTGATTTTTTTTAATATGGAAAAAATTTAATATCGTGCAGTCATTAGATTCTTTGTTTTGAAGGGTTTAAAAGCAAAGGAGTCCTCACCTTCAAAACGCACCGTTGAATTTTGGGCTGATGAATTTAAACGTGGTCGTACCAGCCTTAAAGACGATCCACGCGAAGGACGACCAATAACTGCAACCACAGAAGAAATTATTGAGCAGGTACATAATATGGTTAGTGAAGATCCAAGTTTGACTAAGCGTGAAATTGCTAATGCCATAGGCATCTCAGACGAACGAGTACTCCATATTTTACATGAAGAATTACGTATGAAAAAACTGTTTGGAAAGTTAGTGCCGCACACATTAACAATTCAACAAAAACTGGATCGAAAACAAATTTCTCAGCGTTTTAAGCCGAATAAAACCGACTTCCTGCGTCGTATGGATAAGACTTGGATCTACCACCATGATCCTAAATTGAAACAAGAACGTTAACAGTGGACTGAAGCTGGTTGTGTCACAAAGCAGGTGAAGTCACAACGATCAGCAAAGAAGGTTATGGCATCAGTTTTTTGGGATGAAAAAGGAATTTTGTTGATTGATTATCTTCAGAAAGGTAAAACAATCAACTCTGAATATTATTGCAGCCTTTTGGATCAGCTGGATGAAAAAATTCGTGAGAAAAGACCTGGCTTTAAGAAGAAAAAAATCATTTTTCATCAAGACAATGCACCTGCTCACAAAAGTGTTTTGACGATGGCTAAATTCAAAGAATTAAAGTACGAATTGCTTGAACATCCACTGTATTCACCAAATTTGGCTTCCAGTGACTACTATCTCTTCAGAAATCTCAAACAATTCCTTCGTGGAAAGCATTCTTTGTCGAATGAAGAGGCCATAGCAGCCGTAGAAGGTTATTTTACAGAGCTTCCGGAAAACCATTATAAGGATGGGATAATATTATTGGAAGATTATTGGAACAAGTGTATTGAGCTTCTGGGAGATTATATTGAATAAAAAATACATTTCGTAACAAAAACAGTATTGTTTAATTTCAAGCGCAGGAACTTTTCAACCAACCTGTACAATAAATGGATGTATATTTAAAAATTTAAATGAATTTGGAGCAATTAAATTTGTAATCTTTATCGTATCTTTTAAACATTTAATTGAAATTTTTACCATGTTATTTTTTGTAAATTTACACAATCAGTGTGGCACTCTTACTTAAAAAATAAAGTTATAGAGCTTTTATTACCCGTTCCTGAAACTTTACCAATTATACTTGGTATGGTGTATGTTATAATCTGCATGGCCGACTTTAATTTGTTTACTTGTTTTTATGTGAAGTTCAATTTAGTAAATTTATTTTTAATTAAAAATTTTATTAACAATTAATTTAGTATAAACAATATATTAATTTGAATAAAATATATTTAAGCTTTTACAGCGTTTACCTCTTCATTCAAATTCCTTGATTTGAACTACATTCAAAGTTTTATTGAAAATCTGAAGTATAATTCATAGATTTTGAGATTTTATAGAATAAAAAACTGATTTTCTCTCAAATTGGATGTAATTTGTATGGAAAAGTTAAGAAGTTGGTAAACAGCAGACCAAGAAAAAAATATCACAAAATAATTAGATACAAAACAGGTACCATAATTTAAGAACAAAAAACCTTTTGTGTTTTAATCAAAAAAAAAAAAAAAAAAACAAGTAAAAAAGGCTTATAGCCTGTTCCTCGATCTCGAACGAAAAACTAGTCGAACGATAGCAAGTCACTCGAATTCGAGTCAATTTGGGTTTCTCTATTTCGAAAGGCTTCGATCGACTTGACTTACGTGTGTCAATTTTTGTTTCTTACGCATTTACAAATCACAGAGATGCCAGATCATATATTTTGAGCATTTGTTAAAATTTTCTTTAAAAGTAGCAAAAATACTACTAAACTGCTTAAAGACAAAAACAACCCTGTTAAACAGTGATCAGCTGTATATGACAAATGAAATAAAAAAAAATAACAATAAACAAATCAATTTTTATTTAGAAAGTCTGTTTATTTGTGAAAATTTTTGTTATCGATTGGTTGTGGGTGAAATTGTTGTTTGAAGAGCTTTTCTGTTGCCTGTTGTCTGTTCGGTGCGGTCACTGCTAAAGTCCTTGCAAAATAAAAGATGTAAAATAAAAAATGTAAATATGAGTTTCTTGGGCAAACGTAAGCCACAAACAACACACACATACCTTTTCCACTCAGCAACAGCGTAATAGGGGGTAAAACGGAGTTTAGTTTTCTGGTCAAATTTTCCTCCTCTGCGGAAAATTTGTTTGCTCCGAACACCAGAGTCCTTCTGGCAAAATCAGGCCTTTCTTCCATATAAAATGCAAGCGTCTTCGGATGGTCCATTGTTGATTTTTTTAACTAAAATTTAAAATTTTAATAAACTATAAATATTTGTGTTATTTTGTACTTACTTTTTGTTATCCATTGCTTTTTTACTTCATTTTGCTTTTAAAAATATCAAATATATATTTACTCGACAAAAAAATAGCAAGTGACTGATTTTGACATTTGCGTTCGAGCTGTTCGAAATAGAGAAACCAAATTTTGTATGAAAACAGTTACGTTTTCATTCGACTTGTCGTTCGAGTCATCGTTCGCATAGAAATAGAGTTAGAGAAACCAAAATCAGTTTTCTTTCGACTAGAAAGCGAACGAACGTGTTCTTTCGAAATAGAGGAACAGGCTATTAAAATCGGCTGTGCCGAATACCCTCAACCAATATCCTAAAAATGTTCTATACTGTTTTTAATACAAATAATGTAAAAAACTTTTGAAGTAAAATTATGGAGGTGAACAAAATTTTGTGAGGTGAAAAACTTTTTTGGATGCGAAAAAAAATTTTTTGGTGAAAAAAAATTTTTAAAAGTGAAAAGTATTTGAGGTGAGTACAAAATATTATTTACCTCTAAGCGACTGGTGAAAAAAATTAGAAAATATATTATGTACCAGTCGCTACTATGAAATTGTACTAAAATACGCCAATTTGTATGAAAAATTTAGAAGTACCTTCACATTTTCATTCATAACTTTTTAACCGCTGGACCGATTTTGCTCATTTTCAATACCGAACTTCTCGGGAGGATGTCCAATAATATGGGTAAAAATAGGCAAACAGACAGACTGATAGGCATGAGGAATTCGCTTAATCGACTTAAAATTGGATAAGGTTCACGAATATATATACTTTATGGGGTCTTACACCTATATTTCGACATGTTACAAACGGTATGACAAACTGATATATACCCTCACCATATATGATGGAGGGTATAAAAAATACAAAATACTTTGTTTAAAACAGAATTTCCATATTAAAAAGAAAATAATAAATCAAAAAGTTTTCTTTGAAAAAACCTTTTTTATTTATAAGTTAGTAATAAGAACTGCGATTTATAGAATCGAATAACGCTGTTGGTATCGGTACTGATTTTTTGGTTGTTTCGGTATTGGTAACGGTATTTTATTCGTATGCTTATCGGTCTAACCGATTCCGAAACATCAATACCGTTACGTACCGGTATTATTAAAAAGTTACGTTTTCACAATAAATTATTTACGAATCAATAAAGTTCCGCTAGAATTCGTGCATTGAAACTGTTCAGTACAATAATGCAGTTTTTCATAAAATTAAAAAAAAAATTATTTTAATTTTTAAAAATGGTATACAATAATTTCTCTTTTTTCTATACATCCCAGCAAAACTTTAATAATAGGTGCGATATTCTCATGCGTTACCTTGTAATGATAGCTCGTTACTTTTTTTATTATTTGCAAGCATAAAGTAATAAGTTACTGATACCGAAATATTTTTGAAAATCTATTTTTAGATACATTACTTTGTGTTTTTTGTAAGCAAAAGGGTAATGTATGTTTGTTTTGACAACACTAGCGATAAAACGAAGCGCAACAATTCATTTAAGTTTAAAGCAATCAAATACTTTATGCGTCGATAGCTCAGGGGGTAGAGTTCTTGGCTGGCAACCAGAGTTGGTTCGATTCCCATTATGACCACATTATTTTTAATAACGTTTAAAATATTTGTAATCATTTTTTTTTAATAAAAATTTCTCTTTTTTAAGAATCTATTTTTAGACACATTACTTTTTTCATTCTCGTAACCATATAAGTAACCCCTTACATTATAACCTCTAAAGTAGTGGGTATATACATTACTTTGAGGCTCATCGCCTGTAAAATTCATCAGTGAAGTAAGGTGTAAAGTAATCCATGAGCCCCTATGGCTACACATTACTCTATACATTATTTGGTAATGTGTGGTTTTGCTGGGATATTGTAACAATATCAATGACTAAAAATTGCATACCGAATATGGTTGATCTAGTGTTAGTTATGACAAGGTTCGCTTTTTGAAAATTGCAAAATTTAGCGAAATTGACACTAAACATCAATGCATTTTGATGAGTTTTGGTTGCTACTAAATCTGTATCTCACATCTGTGCTTAATTTCGACAAATTCACTTTCTCGCTTGAAAAACATTCGCTCTACAAAAGAAGATTGCAGCCAAAAAAATTAGCTAGCCATATTTTGTATCGACGTAATACAATTGTATTAATACAGATTAAAAAATGAGTAAGACATTAGAGGGTTAAAAATTAATAACCGTACGTAAAATTAGCAATACGAATTTTTATTAACAAAATTGATAAAGTTATTATTTGACAATTTTAGATATTTAATAATAAAAAATTTATTTTTTCTTTGCTAAAAACGTAAAAAAGCTGATTTTTTAAAAAACCGTTTCATAGCCTGTTTCTCGATATCGAACGAAAAACTAGTCGAACGAAAGCGAGTCACTCGAATTCGAATCAATTTGGGTTTCTCTATTTCGAAAGCCTTCGATCGACTTGACTTACGTGTGTCAATTTTTGTTTCTTACGCATTCACAAATTACAGAGATGCCAGATCATATATTTTAAGCATTTGTTGCAATTTTCTTTAAAAGTAGCAAAAATACTACTAAACTGCTTAAAGACAAAAACAACCCTGTTTAACAGTAATCAGCTGTATATGACAAATGAAATAAAAAAATAACAATAAACAAATCAATTTTTATTTGGAAAGTGTGTTTATTTGTGAAAATTTTTGTTATCGATTGGTTGTGGGTGAAATTGTTGTTTGGAGAGCTTTTCTGTTGCCTGTTGTCTGTTCGGTGCGGTCACTGCTAAAGTCCTTGCAAAATAAAAGATGTAAAATAAAAAATGTAAATATGAGCTTCTTGGGCAAACGTAAGCCACAAACAACACACAGATACATTTTACCACTCAGCAACAGCGTAATAGGGGGTGAAACGGAGTTTAGTTTTCTGGTGAAATTTTCCTCCTCTGCGGAAAGTTTGTTTGCTCCGAACACCGGAGTCCTTCTGGCAAAATCAGGCCTTTCTTCCATATAAAATACAAGCGTCTTCGGATGGTCCATTGTTGATTTTTTTTAACTAAAATTTAAAATTCTTAACAAACTACAAATATTTGTATTACTTTGTACTTACTTTTTGTTATCCATTGCTTTTTTTACTTCATTTTGCTTTTAAAAATATCAATTATATATTTACTCGACAAAAAATAGCAAGTGACTGATTTTGACATTTGCGTTCGAGCTGTTCGAAATAGAGAAACCAAATTTTGTATGAAAACAGTTACGTTTTCATTCGACTTGTCGTTCGAGTCATCGTTCGCATAGAAATAGAGTTAGTGAAACCCAAATCAGTTTTCTTTCGACTAGAAAGCGAACGAACGTGTTCTTTCGAAATAGAGGAACAGGCTATCAATACCGATACGATACCAGTATTAAGAGAAAATAATTTTGAAATACCTGTATTTCGTGAAATCAAGAGCTTCAGTATTGGTACCGGTTATCAGTTTGAAAGGGTTTTGTAACTGATCACGGTATTAAAAAGGTATCGGTAGC
The DNA here is from genome assembly GCA_949748255.1 of Eustalomyia histrio. NCBI lineage: Eukaryota > Metazoa > Arthropoda > Insecta > Diptera > Anthomyiidae > Eustalomyia > Eustalomyia histrio. The sequence continues at coordinate 24,392,668 of OX456526.1, read as the reverse complement.
CATCATTGGAATAAAAACATGGTTTATTAGACATAAATAACGTTAAATAAAGACCACTAATATTGTGTAAACAACACTCAAATATTATACTCAAATAAATGTATAAATGAACATATAATTACAAGGTATTATATAAAACCATGTAGTAGCTTTAAAGACTTTCTTAAACACTTTGAACTAAAATTTTTATTACTTTAAGAGGCAACCGGTTGTTAGCAAGCAATTCCAAAGAAATGTACTATATAATTTAAACAAAAGCTGTATTTATGTGGTAAACTATCAAAGATGGCTTTTGTCATTCCCATATAAATTTGATATAAGGCGATGTTTAGTGTTAACGTTTAACGCTACTTATGTCAAATTTGTATGGGAATGAGAGAAGCCAATGTCGATAGCTTCCCGCATTAAACGCAGTTAAATTCAAAGAAAATTTAATGACATTTATAATATTTGTTAAAATTTACATTAAAGTAATTCACAGTTTATGAGCTAACGTGATATCGTTATATTTGAAGATTAAACTAGAGATGGGCACGTGAGTGAATTTTGATTCATGCTCACACTTACGAGCATTACTTTTTTTCTTACAATTGCAATTAATCTGTAATTTTATGCAAAAATTTCTCGCTGTCTTTGAAGCCTTAAAGTTGTAACAAAAATCTCAAATTTTTCATAGTCATTAAATAGCCCCAATCAAAACAAAACTAAATGTAATTTTTTCACTACTTTTACAAAACGGTCTTGCCTATTAAATTCACATGAAAACAATTCCACTGTAATTTTGCAACAATTTCATAGAAGTAAAAAAAATCATTTTTTATGTTTATGGTGTTGGCAGCTTTTTTGCAAAAGTGCGAAATAAAAAATTTCATATATAATTTATAACTTTTTATAAAGGTTTTTAAATAATTTTATTTTGAATACGTATCTCACTTTATTCATTTTGAAGCTGTTAACTTTATTAATAAACCACAATATATGTAAACAAATAAATTATTAATAATTAATTAAATTAATTAATCTCCCGTTATGTTTAAATTGTTTTAAAAACGACACGTTCTATATAAACTCATATTATTGACTATCATAACAAATATGCTATAAAGCAGGGATGGAAAATTAAATGTTTTAAATGGTACTGAAACCTAATTAAAAAAGTACTTTTTCCGACCAAGTGGTACTATTTTTTTCACACAATTTTTTTTAAAGTTATTTTCAACTTTTATTTAACCTTTTTTTATTTTTAACTTCTTAAATTTTTTGAGCTTTAGATAGTTTAAAAAAAATAAGAAATAATATTTTTTTTATAAGGTACAGAATTAAAAACTTTAAATGCTTGGAATATTTGTAAATTCTTTAAATATTTGTACTTTTCTAAATTATTAAATAAAAAATACATTAAGTCATATGAATTAAAGTAATGGGTTAAAAATATATTGAGATCCAACATTTAAAATTATTAGAAAAATAAATTTAATTTTTCTTTAAGGGATCGTTTGAAATCTTGTAATTATAACAGCAAGCATCGTTTAATCTTAAAATATCCTTTATTTTTATCAAGTTTGAAAGCGTTTGTACATATAGTCGATTTCTTTTCTTGGTAGAATTTTCAAAAGAAAAATACGCTCAGCATTGGCTGAAGAATGTGGAATTGATAAAATATCAGCAGTGATTCGCAATATATCGGAAAACATATGTTCACCTAACTCATTTTTTATACTGCTAACAATGTTCCAAAAGCTGCATACATTTTAATTTTTTAAATGTTTAAGTTCTCAATGACCGGTCAATGCTCTGAATTGAGAGTTTATATCTTTAAAATTTAACTGTTCTTTCGGAAATAATTTTACTTATAGCGAAACTTTAGTGTTTCTTTTTCATATAACATTTTGTTATTGAAATGAAATTTTATTCTAACGAATCACAAAACTTTATATAAATATTTTTCATCTTTTTTTTTTTTAATTCCAAAACAATTTCATTATCAGTGTTTTATTTCAATTATAAGTTCCACTTCTGCTCCGCAGAAAACATGATCTAAAGACTGATGATTTTCTTTTAAATTTACCACTTCGGTGTTGTCCAAAACATTTTTTTTTAAATTTCGTGCCGCTTGCATAAATAAACTTTTTAATTCCGGCTTCCTCACACTGCATTCCATTGTTAATATTATTTAGTACACAGTCTACTCAGACAGGAAACAGCTGATGGAATCAAAATGGCGGCTAGAAAATGTCAAAATTGCAGTGATACACAGAAAAGAAGATATAAAATTTATATGGAGTTTATATTTTCTCTCTCATTTTGCAAATCACTACAATGTCAAAATTACCATACGGTTCGAGAATTCTTGTTTGACATATGTGATTGGTAATATGTATGACAAAAAAGGAAAATACTTTTTTATTTCAGGTTTTTTGATTTGTGATCCAATAAATTGAAGCCGTTTTTAAATTTTTCAATATTGTTTAAATTAAAATAGTACTTGAGTAGTTCCGACTGTTCCAAAAATCTATCAACAACTTCCAGTCTGAAGAGCCAACGGGTTGCGGAAAATTTTACAATTATGTGAACATCAGTATTAAAATATTCTTAAAACTTTATAACTTCTTTTTAATGGCTGGAATGTTGATAAACATGAAAATGGAGCACAGGACTCCAAGTTAATGATGTGGCAGACGCAACCATTAACAAATACATTAAGAATTAGTAATTTCAATTTAGCTGGCACTCTATTAAAACGCACCTATCATTACTGCGCAGTTGTCAACCGTAAAACCAACCATATTTTTTACTTTGCGTTGCCTTTGCAGTTGAACCGGCTAAAGGCTGTAAAGATAAGAATCGATCACGGCACGTTGCACTAAAAATTCGAAACTACAATTGCCAAGTGCTTTCGTCGTCAACCACTGAATAATAATTTTCGCTACAAATTTTGAAAATAGATTTTGTATTTTCTGGACAAGTGATAATAATTTTTTAAGCTTAATGGCAATTTATTAAAAACTTTTTAATTACTTGGGAGTTAAGATGATCCAAAATAGGACAGGGCACATTGTGTCCCACCACAAAAAAACACAGAGAAATTTGCAATTGTTTTGCCAAATATTATGGTAATTTCCTTAAATTCATTTATTTTAGGAGTACTCTTCGCAATTGTTTCATTCTTAATATGACATTCTCGAGCTCCATGGCAACCTATGCGGCTTAATTCTTAATATTAATTCTAATATTAATTACATTTTTTTTCCATTTAAATCCTTGATGAGCAATCAGGATTTGGCTTTCCATTCTTTACGAAATCCTTCCTGCCACATACTTTTTCTACGAAATATAAACATTAGCAAATAAAAAAAATCTATACTGAAAAATTATTTAGTTTTACCCATCATCTGAGGATTATCAAGTTTAATTTTTAATAAAAATAACTTGTTTGATTATTTACTTTGGCACTTGCTTTCCCGCAGCGTTCTTTTTGAAATTGTAAAAATGTTATATATTAAACGGAATTAAAAACTATTAAAAAGGTATGAGGAGGAAAAAGTATTAAATTGGTCGTGGGGGAACTGCGATACTTTAGTGATTGAAAAAGTACTGGAAAAAGTACCAGAACACAGAATTTTCCGTTCTTGGTATAAAGTAGTATGTATTTCTCTTGAGAATTTTTTACTTTCATTTAAAGGTTTTTTACCTACAGGGTTTCTAGGGTTGTATAAATGCAACGTAAATGGGCATATAAACAGTCAAGTCCTCTGACTTGAATGAAAAAGTTAATGTACTAAAAGTTAGTTTATCTGCTTAACTGAGCACTAAAAATGAAACCATTTTCAACCGAAAATAAATGAAAAAGTTGTGTTTTATATACAACTTGGTATTATCTACGTTGGAAATTCTAATATAGTGTAGACTTAAGTCATAAACGACGAACAAATTTACCTAATTATTAACGAAAATTAGATAAATTAGGTGGTGAAATTTGTCAAAAAGGTGAGTTGGCAACTTTAGCAAATTGATTAAAATTACCCTCTACCCTGGTGCTGCAATAAAAATGATAATAACATTTTTTGCTTTATCAGCAAAATGTAAATTCATTTTTTAGTGTTACATTACTACCACTTATATACAAAAAAATATTGATAAGAAATATCAGATATTTTTGCCGTCAACATACATGGAAATAAACAAAGAGAACAATTTATTTGTAGCAATTTTAAGTAAAAAATATGAAAAAGTTGAAAAATCTACAATGATTCTTTAGAGAAGTATGAGTGTAACGACTTGTTCCCTTAACTCACATCGGACACACTGTTCCTTTTTTTCACCTACTTAGTACTTTTAAACGGCTTTATTTTTTTTTACTGGATAAAGATAATTCAATAAATTAAAACCCATATAATATCATCTTATGACACTAGCATTATTTTGTATTGGATTGACAAAAATGTCATTCTTCTAAAATATGTTATATATGTAAAAAAATATAAAAAAAAAAAGTTTTAAATTGAAAAATTTAAAAAAATATAAATTTTTAGGACACATTTAAAAGTTTTGACTTTAAAAATGTATCACTGCTTGAGATAATTACATTTTTATACCCTCCACCATATATGGTGAGGGTATATATCAGTTTGTCATTCCGTTTGTAATATGTCGAAATATAGGTTTAAGACCCTATAAAGTATATATATTCGTGATCCTTATGCAATTTTAAGACGATTTAGCGATGTCCGTCTGTCTGTCCGTCTGTCTGTCTGTCTGCTGAAATGGCGATCACGACGCGAAGACGCAAGCGGGGGTGCCTATTTTTACCCAGATTATTTAACATCCTCCCGAGCAGTTTGGTATTTAAAATGAGCAAAATCGGTCAAGCGGTTCAAAAGTTATGAGTGAAAATGTGAAGGTACCTCTAAATTTTCCATACAAATTTGTACAATTTTTCTGTATCTATTTTTTTTTTCTGTTAAGTAAGTAAAAATGTTATTAAGTCTTTTTATTGTTCGATTACATTTATTGTCTTACATACTATGAGAAGAGCTATATGTGTGTTACTCTGATAACTAAGTTAACGTAAAAATCAACAATGTTAAAGTCGCTAACAGAGCAGACCTCTGTAAATAACATTGCTAAAACTCAATAAATAACATTACTAAAACTAAATAACAAAAGTTCGTTACATAAATTGACAAAACATATTCATATTACAGTTCATGCAAAATTTAGTATATACGTATATCATCTTCAGCCCCTATGGTGGAGGGTATTCTAAGATTCTGCACAGCCGAATTTAGCCCTTTTTTTACTTGTTTTATTTTGGATTTTAGAACCAATGGAAAACTTATTGGAAAAAATAACAAAAAAAAGTATTATATCCATAAAAAGAAAAAGTGTATAGTTATCAAAGTACTTAGGTAAAATACAACTTCAAAAGACTTTTACTAAGTTACAGATTTTTCAGTTTATATAAAATATTTTTTAATATCAGTTATAAACAAACAACTTAAGCAACTTAAAGTGTGTCGAAAGGGAATGGGTCAAAAACTAAGAGATTTAATTTTTATTATCTTATACAAAATACTTATGAAATTGTATTTTAACTAAGTACTTAGATAACTATACACTCTAAAGTGCTGCTATTTTTGTAAATGGTATCGTATATTAATTTGGTTTTAATTTACGTGAAGTAGAAACGTGCGAAATTTATGAATCCCTAAAACGCCTAAGTTGTAAGATTTTTGAACTCAACGGCGAATTGGACAATTTTCCATCAAAATTTATCATAAGTGACGAGACTCATTTTTATCTATGCGGCCAGCACAATCAAATTTTTGGTTCTGGGGAACGGAAAATCCACGCATAATGCATGAAGCACCGGGTGGTGTGTAATTATGTCGGAAATTACACACAAGGTGCCGACGGTAACTTATTGCGTTGAACGGCCATGTTGACTGAATTTTTCTTACGGGAAGGTGACGATCTGGATTATGATGATACGTGGTTTAAACTGGACGGGGCCATTTGTCTTACTACATGCGATATAACGCGTATTTTAAAGGATACAATCTCGCGTTTCGGTGATTTGACTTGTCCAGCCAGATCTCCAGATTTGATTGTCGCGGAATTCTTTCTCCGGAAATATTTGAAGCCGTTGGTGAACTCGTACAAATACCGCACCTTAAAGGAATTAAAGAATAACATTCGAGCCGAAATACACAACATGGCAACACAAATACTGCGCTCAGTTATGCAAAATATTATCAAAGAGCCTAAATTTTCATCAACGCTTACGGCGGCCATTTGTCGAGCACAATTTTTCATAATCTAATGCTCATGGCCGCCAAAAAGCGGTCTTTGCATCTTAAGTATTTTTTAACTAAATAACATTATTTTATTTTTGTGCGAGGTGGCTAAAAAAATTCTAAGCAAAATACAAATTGACAAAAGGCTTTGAAATATCTTTAAAAATAATTTTAAAATATTTTCAAATTTCATAGAAATTTGGAAACCTGAATTTAATTTGGATTTTATGTAACCAGTTCGCACCCACTCTAAGTAAATTGTATGTTATCGATAGAAAACATAATTAACTATTTTCTTTGCGTTCAAAAATAAATTTTAAGGTGAGAAAGAAAGTGAAATTTTAGTAAATTTGAAAAAAATTAACGTTTTAAAAGAGAAAAAAAAACATTTTAAATATCGTCAAAAATATGTTATTATTTTTGTTCCAGGACTGACAGGATACAAATATATCTATAACTTGAAAACTAGCTGACAGATTTTGAAATTAAGCACAGCTGATATGCTCAGAGTTAGTAGTAAGAAAATCTAATTTCGTCAAGATTTATTCATGTTTAGTTTCAATTTCGCAATTTCCAAGAAACGAAAACCGGCAAAACGCCACTAGATTACTAATTTTTGAAAGTGTTTTTTATAGCAAAAACAGATATTTTTTTGAATATTATATTTCTCGATTCGTCTTTAACCTATATTGCGCTAAATCTCCTAATTAAAGCAGTAAATCCAAATTGTTATATTTTTGCCACAGTTAGTATAAATATTCTCAATATCAGAATAAAGAGCATTAGAGCGTTCAGTAAAACAAAATTTATAATCAGTTAAATGCCAAATAAGTTTTCACTTCAAGCAAAAGATAAAGCGAAAGAAAATCAGATAATGGTTTTTTTCCCCACCTGTTATAAGCAAGACTTTTCTTTACCTTAAATCGATTTATATTTGTGTAAGTTATACGACTATATACAGGTTGGTTGAAAAGTTCCTGCGCTCGAAATGAAAGAATACTGTTTTTGTTACGAAATATTTTTTTTATTCAATATAATCTCCTAGAAGCTCAATACACTTTTTCCAATGATCTTCCAATAATTTTACCCCATCCTTATAATGGTTTTCCGGCAGCTCTGCATAATAACCGTCTACGGCTGCTATGGCCTCTTCATTCGACGAAAAATGCTTCCCACGAAAGAATCGTTTGAGATTTCTGAAGAGATAGTAGTCACTGGGAGCCAAATCTGGTGAATACGGTGGATGTTCAAGCAATTCGTACTTTAATTCTTTGAATTTAGCCATCGTCAAAACACTTTTGTGATCAGGTGCATTGTCTTGATGAAAAATGATTTTTTTCTTATTTAAACCAGGTCTTTTCTCACGAATTTTTTCATCCAACTGGTCCAGAAGGCTGCAATAATATTCACAGTTGATTGTTTTACCTTTCTGAAGATAATCAATCAACAAAATTCCTTTTGCATCCCAAAAAACTGATGCCATAACCTTCTTTGCTGATCGTTGTGACTTCACCTGCTTTGGAGCTGAACAACCAGCTTCAGTCCACTGTAAACGTTCTTGTTTCAATTTAGGATCATGGTGGTAGATCCAAGTCACATTATAAAGTCACGTTATAAAACGACGCAAGAAGTCTGTTTTATTCGGCTTAAAATGCTCCAAATTACGCTGAGAAATTTGTTTCGATCCAGTTTTTATTGAATTGTTAATAATTCTTATACATAATTCTTTATGTAAAATATGGAGTACTCGTTCGTCTGAGATGCCTATGGCATTAGAAATTTCACGCTTAGTCAAACTTGGATCTTCACTAACCATATTATGTTTCTGCTGTGGTTGCAGTTTTTGGTCATCCTTCACGTGGATCGTCTTTAAGGCTGGTACGACCACGTTTAAATTTACCAGCCCAAGGACTCCTTATACACTTCTAACAATTGCTCATAAATTTCCTTTGCTTTTAAACCCTTCAAAACAAAGAATCTAATGACTGCACGATATTCAATTTTTTCCATATTAAAAAAATCAATGACACGTCAACTTCAAATTGCTTGTAAACAAAGAAAGAATTGACAGAATGACTTGCAACTTTGCATGTGTTCTCAGGACAGTTATACCAACTTGAGGAAAAAAAAGTTTGGAGCTGGCAGTGCCATCTCTTGGTGAGCGCAGGAAATTTTCAACCAACCTGTATTTAGCTTTTATAAGCCCAAAATGGTCAATTTTGACACCCGGGAGCACAGTCTGTGCTTAAACATGATGACCATAACATAAATTTTCTAAAAGCCTTCTCTTCTTTTTTTATTTTTGAGAATAATTTTCCCTGGTAGGATCAGTAGTTTAAAAGATGTATTACCATTTTTTTGACCGCATCTGCCAATTAAATTATTTATGCAATATTAAACACATAAAAAAATTTCGGTCAGTCAAATCTGACAATGTGATACCTTAACATAAATACGAATTGGAACATATTCTAGAAAGAGATCTGATCCTTATTTTATGAACTGAAAAATTATCGAGGCAAAAAATATAGTCAGAAAAAAATTAAATTATGCTACATTTGAGGACTAGCACCAAGTGTAGTCAGATTTTCTTTAAATCAAATTGCATGATTTAGAAGGGTGTATTGCATTCCAATCCAATACAGAGCCTTTCTATGGCGACTAAGTCAAAACTTGGACTGATTTCTGAGTCGATCAGTATACTTAATGGTATAGAGTTATAAGCATAAGCTCCGAAAAATATAATTTGATATTTACAATTTAATAGAACATTTAACATATTAAATTTGAGTAAATTTTTACATGAAATAAAAATTAATGAGATAGTGAGAGACATTCAAAGCATGCATGAGTGATTTCAATTATATATAAGTCATATGCTGTATGTCTCAAAAGGAGAATCGGAATATTGAGAAACATTTTCGACCACGAGTTATAAACATAAAAATTTAATTAAAAATATATGTGAAGGGTGATCCAAAAACAAATATCATTGTAAAAAAATAAATAAGAGAACTAAACTTAATTTCTTTTGGTATATTATGGCCTTATTAGAAATAACAAATATTTCCCATTATTTATGGAAAACGTTTTCATTCATGTGGCTGCTGCGGCTGACTTCGCAGTAGATCGCCCTTTCACTGCAATTCTCCAAGACTTTGTAGACGGTTTCTAGTTCTATCTCACGAATAGCTGGGATGATATTAGCCTTAAGGGTGTGGATCATTTTTGCAATATTCACATAGCATCGGCCTTTAACGGAACCTCACTAGAAAGTCTGATTACTGAACATAGTGCGCAGAAAATCGATTGTTTAATAAGCTGTGTGACAATGGTGCAACATCCTACTGAATCCAAAAATTATTCAAGTTCATATATTCCCTTTAAGCCCACAAGAAGTCCGTAGTCATGACTAGCCGTTGTCTGAAATGGAGTTTCCAGCATTTTCAAAAAAATAAAAAATTAATGGGTCAATGATGCCACCACTCAAAAATCCATACCAAACTGTGATTGGCTTCCCGACAATGACGTGCGGATTATCCGATGCCCAGATGCGGCAATTTTGTTTGTTGACACAGCTGGCGAGATAAAAAGCGCCTCCTCAGAAAAGATAATTTTTTGTCCCAACTCCATGCCCGATTATAGCTTCTATAAGGCCAAAACTAAAAAGCCGTAACAAAGTGGATAGTCGTTTGCCTTCAATTACTAAGTTAATGTGACCTTGTAAGCGAATAATCCTAGATCTTTGTGCAAATTCTTATCATGCTAGTGCTTGAAATGCCGAGTTGTTTAAATCGATGGTGAATCAATGTTCTTGAATTAAGTTGCACACTTTCAGCTACAGCAGCCACATTCTCATCTGTACGCACCGTGCGCCGACGAGCACCATGAGTGTTGTCCACTAGCAAGTCAGACTCAAGAACTTTTTGCACAAATTCGCGTATAAAACACGCTGTGGGTGCTTCAACGTCTTTTCAACAAATGCACTCACTGGACATAAGTTTGGAATACTTCTAAACGTTGTACAAGCGTAAAATGATTCTGACTGATAGCTATATTCAATATTTCAAACAGAAAAATCTATCAGTGTCAAAATAATATATAATTTAAAAAGATTCCTGTATATGTGCCTTTCATTAACCCTTCGAAGTCTTTGGCACAAAAAACAATGACGATTTTTAAATTTCTTTTTACTGCAATATTTTTGAAGATATTTTAATATATTTTTAAAGTGCTGGATTTTATTTAAACAAAATGATAATCCGTTTTGAAGTTGATTCATGTAATTTATACAATTTTTAATATTTCCCATGCTTAACAATGAGATTGGACATGTCTGCTTTAAACAATGGTTGTTTATTAAAACGGTTTTGTATGGTAGACATTGTATTAACGGAAATGTGATAAATTTGGGTCAAGAATTAAAATAATATAAAAAAGTTTTTGCAATCTAATGAACATAGTTATATTTTTAATTCAAATTAAGGCCAAATTCAAAACATTCCAAAAAAATATATAATATTTAACTCTGTGTTTTGTAAAATTCATTTATAAAAAATATATTCCAATAAATAAATGTATTATTTAAAATGACAAACCCCATCTTTTTTTTAAATCTTTGTAGTAAAAATTTTGTAAAAGTTTCTTCTAAATTTTATACTATATATTTATGTATTTGCAAGTATGTACACTAAAAAAAAGACATGAACTAAAATGTAATTAAAAATTTCCTTCAAAATAGTTTATAAATTGCCCTCAATTTTATTAAAACTTAGAAAAATGTTCTTAAAAAGAATAAAAATTCCTAAGTTTGAGGTAAAACGAAATAGTTTATATACTCAGAAATAGTTCATATTTTTCCTAAGTAATATTTCTTGATTTTAGGAAAAAACAAATCAATTAAATAAAAATTTATTAATTTTAATAAAAAACATCTTAGTTTTAAGAAAATTGCATACTTGAGTAATAAAATTAAGTTTAGATACAAAAATATTAAGGACATAATTAATTAAATAGAGAAAGTACTTGAACTTAATGTGTTTTCATTTTTTGTTCGCGAGTAGTAAAATTAACTAAATTTTAGAAAGCCATTTCCAAATTCAGTTTTTAGGTACACCACTTTCTAATTTTAAAGAATTGTTTTCTAAAAATTAGTTCAGACAATTAAAAACAAAAAGTAATAAATTATTTTCTTATAATAAAAATTTACTTGATTTTAGAAGCTGATGAACTATTTCTAAGGAAAATTTTCATGCAACTTAGTTCAGATAAATTTTAAAAATTTTAATAAAATATTCTTTTTTCAAGTAAAAGTTTTCTAATTTTTAAAAAATAATAAAATTTAGTATAGGATTTTTTTTGGAAAACGTTTAAATTATTTTTAATATTCTATTCCAAAAAAACAATCAATTAAAAACAAACCAGTTACTTTTCCTAATTTTTAAGAAAAAATATTGTTAAATAAAAGAAATTAAAGTAACCATTTAAAAAAACTATCGTGCAAGATTGTAGTTTTTGGTTCGTGATCGTGCGTGAGCGTGAGTCAAAAATCTCTCACGTGCCCATCTCTAATCTTAACAGTCTTAAATATTGAACTTAAATTAGCTTAAAATATATTTTAAATATTTTAAATTTGTTTGTTGACTAGAATACAAAATATCGCAGGCACATTTTATACATTACGGCATAATGGCTTTCCTATAATTGACATAGCGCTTATTAAACTTTATATTTATCGAACTATTTTTTTCACTTAATAATAAAAAGTTTAAATTTGTATATGTCAAATAAATTTTAAGCTAAAAATCCCATAAAATTAACTTATGACTTTTCCATTTTCCAATAATAACAAGAAATGTAACTGTGATATTTAGTATTTTTGCAACAATTTCCTTAAATTAGTTAATTTAAGAAGACAAAGGACCCCCAGTCTTCCTTAGCCATAGATGCAGTGTGTCACGTAGGCCGTCCCTTTTTGTAGTTCTCTCAAGCAGAACCGTTAATTAACTACGAAAAGGATCTGAATTTGTCACAATTTGTTACGTTTCAGGATATCCTGCAGTACATTTTTTTAATTTGTTTACCTTTTTTGCTAATGAAATTTAATTTATATTTTAAATACATGAATTAAGTATAATTCAATTTAGTTTTAAGACAAAATTGTATAGCAAAAAGCTTGTTAAGAGCAGTGTCCCCACAAAGCGGAAGTCCTCTGAATTTGGCAACGAGTGTAAAGTACGGTAAAATATATTACCTTTACTATAGAAGTAGGATAAGGATGATTTTCACTTAAAGGAAGTGCTATTTAACTTGTTGTTAGAAAATATTTTCTAATTTTTAGGGAGTTAAGTCCTAGTTTTTAGTAAAAAAAAATTATAAAATGAACTTAAATAAAATAAAATTTTTCTTAAAACCAAGGAAACATTTCCTAACTAACAGTACAATTTTAGATGATGTATGAACTAATTAGGAGAAATTTTAATGTTTTCTAATAAAAATTTAGTTCTCAGTAGTAAAAATTTTTTATAATTTAGAAATTTTGATTAAATTTTAAGTAAAATTTATTATTTAATTTCAAGGAAAATTTTATTAAATATTGGTAAAAAGTGTTTTTGGCGCCGTTTTCATTTCAATTTTTCATCTAAATAAGTTGATTTTTCTAAATTTTAGTTTATTTTTTTTTTTGAGTGTATGTAAAATATTTTTCTTTTTTTTAATAATTAGAAACTCGATTATAATTACTACAAACTTTAATGATGTGAAATTTTTTTTGCATAATTTTCATTTTAAAAGTTGCATATATTATAAACGTATGCATCTTAATGGAAATTTTTTTGTTTTTATACAAAAATTTCACTTCAAAATATATATTAATTATTTTTTTGCAAATTTACTCCTATAATTTTTTATACCATATTTGCATATGACCCACTATATATTCATAAAAAAAAAGAAATAACAAATAATAATTTGTATCATAATGTGGGCGTCTTAAATAAAGATGTTACGTTGTTGATATCAAAATGTATTTATGCAGAGTTAATGCATTTTTCTAAAAGAAAGGTATGTAAACAAACTCATGAATACTGGGAAGTTTAAAATTCGATTGTGTTAAATTTTTAAACAATACTGTATAATATTTTTCCCTTTGCAATATAAATTGTAATTTTAAACAACTTTTCGTAATTTAAAATAAATATTTTTGGTTAAATAATTATTAGTATTTGCAAATCATGTAACGCCTCATAAATTTTGGAAAAAGTAAAATATTTACATTTGCATAATGCTAAAAAATGGTTGCAAAAAAGTTATGAAAAAAAAATTGTTGATGCGGCTCAAAACTATGAGATACAAATTAACCCTATATGAAGAATTTCATTCAATTCATTTGATAAAACCTAAAAAATTATTGAAGACTTTGTTTTTGTTAAAAACATAAAAATCGCAATCGTTTATTTTGATATTTTGACAATTTTTCTGTAGAAAAGTTATCAATCACTTTTTCTACAGAAAGTTTCTCATATTCTTAAAATATTTCATATAATACACCCAGAAAATACATACTAATTTTTTCAGTAGAAAAGTATCTCTTAATATGAAAACTGTTTTATAAAAAAACGCGAAACGGGATTTATCATCAGAGGTAAATCTCACAATCTTTATATTTTAGGCAGTAAAACATTTCATATGAACTATTTATATTTAGTATACGCTCAGAAAAAAAGTATTACTTTATCTACGATACTATTTAAATAAAAGTTTGTTATTAATTTTTTATCAATCCATTTAATAAATAGTCCATTTCCCTTTGAAATGCGATATTAAATCTATCAGTGAAATTTCGTTTAATCTATCTTAATATTTTTTGCATGTAAATTTTTTGCATTCATTGTCATTTAACCTGCTTTTTCTGAATTCATTGGACTTACGCGCTATCAAAAAAAAAATTGCTAAATTGAAGCCACCGATATATTTGTTTGTCGCAACCGCAATTCTGTTAGTGCAAGAGAATTTTGGTTGAAACTAAATATTTCAATTGTATCAGGAATACATTTGGTTGGTACAACTAAATAATTGAGTTGCTGCAACCAAAATATTTAGTTGGCAAGAAATTGGGTTGTCACGATGAATCTGTTTTTCTGTGTTATTGTTTTTACTTTTTAAAAATATTTCTTATTTAATAGTTAAACCCCACCGAGTTGTGTCGAATTCTATCATTAAATGAATTTTAAAAAAAAGTGGACTTACGCCATTTTTAAAATATAAAGTTTATAAATGATATTGGAGAATATCTTCCAATATAAAAAAATATATCAAATAGAAACAACATTAAAATAAATAGAAACAGCAATTAAATCAAACTTATTTTTTTTAATTTAAATATGGTTTAAATATGGTTCTACTTATTTTATTTATTTATAAAATGCGAAAACAAAATCTAAAATGTTGACATTTTAAATTAAATATGAAAGTCTGTATTTTAACCAAAATCATACTTATTTTAATAACATTCATACTTAATTTAAAAATATTCATAGAAACATACGATGCTATTTCAAATATAATAATTGATTTAACTATCGCGCACTTCTTCCATTTTATGGTCAGTTTGGGCGACCTTCTAAATTTTGCACCAAATTTACATTATTTGGCATACAATCACCAACACGCATACGTAGAGTGCGGACAGAGAAAAATATTGCAGCTGTATCCGCCAGTGTTGTTGATGACGGTGCCACATGCAACACAGCACGCGAGGCGAGTTCGGTGAACAGTTTACTTCACGTTTGGGACCGGTCAATTGGCCGCCTAGATCATGCGATTTAATGCCTTTAGATTATTTTTAGTGGGGATATGTTAAGGCTTATGTCTATAGAGTCAAGCCCGCAACGGTTGACGCACTGGAAGCCAATATTTAAGAATTTATTCGTGAAATACGTATGAATCATTTTTGTTATTGCTTTGCTTATATTTTTTATATTTTAACCGCAGATTACATACAGATATGAACCGAAAGTCGAAAAGTCTAGGCAGAGAACTTTATATCAATGCAAGCTATAGTTTCTATCTTTCCTACAACTTTACGTTCTATATGAAAAATTTTTGATATACATATGTCATTTGTTTACGTAATACTTAAGCTAGAATTACTTATACTTAACATACCGTAACGAATCAGCTGATTCAATCTAAATAAACTTTAATTGATTATTAAGTGAGTCAAAGGTTATCCCAAGAAGTCTTGTTTTGAATGAAGCCAGCAGGTCGCAAGACTGGAAAAAATTGCGAGTGTTTAAAGTAAAGGAGTGGTCCGAACCTCAGTAATATTTCAAACTATATGAGAAGGTACAACAAGCTGACTTTCGGGCTTAAGTGTGTCAAATTTTGGATTTGAGTATGATTGGAAAAGTATCTTCGCATCTGTGTATAATCTAAAGTTTTAACATTGATTTTATGTCTCGTGATGACTTCAAGGTATGATGTAGTTCTGAAGTTGACCTGTCTCCTATCACTTAAAACAAGAAAAAATTATACTATTTCTAGCATAATTTATGCGAAAAAAACTTTATAAATTGATATTCTATTAATTACCCTCCAACGTTTTTTGTCAGTGCTATTGTGTTTTGAAAGTGGAAAACAAAAAGCAACTCTGATATTCAAACAGAATGTAATAATATTAAATTGTGAATTTAACAATTGACACTACAAATAAAACTGTAGTAAAACTAATTTGGTAGTTTACAGGAGTATATTAGATTTTTTTTAATAAAAGCTGTTTTAATTAATTTTAAATATTGTTATATTTAAATTTTCAGTTATTTATGCTGAGTATACAAATTAATCTCAAATTATAGGGGTTAATGAACAGACATTTTATAAAAATAAGGTTGGTCATTCTGAATTCGAGTAATGGTTATACCATCTGTTTTCATTACAAATTTAATATTGCAAATTATTTTATAAAAAACTTTAACTTACCTTGAATTAGATTTAAAATTTTTTTTAATTAATTCATACAAAAATCAAGTAAAAAGTTGTAAATTTGGTTCATGTAAAAATCGTTACAAAATATATTTTTTAAACAATAAGTTTAAATATTTTTTTTTTAATATTTTTTTATCAATTTTTATAAAAGAAAACCTACTACTTTATAAAAAAAAAATCAGCTGACACTAAAATTTGTATTAAATTGTTTTCCAAGGTTTTTATTTATTTTTATTTTTCTTTAAAACAGCAAATTAAAAGAATCAATTGTTTTGTTTTCAAAACTGTTACAAGTAATAACGGTTAAAACAAAAATTGAAATTTTGAATTTATTTATTGAATTTTATTAAAAAAAAAATTTATTTTCAACACACTTCAACAACAAACAAAATGCAACTGAAAGTTGACTACAATCATTTTTAGCACTCAAGCGATTCAAGCAAAAACAACAAAATAAATAAATAAAAACGTTTTTGTAATGTTGAGAAAACGCAACAAGTTAAGAAGTATGTAGTAGAAGAAATACAAAAAAACTGTAATAATTTTAATGTATTATATTATAACAATAACAACTAACAAGGAAGGTACTCCAAGTTATGAAAATCGATTATGCCAAAACTTGGATGTGTTGTAGAAATAAAAATTTTTAAATCAACCTCACCACCTCGGAAATTTATGTACACAAAATAGTGTTAAAAAATCGGTAATTTTTCGAAATTTAATTTTAAGGCATTTCATCCAAAGTAACCTACACTTAGAAAAAAATATAGTAGAAAATTTGTAAACGGTTTTCAATCCTACTTTACTATATTTGTACTGATTCTTAGTAAACAAATTTTTATTTATTAAATTGTTTTGCTACTTAAATTTTATAAATTACAGAATTTTTACAGAATATTTACAAATTTTTGTTGCTTCAGAATTTTTTTTAAAAATTTTTAAAAACAAAAAATCTTTTTCAGAACCAAAATTAGCAAATTAAAACAAAATGGTAATTTTAATTTTGTCTAAAATAATTTTTGAAAAAAAAAATATATTAAATAATGTTGTTAAATAAAAAAATATATAAATTTTTATATTCGAATTCGTAAGGCAATTTCAAAAGAAATTAGCAGCTTTAAAGTGTAACAAGTGTATCTAAAAATAATTTAGTTAATTTGTGCAGGGACTGAAACCGAACCCGAACCCAAACGGGTTCAGGTTCGCTGTTTATAAAAACTTTGAACCCGAACCCGCTGAACCCAAAAATTTAACCAGGTTCGGGTTTAAAAATATAAAAAAATATTCGTGCAGTTCATGGCGTGAAAAATGTTTGATAGAAAAATCATAAAAAATATTACAATTCTTGCATTTCAGCTTGCAGTGCTCGACACTTTATCTAGTTCTCTTAAGCCAATACTCGTACTTGAGAAAGAGCTTTTTGCAAAAAATTGCGAACACCAAAAATTTCTTCTGTAACTAAAATGTTAAACTTAAAAAAACCGTACTAGACTGTCAAACTAGATGGAATTCCAATTATGACAAGCCTTATTGGAATACAGAAGTTTTTGTTCGGAATTACTGGATGCTAGAATGATAATATTTGAAATATTTGTGAAGAATTCGTAGAAGTTTTTGAACCTGTTAAAAAATTACCTCTGAAACTACAACAAGAACAGACGTCTTTAGGCGATTTTTATAGAATCTGGCTTAGTTTTAAATTAGAGCTAAAAAAAGATGAAACAAAAACATTTTCACAAGAATTATATTTAAATATTATAAAAAGACAATCACTTTATTAATAATCCACTTTTAATTGCAGCATTTTATCTAGATAGAAGATTTAAGTTAATGCTAAGTCCCGAAGATGGTGAACATGATAAAAAAATATATTTTAAAGCAATTAAAATTTTCAAAAATTTGCAAATCAAAAGAGAAGAAGAGAATTTTATGAGAGAATCAATATCTTGTTCTTCAGAAGATGATGAAGATATCCTCGAACAAGTTTTAAAAACTAAGGAACAATTTTTTTAATGAAATTCTTCAAATGAGAGGGCCTTCTTGCCTTGAAATTCATTTTGTCGCCACAAAGAACAAATTTAAAAGAAGAAGAAAACTTATAGAATATATTAACTATAAAATTTAATAAAAATTTCTTTGAAAAATACATAAATTTCCTATTGATAAAACATTCGTACTTTTTTATAAATTGAACCCGAACCCTGAACCGAACTGAACCCGAACCTGAATTTTTTATTTCGATTAACCCGAACCTAAACCAATTTTTTTCAGGGTTTCAGTCCCTGAATTTGTGCATTTTAATATTTTTTTTTTTTATAAATTAATATTTTGATATATTTTACAATTCATTGAGTTTACAGCGATTAACTTAAATTTAGTAGCGCTTACTAATTTTTTATACAAATTTGATTGTACAAATATTAATAATATTTAGTACATTTTTTTGCTGATTTTAACAAACCAATTTTTATTAAAATTTAGTATCAGACTTGTTCTTTTAAGCCCGTATGACACAAAATTTATTTTGTGTTAGATTGATATTGGAAGCAATCAAATGGGACGGCTGCCTTACCGACGTCCATTTGACAGATACTCATTTATTCTCTATTCATTATTTTCCCATAAGAAAATTCATCAATTTTTCGTCAATACAAAATCAGTACGAAATATAGCAAGTGTCATGCGGGCTTTAAAGCAGTTTTTATTACGAAATTTATAAGTTTTTGATAAGCTGCCGAACAAAAAAGTACCAAAAAAATTGCCGATTTTCTTCCCCCTATTTTATTTCCCTAATCCCAGAGGTAATCAAAAAAATGAAATAGGTTGTTTTCATTCGCTAATTAAATGTTGATTTTTTTTAATTCGTGCGAAATATGATCTTATTTTTTGATTTGCTAATAAAATTTGTTTGATTACAATCAGCAAATTAATTTTAATCTTTAATTTTGGCACTTGTTTTATATTTTATTGGATTGATATTGACAGCAATGTAAATCAAATGGTATCACTGCATTATCGACATCCATTTGACAGATACAGATTTATTCTATATAGTTAAACTCTTCACATATATTACTTTCCCATAAGCATATTCATAAATTTTTTATTAATATCAATCTAATACAAAACAAATCTAGTGTCATATGGGCTAAACTTCCCTGACCAACCATTTTTTTAATATATTACTTTAATCAAAATTTGTTAGCACAAATTAAAATTTTTAATAGCTCATTGTTTTAAAACAAATTGAGTTCTTTTAACGAGTTAAAAAGTTGCTATTTAGTCGCGAATTAAAACAAAAAAAAAATTATTTGCTAATCAATATACACACATGTAAAAATATAATTACTCGTATCTTGTTATTTTTTGATTCACCGATATAAAATCAGCAAAGGAATATTTACTTTCAAACCAAACCTTTATGAATTAATTCTTCAAACTTCTGTTCTAAGTTTTCTTTTTTCTGCCACATGTTTAACTTACTTACAAATCGGATGGTTTAGCTTGGAATACTTTCCTGTTAGTTGAAAACTCAACAGAGTTTTGAATGTAGTATTTAGAGCTGTTGTGGAGTTTTGAAATGATTAAACAACACACAAAAAGCAAAAACCAAGACGAAAAACTATTTAAAACATCATTAAAATGATAGACTTCTTTCTTGTGACTTTTGGTAATTATAACTACCGAAAAAGTGGAGGGTCTGGTTAACAAAAAGAAAGATATAATTAAAAAAAAAGTAAAAAAAATTTCTGAAATATAAAGTAAATGACCTAAAATCTTATTGTATATGTACAACAAAAAATCAATTTCGAAGAATGATAAAATATTTTAAATCTAAAATTTATTTTTAATTACTTAAAAATTTTTGCAGTTAGGCCTGTAAAAATATTTTGTCGTCTTGTGTCATTAATTTGTTAAAATTTTATTAATTAAAATCATATAACCTTACTACATACATACCTTGAAAAAGATAATTTTTTATTGAATTAATTCGCGAAAAAAAGAATTCTTTTTGTGAATCAGGGAGTTAATTTAATATTTAATAAATCAGTTTATTAAATCTGATTTAAAATCACAATTGATTAATCAATTTGATTTTAATCTTTTTTTTATTCAATTAAATCAAATCATTTTAAACATAATTCTTTTTTTAATTTGCGAATTAAAAAAAGATTGTTTTGATTTGCGAATTACAACAAAATAAAAAAACATTTAAATTAACTTTCAAATCTAGTTTTTATTTCATTTATTTCAGTCTATATAGACAAACATTCCTTTTAGACAATGATTTGATTACAATTATAAAATACAATTTTGATTATAAATATATACATAAATTGTATTAATACAATATTATCAATTATTCAAAAACTGATATGAGAAATAATTTAAAGTTATGTGCAGAGTTCTATATATGGTTTTAGCATTTTCTACAAATTTATGTTAATGGCTTTCAAATGAATGAAAGTCCTAGTTAAGGTACTATTAAGAGCAAAGTTAGTACGATGAGGTGAAATATGATAGATGTTAATGTATCTTAATTTTCTTGGTGGAACATAAAACGGAATTAATGAAAGCAAATCAGGGCAGTCTATAGCACTATTAATTACACAGTGCAACACAAAAAAAAATTACGGGGTTTCGATGATTGATTCTTGTTAAGGAGATCAAAAAAAATATACGTGTTTCGGCGGTCAAAGTTTTCCAGCTCTGGCCTGTTCTTGCAGCATATCGGTATATAAAACTATGTTTTCTTTACATCTGAGGTGTCAGATTTTGGGATCGCCTACATAATATTTAGATCATCCCAAAATGTGACTTGAAATTTGATGGGCAATCTTGAATTTGTCTGGTTTTTGGTATTTGTGTTAAGTTTTGGGCTTTAGTGTGCTCTGACATATATAGTATAATTTTATGGCCAACATTTTTGTAGAACATTTCATCCCCGCCCTTCCCCTTTTTCGGGGTGCTTTTTACAATTTGTTAGAATAAAGCCAAAAAATGCCGTTATGAAGGGGAGTAAGAGGGTTAATATGCTCAGATGTAAAGAAAACATAGTTTTATATACCGAAATGCTGCAAAAACAGGCCAGAAATGGAAACTTTGACCTTCTCTAAAATGCAATGTAAACTATCCACATGCCGAAACACGTATATTTTTTTTGGTCTCCTTAACAGGAATTAATCGTCGGAACTACGTAATTTTGTAAAAGGTTTGTAATTGTTTTACAGTGTTATATGCGATATTCCAAAGTGTGCAAACCAAGAAATAAACATCTTGATCGATAAGGTAATAGTTCAACATAATTAAATGATCTAAGAGCAAATTTAATAAAAAACTCGCTGTACCCTTTCTAAGCGAGAGATTCGAGTTTTATAATGGAGGCTCCAAATGATTGCTGCATATTCCGAAAAATCGGAACAATTTCTTTTCAAAAATGCTAACATGTGGCCAATTTTTTACGAACGAAATGGAACGGAAAATGAAATTTTGTATTATTGGAGTGTGTTTAATTATATTATCATATAAATTGATACAAAAATAATATTCACCCTGTGACTGTTTTATAAAAATTCCATGAAACCCTTCGGCGACCTAGCGAAGGGTAACCCTTGTCGAATTTTGCAAAAAAATTTCCGTTTTGTGCTATCTCGCTTAGTTTGCGAGATATATACTTTTTTAAAAAATGGCCATTTGACAAAATGTTTGCTCTACTAAAGAATTTATAAACTGCAATAACTAAGCGAGTCCATTTCTGGAAGACATCCCGAGGAATCTATTTTTATAAAACAGAAACATTACTTTTTCATTACCATTAAAATTTCATTACCATTAGTTGACACTAATGCAAATGCAAAAAAAAACTTATTACCATTTAATGCACTCAGAATATTATGTAGTTAACTGTTTGTAGTTTAATAAACAAGTTTTCCGTTTCATTTAAAAATAAAGGAACATACATTTATTTTTCAAAGAAATATCTATATTAACTTTTTTATACATTTATTCGAAATTATTTACTATTATTTACCATTTTTTTTCAGTTTCATTTATTTTTTTCATTTGTTTGAAATTTAATAAAAATTTACCCACAAAACGGAAACTTGTGGTTTATTTGTGTCCGTAACAGTTATTACAAATTTAAATTTTGTTTGCTGTCTGTTTCAAAAAAAAAAATATTCAAAAAATTTCAATTTTTCAATACAAATTACAAGAACTTCATAAACACACATACATACACAAAAACATTCACACAAAAAGTGTTTATAGCTTCATATGCATACATACATTTTGTATTGTACGAGTATATTAAAAAAAAAAAAAAAAAAAATACAAAAACGGAAGTAATTTCAAATAAATGAAAAAAACAGTTATTTTTTAAGGATTGGTAGGTAAAATTTTGACATTTTTTTTAACTGATTACATCATTTGTTTCTTACGGATGTGTCAGTTGATTACTCAACATTTAAAAATAAATAACAAATGGCAATTAATTTAAATGAAAATTAAGTAGACAGGTTTTTAAATGAAATATCATTTCTTTTAAAGGATATTTTCAGTTATTTTAACTTACAAACTTTTTTAAGTGTGGTAATGAAATTTTTTCCATTAAAAATTTCATTACTAAAGGTAATGAAATAGCACAAATGCATTAAAAAAAAACTAATAATAATTGATTGAAAAATCATTTGTTTATAAAAAAAGTTATATGATTTCAAAATTATCAAGTAGCTTTATACAGAAAAAAATAAAACACACATATATTAACTTGCATAAATAAATATTAACATAAATATTAACACATAAAACGACTGTTAATAATGCTAAACTTTTCTTTTAATTGATTCATTAGTATGGTAATGAAATTTAATTCTTATATCATTACCATTAGTTCAAACAATGATAATGAAAATTATTTCATTACAATTGTTATCAATGCAATGGTAATAAAATCATCAATTAATTAGTCCATGTATGCCTTAGTCCCATGTATGGTTAATTTTTATTATCTTATGAATTCAAAAAAAAAAAATAGTCACCTTTGGTTGCAAAATAATTCAATCAGAAAAATCAATTCACGAATTAATTCCGCAAAATTTAAATCGGATTTGAAAATTAATTTGAGGAATTATGTTTTTAAAGGTCTGACCATATAAATATATTTAAATATTGCATGGAGTTTTTACAGTGTATTTACAAAAACCATCGTGCCTATTTATAAAATGTATTTCGGTAAGTATTTCGGGTTTTACGTGTAAAAACTGTTATAATAATTTTTCACGATAATGAATTTCACTCAAAAATTTAGTAAAAATCGAGGGTTTATAACCCTGCTATTCTCAATTTTCTTATAAATAAGTTTTTGACGGCAATCCGATTTAGTTATTTAAAAATAAAAAATAATTTTTAAAACAATTTTTTTATAATATTTGTAATTGTGCTATCTACAATACGTTGTTTTTAAATAAAAAATGCTATCCATAAAAAATAGTTTCTTATATAACAAAATGCTGAAAATTGTTATGAATTGTAACTCCCTTCAACGTATGGCAATTGATTATATTTCATCCAACGAAAGAAATGTTGTGAACGATTTCATAACAGGTTTGTTGTTTATAATTCGTGCCAATTATGTTTGTATTTAAAAAATTTATCGAGATTACGAGAATAAACAAATAAACCTACATTGTGTAGAAAAAACGAGCCCTTTACTCTGCTTCAGAAATTCGAATGAAAAATAATAAAAAGCGAATGAAGGGGAAACAGTATTTAGGATTTTCTACGGTTGATAAATTTCCCAGCAAAAATAAATGGAATTGATTCGTAGAAAATAAATCTTTCATTGACTCCAAAGTATCATTTAGTTATGATTTTCCTCTTCTAAAGCAGTTCTTTTTTACAATTAAAGCAGTTCTTTTTCACAACTTCGAAAAATGTGATATTCAATGAAATAAACTCATTTTCAAATCTATGACGAGTAACTTATTTTGAAAACAAGCAAGGTTAAACCTTAAACATATCGATGGCTTAATATAAAAAGGCCCTAAATCGATTTTTTGTTACTGGATAGGAGAAGGAAAAAGCTTAATAAAATCCGTAAAATTTTAGATAAAAAAGTTTTAGTGCAATTTCCAAAAATGTGTTGCTTTTTTTTATTAAAAATTCTATTAAAAATTTTTCCTTCTCCTGTCAAGTAACAGAAAATCGAGTTAGGGCCTTTTTGTATTAAGCCATCGATATATATTTCTATAAAAGTTTGACTTATATATCTAAACTTTGTTGTTTTTTTTTTTTTTTGTGAAGAAAGTTATTTGTAGCAATTTTCAACTTACAATTTACCAGATGTTTAATTTTTAAAATCGTAGTTAGCAACACAAATAGTAAAAATTTATTGTAGTAAAAATTTCAAGAATTTCGAATAAAGTAATTTAATAAATAATTCCTGATTACTGAGTGTCCCGTTATAATTTAACCAGCAATCAAACTGAAACTTTATATGGGAACAACAAATGTGTCAGTTAAATTCCAAGATAGAAGCTACACTCACCAAAAAAAGTCTGTAATGGCAACTGAAAATTTTGCTGTTATTACGGGAAATTCTGCTAATTTGAGCCCAGCGGTATTTTTTGCTCATCTTAGCAACACATGTCTGCTGACGTGTAGTACAATGAAATTAGTAGAAAAATTAGTAGCCGCTACTAAATTTTAGTAGACTTTTTGTAAAGTGGAATTTAAAATCTGTTTGCTAAAATCAGCAAAAAAAAATTACTAAATTTTATTAATATTGGTAAAAGGCTTTGATTTTTTTTTCTTATCGAGCATCAAAAATTTTGAATATATTTTTTAAAAAACGAATTAATCATTTTGTTTTAATTTGGTAATTTCTGTTTGAAAAACATTTTGGTCATTTTTTTTTTTACTTTTAAGGTTAAATTTTAATTGTTTTTAGGGCGGATTTTTAGAACTAAAAAAACCTTTTTAGTGCTATTTTAAGTGGATGTCCTTTTTTTTAGACATCAGTCGG
Organism: Eustalomyia histrio; assembly: GCA_949748255.1. Taxonomy (NCBI): domain Eukaryota; kingdom Metazoa; phylum Arthropoda; class Insecta; order Diptera; family Anthomyiidae; genus Eustalomyia; species Eustalomyia histrio. The sequence goes on along the minus strand of OX456526.1, from coordinate 24,367,363 downwards.
TATCTTCACTTCCAATCCCTTTTTTAATATATGTAACATTTTAAGGAAATTTAAGTTTGTAGGTGTAGGTTTTAATTAGAAATAACATTTTCTTCAATAACCACTTTTTTAAATTTAGTAATATTTTTTGCTAATTTTAGCAAATCGGTTTTCAAAAATTTGTAAAATGATTTCTGAAATTAGCAACAAAAATTTGTTAATATTCTGTAAAAATTCTGTAATTTGTAAAATGTAAATAGCAAAAAGATTTGCTAAATAATAATTTTTTACTAAAAATCAGTACAAAAATAGTAGAGTGGGATTGAAAACCGTTTACAAATTTTTCTACTAACTTTTTTTTCTGAGTGTAACAGGACAGTGTGAAAATGAGGCTAATGCCTGATTACTGATGTCCTGTTAAAATTTAAATTTAAAATTTATTTGGAAACATCAAAAGATATAATTTTTTACTAATTCATAAGAACTGCTTTAGATGCAATAAAAAAGGGGCATAAAAGAAAACTTCCACCCTATGACACCCCAATGTAAAAGTCGTTGATTTCGATCCAAATTTCCATAACACCGAAATAGAATTCATTGCTTCGTTTTCTCTTCTTTTGCTACTTTATTTTTTTGCTGGGTTGTTAAATCGAATGTACCATGTTTATCGGCAACTTGTATAAAATGTAGAATGAGGTACTGTCAAAAATTGTATCGCCTAGTCAGAAATAATATTTTCAAAATGACTTAGAGCATGTCTTGGGAAGCTAAGCGTTTATAAGGGACCACGTATTATTCCTAAAATAAGAAGATCCAAAGATAATTCTAAGAAACAGAATAGCTTAATATATAAACTTCCTTACCACCATGAATTGCTTCCAGTATGTAAATCAATTTTTCTTTCAACTCTATCTACAAATAGAGGAATTGGTTGGTCAATACAAACAACAAGAGTTTTTTTCATCGTGGGCAAACCACGATCGTGTACCCTCAATATTAGCTCCCTAAAATATGCCGCATTTTTTATTCAAGTTTGTAAAGGGTGTCCCAGGAAGAACGCAATTTTTAAATCTGGCAACTTTCGCAGTGTCATTGTTTGACATTTGAACAATTGTTATTGTTTGCTAGTAGAAGGTACGAGGTTAGTAAAAATGGAGCGCTACACGAATGAACAACGCATTCTCATTGTGAAATTGTTTTACCAAAATGGTGAAAGTTTTGCGGCTACAGTTCACAAATTGCGATCAATTTGGGGTCACAATAATGCTCCAAAAGAGTCAACTGTAAAGAGATTAATGGATAAATTTGCCGAAACTGGGTCTGTTAGTGATGTAAAGACAACAACGCGCCATCGACCAAACTCCATCCACCTCAATTCGACACCGAGCTCAGCAAATTGGTGTCTCCAAATCCAATTTGCAGCGAATTTTGACGAAAGATTTGCATCTTCATGCATACAAAGTTCAATTGACTCAGGAACTGAAGCCAGCTGACCATGGACAGCGAAGGGAGTTCGTTAATTGGGTATTGGAGAGACAACATGAAAATGCTGATTTTGCCGATAAAATCATCTTCAGTGACGAGGCCCATTTTCATCTTGATGGCTTCGTCAATAGGCAGAATTGTCGCATTTGGGGTGAGGAAAATCCTCGAGTGATTCACGAGAAGCTAATGCATCCTCAACGTGTCACTGTGTGGTGTGGTTTTTGGGCTGGAGGAATCATTGGACCTTTTTTTTATGAAAATGAGGCAGGTCAAGCGCAAACAGTCAATGGTGTTCGGTATCGTGAAATGATAACCAGTTTGTTCTTGCCTAGAATTGAGGAAATGAATGTGGAGGGCATGTGGTTCCAACAAGACGGCGCCACATGTCATACAGCCAGAGAAACAATTCAATTGCTGCATCAGTCATTTCCCGGTCGTGTTATTTCGCGTTTTGGAGATCAAAATTGGCCGCCTAGATCGTGCGATTTAACACCATTAGATTTTTTTCTTTGGGGTTTTTTGAAGTCGATGGTTTACGCGAATAAGCCGACGACGACTCAAGCCTTAAAAGAGGAAATTGGACGCTGCATTAATGAAATACCGCAGCATTCATGCAAAACGGTCATTAAAAATTTCATTAAAAGATCGCGTGCATGCCAGCAAAGCCGCAGCGGCCATCTGCACGATATATTGTTCCATACATAACCTCATTCTGTCTACTTTACGATATAATAAAGTTTCACGATTTCTTTTTAAATATCTGTGTTTTATTTAAAATTTAAAAATTGCGTTCTTCTTGGGACACCCTTTATTATCAACCAGAGAGTGTTGCAAGACTCCTTAATAAAATAATAACTTAGATCTTTTACAAATTGAATAAAAGGAAATTTTTATATTAAATTATTAAATAATTAAGTTAATTTTTGGTTTAAAATGCACTTAAACATTCAGTTAACTAATTTCGTTCGTTTAGTGGATAATTAGTAAAAATTTTTACTGGATGGCGTTTGTTTACACAAATACTCGGTTAACAGAAAGAAAAAAGAGGGAATAAAGTGACAGTTCAATATTGAAAATTTGCGTAATTTTACTGGAGAAATTTTTTGCCGGCAAGAATTTTCCAGCAGAAAAAAACATATGATTGATAAACATGATAAATTTTTGTAAACACAAATAAAAATATTTTACAACTACGTTGTTGTATGCAAATGCAAAGCAATATTGTAAAATTAATAATAGAAAAGATAAGAAAGCCTTCTAAAATGTTTCTGCTTAATATTCTACATCAAGAATCCTCTTTTTTACATATCGACCATTTATAATTTATTTTTTCATTTGATATTGCAATCAGCAATTTAAAAAAATTTTTAATTGTTGCTTATTTTAGATTAATTTTGTAAGAGAGAGTTTGTAAGTTTGTTACTAAAGAATTATTACTGGAATTGACTGAGAAAAGTAATCGAACCTATTGTCCAATAAGAATGCAGCACTATGTAACAAAAGCGAATACTTTAACCGCCATAACCATTTGTACCGGCGTATTTAAAATGTATTTATAATAGTTATTTTAACAAAACATAATCAGATAAAAGTTACTTATTTGAAATAGGTTGAAACTGTTTTTTCTATCCAAAACAAATCTTCTTAAAAGAATAATTTAAAACAACTTACTATTGGACACTTATGATGAAGGCTTAATAAATTCGTTTGTAGTATTTCCATTAACAATAAACAAATGACCTGAAATTAATACAAACTGAATAGAATTTATATGGAATTTGACATTTATAACTGAAGTTAGCTTAATCAAAAAGTATATAATTCTCCCTTACATTTGTATATTCTTTGGCTTAACCTTCATATTATCTCCTTGTTTATTATTAATGGCCCTTAGTTGAATTTACAGGAATTTAGTTTTTTCTATTAACTCATTGTTGTCCCATTGTAATCGTTAAAATGTCCAGTTTTTAAATTTATATGTTTTAAAATCTTTACAACATTTCACAATTTTATTCTCAACTTTATGTGTTCTTATAAGAAATGGCGGGATTATTTTTTGTGGCGTCATTAATAATTGTCAATTTGTTTTCCTCCTGTCAAATGTCCAAAGTAGTATTAATGAATTTCTCAGTGATGCCAAGTTTCTATAAATAACACTGCATTACTTACCTCCGTGGTAAATATCGGGTATAGGGCGGGTCTGAGGTGAATTAGAATGTTTAATTGGAATAACTCTGTAAATAGTGTAAAAAATAAATTAAACAACTCTGTTATTAATTGAAGTATCGAACAACTTTGAAATATAGTACAAACTATATTTTTAGTACAGCCAATACCAGAATTGCTTAAATTAGTATTATAAAGCAACTGTGAAGTGTAAAAATTTAACCACGTACAGTTGCCAAATCATGGTGTTTCAAAAAAAATATTATAGGCCCGGACAACAAAGACAGGAAACAGCTGATTCAATCGAAATGGTTACTATGAATCGAATGGTTAAAATTGCAGAGATATATAGACAGGGATAAATATACAAACAAATATTTACCATATAATTTATATGGAGTTTATGTTTTCTATCTCATTTTGCAAATCACTGCAACGTCAAAATAACCATACGTTTCGAGAATTCTTGATTGTCATATGTCGGTGGTAACCTGTCTGTGTAGTCTGTGAATTGAACATATATCGGGGGGATTTTTGGATAAAAAATTGTGATCAGTCAAAATAGACTTGGCAACACTGACAAACATAATGCCATCAAACGTCTTTGCTGATTACTTGCACAATTTGTACAAACTGTCAAAAAACAAACTAAACGAAGGAAAAAACTGCTGTGTTGTTTCGTTCGAAAAAGAATCAAGAAAATTACAAATATTTTAGTAATTATTATTATTTTACTGCAAATTTTTATATAAAAAATACCCTAGAGGTAGGTTTTTTAGCAATGAAACTAAATATATTAATACATTGTATATTTTCCTTTTTTAGCCATGGATCGTTTATTACGTTTAGGCGGCGCTATGCCACAAGCACCACCACCAACTGATGCTCCTGTTGTCGATACTGCCGAACAGGTTTACATCTCTTCCTTGGCTCTTTTGAAAATGTTAAAACATGGCCGCGCTGGTGTACCCATGGAAGTTATGGGTTTAATGTTGGGCGAATTTGTCGATGATTATACCGTACAAGTTATAGATGTCTTTGCCATGCCCCAAACTGGTACCGGTGTTTCGGTAGAAGCAGTAGACCCTGTATTCCAAGCCAAAATGTTGGATATGTTAAAACAGACTGGAAGGCCAGAAATGGTAGTTGGATGGTATCATTCACATCCTGGTTTTGGTTGTTGGTTATCTGGTGTTGATATTAATACACAACAGTCTTTTGAGGCTTTATCAGAAAGAGCTGTCGCTGTAGTAGTAGATCCTATACAGTCAGTAAAGGGAAAAGTTGTCATTGATGCCTTCCGTTTAATTAATCCTAATATGTTAGTTTTGGGCCAGGAGCCTAGACAAACTACCTCCAATTTGGGTCATTTACAAAAACCATCAGTACAGGCTTTAATACATGGTCTGAATCGTCATTATTATTCAATAAGTATAAATTATCGTAAAAATGAATTGGAACAAAAAATGTTATTGAATCTGCACAAAAAATCATGGAAGGATGGCCTTACATTGGAAGATTATAACGATCATTGTTCGATTAATGAGAATACAGTGCAAGAAATGTTAGATTTAGCAAAGAATTATAATAAGGTAAGTGAAATTTTTAATGTTTTTTATATATTGATAATAAAAAGGACTTTAAATGTAATGCCCTAAATTCTATTCTGAGCCTAAATTTAAAAAATGCATTTTTAGGCATAATTTTCACATTAAGTTACTGACTAGGACTTTTATTAATTTTATATAATTTTAATTAAAAACTTTATTATTTGGAATTTTATCATATAAAACGAAATTTTAATTTCATTTAGTATTAGTAAAAATAAAATTTTAAATAGATTTTGTTAATTGTTTCAAAAAACTTTTAGTTTTTAAAAACTAGGTTTTGTTTGTAGTGTAACTGGGGCTTAAAAGGCAAAAAACTGCATTTAAAACTTTTTTATAAATTGTTTACTCAAGCTTGTTTTACTATTAGTAAAACAATTTTTTGCTCAATCCTTTTTGAAAAAAATGCTTTAACCTGTAATTTTTAAATTTATTTAATTCTTGCCGAAGAAATATATTTTAAATTTTTAATGTTGGTATAAAAACCTATTTAAATCTGTTTTTAATACCAGATCAAAATAAAAAATTTTTTAAAAAATGTTTATTTAGTTTTGAAAATTTCTTATTTAAATTAATCTACAACCTTTCATAATTTATTTAATTAAAAACAATTTTTTTTTTCTTTAAGGCTTTGGAAGATGAAGAGAAAATGACTCCCGAACAATTGGCCATTAAAAATGTTGGTAAACAAGATCCTAAACGGCATCTTGAAGAGAAGGTGGATAAGGTTATGCAAAATAACATTGTTCAATGTTTGGGTGCTATGCTAGATACAATTGTTTTCAAATAAATTTTATATATTTAATGGCATTTATTTTATTCGCTAAAAATTTTGTAATATTTTCTCTTTTTGAACATTTGTGATGTTAGTCATCACAACAGAAATATCAAAACACACAAACATAAACAACTAAGCATTAAAAGTTTATTTAAATAAAATGACTTAATATTTTTCTTAAATTTTAAGTTATGAATTTGAGAAATTTTTCTTTCAGCCATAGAATTCCAGAATTGGAAGACATCTTTCATTGAAATAAGTCATTTAAGCTAGGATTTTCGAGATGGACGAGTACGAGAGAATTATAAAACTAATGGGATTAATTTTTATCACATGCCTGTAAATCTTTTAAAATAATTCTTAAGGAATTAATTCCTTAAAGGTCTGCTCGATTTTTTGTTTTAATCTGGCATGACATGGAAATCAATAGATTTGGTTATACATTTAAATAGTGAATAAAAAAGTCAGAGATGATTGAAGTTGTTTTTAATCGCTTCAGTTGTATTAGGTATATCGATTAGCATTTTTTTTTTATTAAAAATACTAGGAAATATTCAGGGTTAAAATTTTTAAAATAATCGGTTTGAAATCGGTAGATTTTTGGTATAGATAAAAAAATCGGTCGGACTATTTTACCGTATTTTAAAATTAAAACCAACCAACCTTGTATTCATGCGATTTTTGGGTTTGATTGAGCCTAGTAGACATCATTGTTTTTCTCAATAAAAAACGGCAGATAATTGCAGACTTTGGCATACCAGTTCGTTTTATTGGGCGATCTTTTTAAATCAAATTATTTAATGAACTAGTTCGCTATTTCAATTCAAAAGCTCTCTAAAGCAGCCTATACGATCAAGTAGGCCGTGTGTGTGTTTGCCATCAAACAACGCATTACATGATCAAATGTTAACATGTACACCATGTTTCATCGTTTAAAGGCCCCTTAACAATTTCATTTAATCATTCCTTTGACCAATGTAGTCAAAATTAAACATTCGCAAAATTTCGATATATCACATCATATACGAGATTTAAGGCACCAAATTTGCCTTGAATCCATAATGTTTACATTTATTTACTATTGTTTTATAGTATACTCTTTTTATTTTGGATATAAAATAAAATTTGTATATTACTTTTTTCTTCTTATGTATTGTTAATTTATCAGTTAACATTTTTTTTTAGAATTTGTTTTTTTTTTTTTTTTTACTGGGATAACAGTTATTTAAAGGAAATATTATTTTCATGAATTTTTGAATTACCTAGTTTCTTCTTATAGTTCAAAAGCTCTTAACATATTTATATTATTCATACTATTCATACTTGTTGAAAAATTTATTAAAAATAAATAAAATTCTCCCCAAACAAAAATATAAAAAAAAAATTATATAACAATTGAACTAATAGTGAACTAGGTTCTTAATAAATATAGTTAATAGTTCATTTGAACTATTTTGTTGACGAGTAACTCAACCAGGGATGGAAAACATGGTACAATTGTACTTTTTTTGGTACAGTTTTACCTTGGTTGGTACCGTGATACTACCGCGGCTCATTTAGTACAATTTTAAATTTTTTAAAATTTTCAACTTATAACTTGGTAAAACAACATAACATAAAGTCGACTATTTTTAAAAGCAACTAAATTAAAAACCTGTTTATTTATTCAGCTACTATAGTAAAAAATAAAGTCAGTTTTAAGTTGAACCGGCTCTAAATTGGTGTCACATAAAATGTTTGCATACACATTGTACTAAAATATTCGGAAGTGGCAACATTGAACAGCTGATTTTAAATAACCTCTCAAAACAAAAAAAGAAAAAAGTGTATTATCGTTAAAAAGCTATTAAATGCCTTTAAATTTTTTAATAGCAAATCCTGATTGCTCTCCAAGGGAGGTGGACACACAGAAAAAAAGGTGTCACATTTATAAAAATTAGAGTAAAATTTTACAAAGTTCTGTGATAATTATACGACTACATAAAATTAACGCTAAATTTTGTTTCACACCGTCAATTTAAGTCTTTTTAGTGTCTAAGCAAATCTGACTCAATACGATAAAATTTTTAAAAAAAAGTTTCGATCCGTGAGGATCGAAAAAGTACAATTTGTTTGTCTGGTTGGTACAATAACAGAAAACATATTTTCCATCCCTGAACACAACTCTAGATGATTGTCAACTATTAAGAAAAAAAAGTCGTGTAATTAATTCATTCAATTTTTTACTAGATATATTGTACAATTAAACGGAAAAATTGTAGAATGGGCTTACTTGGTGGACGAAATATTTCCCTGGCTTTTTGCATATGCATAGCCTTTGTGTTAATTGGCACAATAAATGTTGATGCCGAAAAAGAAATTCCAACAACAAAATTTGGACAAAATGTTGGGGGACCCACAATGACTTTCTTATATTGGTAATATACATAGATAAATGATAATTTAATATTTTGCTGAATAAAAATGTTATTTTAGTTATTCCTGTGGTTATCGTAAGGCTTTCGAAGATTATGTTAATATTATCGGTGAAAAATATCCTCAAATTATGGTGACAGGTGGCAATTATGATCCACCCGGCATGAATATGTATTTCTCCAAGTTAATATTTGCTGTAAAAATTTTATTGATTGTAGTCATAGTATCCTCATTTGATATATTTGGAGCTATTGGACAAGCAACACCTAGTTGGTGGCGTCATTTGCTGGAAAATAAATTGTATGCATGTATGATGATATTCTTTGTGGGCAATATGTTGGAAGGTCAGGTGAGTAAATAAAAGGGAGTATCAATTATTTCCGCGGTACAAATTAGGACTTTAAGGCAATTAAACACAGTTTAATCATCGATGACAATTTTACATATTTTTTAGTTAAATGGAGCTATTTTTTAGTTGGAATAAATATTTGATTGAATTTTTTTTTTTTTTTGAAAAACTAATAAAACTATGTGTGACCATAAAACAACATACCATAAAAAACTTTGTAATTTAAAGATAAATAAGGTTTCCAACAAGAATACGAACTGTTAAATGACCGGTCATTTGACTGGTAGTGTTGACGGAAATACCCGTCAATGCGTAGAACAAAGTTTCTATGAAGTTCTTAAAGACAATGTGAAAAACTTGACCGAAACTTTATTTTTTTTTTAACAACAAAAAATCCAATTTATATTAGTTGTTTCACTCTTGCATATATGACAGATATTTTATTTTGTTTATGTGTTAGTTTCAGTCATCAATTTCTTGTAGGATTTTTTACAAAAAATTATAAAAAAAAGACGATGTCAAATTAATCCACAATGGGTTTATCCTTGGTATGAATATATTTCAGATATCTTTTATATGGTGTCCAATTTTTTCTGCTCTGATAAGTATATTTTGAATTATTTAGAAATTTTTATTTAAATTAAAGTGTGTCCGACAAAAAAATGTTTTTAAAACATCTCAAAATTAATTATTCCATTATCAATCGTATTGCCTGGAGAAAAAATTTTATTGTGGCAATAAGCATATTCTTATTGCGGGTGTTCCCCCTTCGAAAGTAATTGTCCGCTCTACAAAATTAAAACGCAATTTTATTGGATTTTATTTTAAACCATCAATAATTTTTTGAGCTTTTTTAAAAATTTTGACATCGATGTTTTTTGAATAGTATTACATACGCCGATATAAAAATCATAATAAGAGTTAATTATTAATTATCGCTAAATTGTCGTCGGGAATATAAATAAAGCAAAATTATTGACCGCAAGATAAACTACCGCCATTTTAAATAATTTATTATCTTTTGAAAGAAAAGACTGCGATATTTAAGAATTTAATTTTTTTATTGTCTGAAAGAAAAAAAAAAGATATTAATAAATACGATAAACAGAAAAATGTCAATTAAAACTTAAGTTAACTTACACTTAACTTTTTTTTACTGCGCTTTACCAATTTTTGACAAAATTTGTTTTTATTCGTAAAAATTTCATCATTATTTTTTTTTCCAAACGACAATATTTCAAACAATTTGTGAAATTTCCGCAATAATTTTAAATATATTTTCCAAGTATCACCGAAATATTATTCAAATAATAAAAGGAAGATTATTTAAAAATACTACTTTAATATCCTCTTGAAAAATATCTTCTTAATGTTTCTACGGACATATAAACATTTAGAACTTTGCCAAAAAACTCTAGTTTTTATAGAAAAAATATATCGAATTACATTCTGTATCAGAATTTTCATGTTTTTACAAACTACATTGAGCAGAGGTCTAATATTATTGAAACCTTGAAGTAATCAAAATTTTATTTTGCTTAGAAATTTTATAAAGATAACAGAATTTTCACTAGTTTTTGTAAAATAAATATTCACAAAAACAAGAGATATTGAAATTAAATAATATCACTAATGAAAGAAATTTCTTGATTTAACGTTTTTGTTCTAATCGCTTGTGTTAAAAAATGGTTAAATAATTGCCATCTTAGTGTCATAACTTATCTTAATATTTTTAAATGATATTATCTAACTTTTATCTTTTTTATTTTCTTTTATAGTTGGTTTCTTCAGGAGCCTTTGAAATTTCTTTAAATAATGTTCCAGTTTGGTCAAAATTAGAAAATGGCCGCATTCCTGCCCCTCAAGAACTTTTTCAAATTATCGACAATCAACTGCAATTCGGTGATAAGATAAAAGAGAATCCAGACTTTGTTAAATAATAAACAACCACTCACACATACATCCATTTTATAAAACAGTTAAAGTTTCGATTTTTGCTACTTTTTCATTTTTAAATTAATTTGATTAATATTTTTTTATTTTATAGCCTCTCCACCTAGTATATGGGATTTTGTTTTAAATAGAATAGTAAAGTTGATTTTTATTTCCTCATACTTTATTACTTTTTCATTTTCCCACTAGGGTGCTTCAAATTACGAGACCATTTTTTACGAAAAAAAAAAATTAAAAGCTTTTATATTAAGATCCCTAACAATTACTAGTAAGTCTGCTAAATAAAATGCTAACTAAATAAAGATGTAAAAATGTTTAAATATGTATAAAATCAAATTTAGTATCATGGAACGCTATATATCAAATAAATTATATCTTTTGACGATAATACCAATTTGAAGTCTAAATTTCAAAGAGAGTATGCAAACTTACATACAAATGTTTTGAAAAACAGGCAATTTTAAGGACCTCTAAATGTCAATCAATTCTCTGAAATTTTGTACAGATGTTGCCTTAGTCTATGCAACACAATTCAGTCTTGAGGAGAAAAAATCGTACGACATCCTATTTCTACTTACTATTTTGAAGTATCTTATTGTCCACTTTAATGTTCCTCTTATTTGTAATCTTTTTATAAAATAACTCCCTTTATTTGTAGTTAAAAAATTGTAATAAATTGTATGTTTGATTTATTTTAAATAAAAATTCACCCTATAAAGGTACACATGCGCGAATTCGCAACCATCCATGCAAATTTTAATACGCAAAGGCGAAGGGTTGGCTGGAGAATTTTCAATTGGTGGGAATTCGTACCTGTGTTACGTTTATGAGTGTAAAATAAAAAATACAAAATGTGTTTTTCTGTAATTTGATAAATAGTTAATTAGTTTATTATTATAACTAATAGACAAAATATATGTTTAAAATAATAATATATGCTTAATAACTGTATATCGTTAGCTGAAATGAATTCCAAATAATAAATTCTCTGTGAATGTTCAAAAAGGAATTTTATTTCTTTATGTACTCATTTATTAATAAGCCTTCCAGGCCAATTAATCAATTAAAAAATCGAAATCGATTTATTAAGGAATTCATTCAAGATAGAATTGAAGCACCCAGTGCAACAACAAGATAACTCCACTTTTTTTTTGTGTACCGAACGACGCAGATTTTTTTTGGTTTTTTCTGCATTAAAAAAGCTATTTCGCAAAAAAGTGGAGTTATCCGGTGGGTGCTTCAATTAGAGTATTCAAAAACCGGTCAACCAGTTTCTTTGTTTTTTAAAACCGATCGGTTTCGAATATTTTGTAAGTTCGAAGAAAACCGAAAACCGGTATTTTTTGTTCGGTTAACCGGTTTTTAATTACATTACCAACTGGGTTAATTGGTCTCTTTTATTTTTTCCGAACACTTTTATAATCGTTTGTTTGGTTATGAAGATTTAGATGTAAGTCTGATAGATTCCGATAAAGACTTAACTTAGGATATTCCAAATTCAAATAGTTTAATTTCTGATCTAAATAACACAATAAACAGTATTCAAAATCCTAAAAAAGAGACTGTACAAAATCATTCATTATAATATGATGATTTCATATATGTATCTTGATAAATGCGACAAAAGAACTAAAAAGTTGGAAAATTTATGTATTTGTCTTTTGACTATTTGTCCAACATCTACTATTAGTGAAAGAGTATTTTCCACTTCTAGCTTTATCAAATGTAAACAAGAAAATCGTCTTAAAACGAAACATTTAAATTGCATATTATTTTATTATTTCTAAGATATTATTTTAGAACTGAAAAATTTATTTTATTTTTACATATTTAAAATGTAATATTAAAAAAGCTTATTTAATATATATTTCATAGAATGTATTTTTTTTTATTAATTAATATATTAAATTTCTGTTTTTTTTTTGTAATAAAAACAATTAACAAATTATATAAGCTTTTTATTCAAATTTAAAAAAAACCGAAACCGTTTTTTTTTTAAATTCTATTTTTCGAAAAAGGCCGGTTTTTTGAATACTCTAGATAGAATTCAACCTTCAAAGCTCTGTTATGGGTTAATACAAGAGCCGCGGCCGATGACTAGGGGAAAGTTGCTTGTATTTTTACAGCTAATTATAAATTAGGTCAGGGCATGGACGAAGTAAAGTTTGATTGTTATGACGAAAACCAGAACAATAACAAAACTGACGTTTTCAAAATCAATGGAAGTCGTTATAAACAACTAAAATTTTCTGTACATGTATTGAATTATTTGGCGCCATTTAAATCTTTAAAATATATCACGAATAAAGAGATTTTAATCCTAAATTAAATAAAACAATATTTGAAAACTATTCCGGTGCTCTTTCCAAAGCAAAATATTGTAATGTCATAAATGCAGAAATAAGTTATCTTACTTACAACTCTCAATTTGTTTTTTAAAAATTGTTTGAAAATTTATTTTTATTAGTATCGATATGTAACTAAGGTATGGGATGGAAGAAACACATGGAGATACAAGCACATTGTGGTTTTATAGGCAGGGAATGAAAAGGGCCAAAGACAAAAACCGGCCAGGCGGGGGAAAAATTGGATGATTTTAATTTAAGATGGAGAAATAAAGAATGAAAAAAAAAACTTTCAAAAAATATGTCCGAAAGCAGAATTTTGTTTTTGTTTTTTTTTTTTAATTTAAAAAAAAATATTTTTAAGATAAAAATTCTTTAATTTTTGATATTTCTTTACTAATGGCATAAACAAAATATATGGTAGACGCATTGAAGTATGCTCCTCTCAATTACAGCAATAAAATGTCAACAATTCATACATAAAATTAAAAAAAAAAAATCCATCCATATAAAGCAAATAAACCGAATGGTTTTAAAGTCGCTTAAAAACAAAAATAAATCAGATTTGTGTGAAAAATATTTAATAAAAAATTTATTTTTCAATCTTGAAAAGACTACCGCAACAGTTTTTCTGGGGCGCCGCGGCACCACAACAAAACGAAAAAGAAAGAAGCACTTTCTTGCCTACACGTGAAAATTGTTAATTTTATTTAATAATTTATTCAAACTTTTTTTTTGTATTTTCTCCCCTCAAAAATAACATTGCAATACTTCTCTTTCTTTCTTGTTTTCGGGCTTCCCCGTCCATCCATAATCCATTTTTTTTTTCGTTTCCCGGCAAGGTGTGTATTTTAGTTATTGTATGTTTTTTCCTCTATATTATTTCGTTACGTGTGCCATTATGCTATACTCGTCTTTCCCAATCACTTGCTGGTTGTATAATCTAAAATTATCAAGGACCTTAAATAACTGCTATCAAAATTTTAGAAATCGAAAACATTGCTCTTTTTAAGAAATATTTTAAAAATCTGCACAGTAACTGTTATATGCAACATACATAAAAACAAAATCGTTGATCGTAACTGTTTACATTCAATTAATATATTTTTTTTATTTTTTTTTGTAACACTTATATTTAAGAAATATTTTTTTTTCTTGTCAATAAAAATAACACTGTACAAATTTTAACAAGCTGGATACCCTACAGAAAAAGCTAATTCGAGTACACTGAATTCAATGGTGATAGGCCGTTTGTTAAAGTTAGCGCTCGTATTCGTTATCCTCGCTATTTAAAATTTCAATACTAAAGTAACTATAAAACGATATTTTTTAAACTTTTAACATCATTTTTGAATTTAAATCAATCCAAATCTGTTAAAAGAATTTTTCGCTATTTTTTCCACGAAACAATTTTTTCGCAATATTTTTTTTAAATAAATTTTTTTCTTATCTCTATTGAATATTTTTCTAAACTATTGAATGTACATAGAATAACATAACATTTGCAGAAAATTTTTTTTTGGCGAAATTTTAAACAAAAAAAAAATTATAAAAATAAAATTTTTTATAAAAACTATATAAAATATATAATAACCCAGCAAAATAAAATGGATGTTATTCTTTACGAATCTCTTTTTCAGAACATCCAAAGAAGTTAATAGTGCAAATTTTTCGATTTGTAAGAAGTAATTTTAAACAACTTCCAAAATGTTGATATTAACCCCTACTAGTAAAAAAAAAAACAATTATTTAGTTGGTCCATAATTTGATAATTCCTGCAGTCATTAAATGCCTTATTGAAAACATATTTTGCGTACTAGTGATATTCACTTTGTCCTGGTCGGAATAATAATTCTTGGCGTGTTCGAAATCACATTTTTAACTTAAAAAAAAGCAACTCCCTATAATTATTTTGTAGTCCCTATATTTAACAACTTCCCTAAACTAATGAAAAAGTCCATCTGATCATCGATTTTTCATAGCACCGAAACAAACTACTTCCTCCCAATGACACGCCAATGTTAAAATCATTAATGATTCACCGAAATTTTCACAACTTCGTGTACAGTAGATGTAGTGTTAAACTACTTCTTCCTCAGCTCTTATTTTGCTGGAAAAAAATCAAATTTTCTTTTTATAAAATATTTTTTTTTTGTAATTCCAAAATGATCCTTAAAGTATTAAAAATATCGTTTTATGGTACTTTAGAATTTAAATTTAAATTCGCGAATACGAGCGCTAACTTTGAAAAACAGCTATCACCATTGAATTCAGCGTAATCGAATTAGCTTTACCAGTAGGGTGCCCAGCTTGTTAAAAAAAAATGTCAAATTTGAGCACAGTGTAATTATTAGAATTTTTAAATTTTAAGTAATTTTTAAAAATTTTGAAAATAGTTATTTTTGTTTGCAAAATTATTAAAAACAATATATTAAGAAGCAGAATTTATTTTATACTCTAATTTGATTGTATATTAAGGTTATAACTTTTTTTTTTGCAAAAATTTTACCTATCACCACGTGATGCATTAATACCAAAAAATTGCTTTTTTCGGTCATTTTAGAATAAAAACCTTTCGCATGAAATGCAATTTTTTAAAGTACTTGGAAATTTAATTTAATAGCATATTTTATAAATAAATTAATATGTGCATAGTTAAGTAAATAATTAAAATATTTCTTATATTTAATTATTTCATGATATGAATTTTAAATTTAATGTTCGTGTTGATTTGCACAAAGGATAAATATCTTGAACCACTTTAATGGCACGTTCTGCACAAGTATTACTACGCTTCTGCTTAGGTATAACCGATTCTGCAACTACCCAATGTCTGGTAAAACACTCATGAGCTTTTTTAAACGGCGTCAAAGATAAATTTAAGGATGCAAAATTATATTCGCGAAACGATCTGAAAACTTTATATCGAATCATGGGCCGTTTATAAGCTGACATACTTCATATAAGTCGGCTCGGTATTTAGGTATGAGAATGAATGCTAAAGTGCCAACAATTCCTCTAGAATTCCACCCAGCGTTGCTTATTGGGGTTATGGTTTTGAAACTGATTTAAGGAGATTTATTATTTATTTCGAAGTACCTAAAAGCTATTCCGAGCTCATGCAAAAATTTCATGTCATCGTCAAAGAATTAAATTTATGTAATCATTACTATTATTTTTACGCATTTTGCTCAAAAAGTTATAACCCTATTGTGTATATTTTCATATTGCATAACCATGAATTACTAAAAGAATATTTAAATATTAAATTTGTCTCTTTTATTTTTTTATTCAGTTAAATATATGAATGAAAAATCATACAATTTTTACATTATAACAAATAAAAATATTTCTTAAATGATAATTGTTATGACCTGTTTTTTTTTATTTCTTATCAATAAGTAATACAGAAAGAAGAACGAAATATTTATTGAAATGTAACAATTATGTATAATACCCCATTCATACTGAGCCCCGAAATATGTATTTTCGTCATTTTCAAGATTTCGATTTAAAATTTGTATGGAATTTAAGTTGAAAACTTAAAAAAAGGAAAATACGAATTTTGGGGATCAGTGTGTATGGGGTTTAAGAATTTTTTTTTCGTTGTTTTAATGTTACCAAACAAGAAAAAAATATTAAGTGGAATCAAAAAATAAAAGTTGAACTGTAATAGTTACTTTTTAAGAAATATATGATAAAACTTATAACTCTTATGTCCTTCAAAATTATTTATGCAAATCATTTGCCTAAAAATAATATGAGAATTATAAAATATGTTTTTAACAAACCAAAAAACAAATTTAGTAAATAAAAAAAAAACAAAAAATGGCATCTTTGAAATAATTTTTATTGCATCTTGTCAGCGTTGCCAGGAGAAGGAGGATTCAAAATTACCCATTACTTAACTATTTTTTTTAACATTTGGACTCCAAAGCAGTGGTATTGGAGCTTCTAAAGAATTCAATACTTCATTCAATTTTCAATTCTAATTGACTATGGAATTATTTAATTCTCAAACAAAAATTTTATGAATGCAGTGATTTCTTAGAAGGTCTTAATCGCTTTTTTTTAAAAGTCTTTTTAGACTGAATTCAATCGCTGGGACTTAAAATGATATTACTCAATCGATTTACAAATTTGGGAACTCAATCGATAATTCATACGAGTAAGAATAGTACAGAGATTGCAACGCCGGCAGCGTCCAAATAAAAAATTTTACAGACTACAAACAGCAATGCCAACTTTTTAAAAGCAAAAAGCGTCGGCTGAGCAGTTAAAAAGGCCTTAATTAAAAAATTTACCAATTTTTCAGTTTATTTTATTTATAAATTTGTACTTTTAAGAAATTGATCTTACTTTTAAATGTATAAAATACATATTAAAAAAAATATTATTGAAATTTTAAATTAAAAGAAATCGCTAAAATGTTCGTTTTTCAACAAGATTAGAGTATTCAAAAACCGAAACCGAAAACCGGTCAACCGGTTTCTTTATTTTTAAAAACCCATCGGTTTCGAATATTTTGTAAATTCGAAGAAAACCGAAAACCGGTATTTTTTGTTCGGTTAACCGGTTTTTAATTACATTACCAACTGGGTTAATTGGTCTCTTTTATTTTTTCCGAACACTTATAATCGTTTGTTTGGTTATGAAGATTTAGATGTAAGTCTTATAGATTCCGATAAAGACTTAACTTAGGATATTCCAAATTCAAATAGTTTAATTTCTGATCTAAATAACACAAAAAACGGTATTCAAAATTCTAAAAAAGAGACTGTACAAAATCATTCATCATTATATGATGATTTCATATATCTTGATAAATGCGACAAAAGAACTGAAAAGTTGGAAAATTTATATAATTGTCTTTTGACTATTTGTCCAACATCTACTATTAGTGAAAGAGTATTTTCCACTTCTAGCTTTATCAAAAGCAAACAAAAAAATCGTCTTAAAACGAAACATTTATATTGCATATTATTTCCAAAATATTATTTTAAAAGTGAAAAATAGATTTTCTTTTTACATATTTAAAATGTAATATTAAAAAAACTTATTTAATGCCAAACGTTTTAAACGTTCAAATTACTAACGTACCTAATTTTACCAATGATCTCTACTCATTTGATATGAATATATTTTTATATTATTAATTTTTAAGATATTATATTAAAAAATATTGGTTTTAAGTTCATTTTTTGTTGAAATGAAAAACAATAAAAAATAAAATTTAAATGAATATATATGTGTATATACATTTTTTTTTCAAAGAATGTATTTTTTTATTTTTATTACTTTATATATTAAATTTGTTTTTTTTTTGTAATAAAAACAATTAACAAATTATATACGCTTTGTATTCAAATTAAAAAAAAAACCAAAAAACCGGTTGACCGGTTTTTTCTGCAAAAACCGAAACCGGTTTTTTTTAAATTCTATTTTTGGAAGAAAACCGAAACCGGTTTTTTCAAAAGGCTGGTTTTTTGAATACTCTAAACAAGATCGAATTTTTTTCTTCTTCTTCGGGACATAAAATTGTCTTTATATAAACTTGCACTTTTCGTTAGTTTGGTTTGAATTCATTTTTGCAGAAATACTTAACTGTATTTTGTAATTTTAGCAACGGGTATTGCTTTTTTTTAAGCCTATTTTACATGGATTAAACAATTTGATGTATTTAATGAGAGCCATACAGGTTACAACTGTTGGTACAACTCGCTTGGTAATCGAGTTGGGCGTTTTGCACACAAACGTTACAAAATTTTATACAACCTCAATGCCTCGTCGGATTTGTTCCCCAAGCTTTTCTATATTTTTGGTTGTAATAAACCATTTTTAATAAAACATAAATTTCAAGGGGATTTCTGTAAAAATATTTTTTTACGAGTGGCTGTGAAAAAAAATGTATTAGTTACACAAGAAATTTATGAAAAAAATTCAAACGATTGGCAAAAACATTATGTAAAGTACCAAAAAAAATTGGCCAGATTATGGACAAAACTAACAAATGACTCAAAAAGAGCTAAAAGGGCTAAAAAACAGCTATTAGCCCTTAAAAAAATAAAAGGGCAATGTGAAAAAATTACGCGTTGAAAGCAATCAAAAAGGACTAAATATAGCCCGAAAAGAGCGCTGACTACAAAGTTTCGGAAGCTTAGAGAAAACTGAGGAAAAATGATTAAATTTTCCTGATGTCTCCAAAAAATTGAGCAAATTTCTCTGTTTTTTCAACCTTTTTTCAAATCCAATTGGCAAATCTGCTAAAAACTAATTGCAAATAAAATCAATTGGAATCGCAAAGAAATTAAATGAAAAAAACAATTAGAAAAGTTGCAGAACCTTTGTAATCTGCCCATATAAAACCAAAAGAACGTTTTTTACTACGTGAGCAGCATCGTCATGGTGTGATAAATTGTAATGTTTACAAATTTATTTCAGCTTTTCCCAATTACAAAATGAAATTAAATGACCGCAATTTTTTTAATAATAATGCTTTATGAAAAATCAAATGTTGTAGTTTTAAAGATATTAATTTTTCGTGAACTTACTAGACCAACATAGTACAATACAATTTAAAATTGTATTGAATGCAATAAAATATATTAAGATATTAAGTATGTTCGTTTACCCAATAACTTGTACAAATTTGTACAAATTTTTACTGGATGTCGTTCGTTTACACAAATACTCAGTAAACATAAAGAAAAGGAAGAGAATATAGTGACAGTTTGATGTTGAGAGTTCTTCTTCTTTCTGCAAATTTTTACTGGACAAGTTATTGCCAGCAAGAATTTATAAGCAGAAAAAACATATGATTGAAAAAAATGTTTAAATTTTTGTAAATACAAAAAAAAAAAAATGTTGCAACAAATATTGTTAAATGAATTATAGAAAAGATAAGAAAACCTTCTGAAATGTTTCTGCTTAAGATTTTACAACAATAATACTTTTTTTTTCATATTGACCAGTTATATTTATTTTTGCATTTGGTTTTACAATCAGCTGTTTAACAAACTTGTAAATTATTGCAAATTTGCGTACTTTTTTAGAAAATTTTTATTTTGAGAGTAAATTTGTCTTACTCTCTGTAAATTTGTTACTGAGTAATTCTTACTGGACTTGACTGAGAAAAATAAACGAATGAACCTATTAAATACAATAATGTCTATTAAAAATTCGGATTAAATTGTTTATAATTTAAAGTAACTTGAGCTAATTTGATCGAAGTAGATACAATTATTTATATTTACCATTTCTCGGATTATGTTGTATCCCATTAGGTATTAGATATCACGTGAAAACATTTTTTTAATCGGGTATATACACATATGTACGTCCTCTTTACATTCGGTTTTTGATTTTGACACAACAAGGGTGATTAATATTAATAAATGCTGCTAATTTTTACAACAAATCTATATAAAAAAAATTAGAAAATGCATTTAGTCTTAATTTTCTGTAAAATTTTCTGCTAAACAAATTTAGGTATACTAATAAACAATGCAATTATTTAATTTATTTTTTAATTCTTTTATTTTTTTTTTTTTTATTACAATTAGTTTTATTTTTTTCAAAAACATAAACGTAGTATAAAATTTGTTTATATATTTTATAACTTAAACTAAAAAGATGTTTAATGCTTCTTTTATATTCACAAAATCCATGGCAAATTTTCTTTTGGATTATATACACAATTTGGGGCAGTGTAAAAAGAAAAATAAACTACTGATAAAAGTATTAAATTTCCAAATAACAACAAAAGAAATTAACAAAAAGATTACTTTTTTTTAATTTTCTGTTTAATATATTAAATTATATATTAAATGTTTATTTGAATTTTTTATTAAGGAATTAAGTTTTTTTTTTTATAATTTGTATTTTATTTGTAATTATGGTTTTTTAAAAAATAATGGCACACTCAAAGAAATATGGCAGATTTGTTTCGTTACAACTTAAAATTACAAGGAAAGAAAAAAATAACATTATGGTTTTTGTTTTGGTTAATTTACGGCTACTTAGATTAAAAATTTAAAAAGAGAGACATAAATTTTTTTTTCTGTTGGAATTTTTTCTAAAATCTAGGGAGCTGTTGTATCTGCTCTAGGATAACGATTGCGATTTACGCGACCGTAACCGTAACCGGAACCAGGTCGTCTATTATATGTATTTGTACGACGTTGTTGGAAATTTTGTGGTGGTGGTTGAAACTGTACCGCTTGCGGAGGAGCTGGTACTACACGCTCAATACCACGTCTAAATTCACGAGCTGATGAATCTAATGTTGTAAGACGTGTAACATATGAATCATTACGACGACGACATACAGTACATCTAAACGGATAAATATATTTGTAATTTAATATTAAATTGTACAGTGTCTTGTTGTTTTACTTACCTGCTTATCTTGCTAGTTTGATCCTTTTTCAATGTTTGCTGTCTTGGCATTTGCCACATTTCATGTTCTTCAATTACTGCCAACCAGAATGAGAAGACAGGATCATAATAATTACAACGTCCTTGACCGTGGCATTCAATAACTGGTTGGGCACGGAATTCTTCAAGACAAGAACCAGGTGAGACAAGATTTTGTCCAAAACCACCTGTATTATCGGTGGTAGTCTAAAATTAAAATTAAATGAAACAATTCTTAGATTTCTCTCTTTTGGTTATTAATTTTTTTTTTAAAGTACTGATGTGAACAATATTTTATGTTTCTGCAAATCAATCTACAAATGGCCTTAGTGACTTAAGCTTTGTTTTGGCATGATATGAAATTTAAAATATACAGTTTTAATTTTAATTTTTTTTTTAATTTCCTTTAATACCGTTATCGTGATTAAGTTACTTAAGCCAATTGTAGTTGGGCCTTTAGACTTGACTTCAGGTAATTTTTACCCTGTAGCTAATTAGTCATCAGTTCCAATTTATAGCACTTGGTAACTTACCATGTAATAACTGTAACCAGTCCACATTTCTTCCCAACCTCCAGGACATTCTGGTATGCTCATACTTTGACTGTGCATAGCAATAATACGTGTTGTAGTTTCGCAAACAACGCAACTATAAAGAGAAAACAGTATTTGAAAAATTAAATAAATCACCAATGCACTATTATTTTGTGACACTAACCGTGAAATATATTTCTGTATTTCATATGGCTGTAGAGGAGTCATAGCAACATTCATTGGCTCAGCGGTAGAAAGCCATAAACTATCATCATTGGTTTGACCATAATTGCAAACGTTGTTTATATCACAAGTCATATAGGGCATCATGGTGAAACGCAACATACATGAACCGGCTCTACCCAAATCTTGACCAACAGTACGACTGTGACCAATATTACCGGCTATGGAGAAACCTTCCCATAGTTTGTTGGTATTGGCGGGACATTGAGGTACATAGACCGATTGGGAATGGCGTGTAAATACAAAGCCACGACTCTTGGGGCGTGGTGGTGGAGGTGCTGGGTCACCAGTAATACCCTTAGGACCGGGAATACCAGGAAGACCGGTTAAGCCAGGAGCACCCATCATACCAATTTCGCCCTTGATGCCTTCAGCACCTGCCAAACCCATAAAACCTTGATCACCTTGATAGCCCTTAAATCCACGAGCACCTTGGAAGCCCATTTCACCTTCTAAGCCGACATCACCCATCATACCCTTGAAACCATCTAAGCCATGTTCACCACGATCACCCTTGCGGGCCATATTGAAGGGGAATGTTACACCGGGCTCACCAATGGGGCCCCTAAGGCCATCCAAACCATCTCCACCATTCCAACCGCCATCACCTATGGGACCGCGAGGTCCACGAGGACCCATTGGTCCAGTACGACCGGGTCTGCCAGCAATACCCATTTCACCCTTGCGTCCCTCATAGCCGGGAGCACCTTGAGGACCAGTATCACCTCGATCACCACGTAAACCAGGGATTACCATACCAGCATCACCACGCATGCCTCTGGGACCAAAGTCACCAATCATACCCTTTAAACCAGCCATACCATGTAAACCGTTGCGTCCCATGGGACCAGGATATCCAATATCACCAATCATACCCTTAATACCCATGATACTTATTCCAATTTCACCCTTTTGGCCATCATAACCGTAATCTCCCATATCACCAGGAGCACCCTTAGGTCCCACACGACCTGGGCGACCAGTAAGACCATCATAACCAGCATCACCTTCATCACCAGGTTCAGCATATGTGGGTGTTTCACCATCGGGACCTTGATAACCTTTGTCACCACGTTCGCCATTAACACCAGCATAACCATCAATACCAGGCATACCAGCAAGACCGAAATCACCTCGTTCCCCCTTGCGGCCGGGATAACCAGTAGCACCTTCCATTCCCTGCATACCAATGGGACCCATTTCACCTCTGAATCCAGCATCACCTTTTTGGCCTCTTTCAGCATAAGCGGCTAATAAGACACCAGAACGACCAGGGAAACCTTCTTCACCCTGTTCACCTTGGGGACCAAAAGCACCAGGTACACCAGTGTCACCATGATCACCAGGCGCGCCATCATATCCGGCGAAACCTATTTCACCACGTTCACCTACTTCTCCTCTTTGACCCATGAGGCCAATAACACCAACAGCGCCCTTGATGCCAGGAGCACCATGTCTGCCAGGATAACCAGGAATGCCTTCATCTCCACGATCTCCCATCTCACCCATAGTACCCATAATACCATATTCGCCACGCATACCCTTGGGGCCGTATAAACCGTCCAAACCGGGAATACCGGGTACACCAGTTTCACCCTTTCTACCTGTGACACCATCCACACCGTAGGCTTCATCACCGGGAAAACCTTGCATACCCTTTTCACCAGGTAAACCATCAAAACCTCGCTGACCCATAAATCCCATATCGCCAGCTTCACCTTTGATACCGCTACGTGATGCAAAACCTTTAGGACCCATGGGACCCGGATAACCCTGGTCGCCAAGTCCACCCTTGCGACCGGGAACACCATTGAAACCGGGACGACCAAAACCACCAATATCACCAGTTTGACCTATTAATGAAAAAGATTTAAAAAATAAATTAAAAATGTTCTTATAGAAAGAAACTGAATTGTTAATGATTTCACTTTATTTTAAATATTTCAATTACCTTTAGCACCCATATTACCGATGGCACCTCTTGGACCCATATCACCATCACGACCATTGTCACCAGTCTCACCACGATCACCCTGTTCGCCAGGAATTCCAACGAAACCTTGCATACCCATAATACCAGGAGCGCCAGTTTGGCCCTTATCACCTACATGTCCACGGCGACCAGTATAGCCGATGTTACCTTTAGCACCTTGTACACCATCTGGACCAGGGAAGCCAGTTTCACCTTTTTGACCCTTACGTCCGTGGGGGGCTACACGACCATCTCGACCTGGAGCACCAGCCATACCCGGATAACCCATCAATGTATCACCACGAATACCACTGAGACCTGGACTACCTTGAATACCGAAAGGACCATCATCTCCCTTAAGCCCTTTAACACCTTTAACACCAGGTTTTCCGGTAGGACCGGGGAAACCAGGAAAGCCAACATCACCGGCAATGCCAACGGGACCAGGGGTACCATCCGCACCAATTTCACCCGCCAAGATATGAGGACCTTGATCACCACGCACACCTTTACGACCATCAATACCATCTCTGCCGGGAGCACCATCAATACCGGGCATACCAGGAGCACCGTGAAGACCGTAATCACCAGGTAGACCAGGCCAACCCTTAAAGCCCGGGGGACCAGTTATGGTTAGACCAGGAAAACCAATATCACCACGAATACCAGGATAGCCATCAGCTCCCTGTTCTCCTTTCGGACCTATAGGGCCGGGTTCACCAGGAAAACCTTTATCACCTCGTTCTCCATTGTTGTCGTAAATTTGTCCAGGATTTGGTTGACCCTTTTCACCCTTAGTACCCTTTTCACCTGGCTCACCAGTTTGGCCTCTTAAAATAAGAAATTTATATTTAGTACAAGATAACAACTACTAATTTTAACTACTTACTTGAAACCATCATAACCAGGTTCACCAATTAAGTATATCTTGGGTGTGGTGGCATTACGACCAGGTCTGCCATCTTTACCATATCTACCGGGAGCACCATCCCTACCAGCAAAGCCAGCATCACCATAATCACCACGGAAACCTGTCTCTCCCTTCGTACCAGTAAGACCGGCATATCCATCGACACCACGATCACCAGTTTCGCCCTGCAAGCCACGTTCACCGACTTCACCAATGTCGCCAACTTCAGCTTCACGTTTACTTCCTGTTTGCATAACCTTACCGGGAGCACCGGGAAAACCTGTTTGACCAGATTCACCAGGAATACCGTCGGTACCACGAACACCTTTGAAACCCTGTAAACCAGGACGGCCGGGTAAGCCTTTGAAGCCGCGTTCTCCTGTCAAGCCAGATGGTCCTCTAGCGCCATGAGCACCCGGATAACCAGCATCACCACGAATACCGGGCACACCTTTAGGACCAGCCGGACAAATACCGCAATCATCTCCACGAATACCTTTGTCACCCATTAAACCACGATATCCAGGAATGCCATCAATACCAGGTTGACCGCGTGGACCGGGCATACCATCAGCACCAGCAGGACCCACCTTGTTGACACCCAAACCAGGTACACCTTTTTCACCGGGTAAACCATTATCACCACGGTCACCGCGATAGCCAGGAAGACCAGGTACACCAGGTTGGCCGGCAAAACCTTTAGGACCCAAAACATTTCTGCCAGGGTTACCGCTTTCACCTGTACGACCAATTGGACCGGGCATACCAGGAGGACCCATAAGACCGGGAGGACCCATTAAACCAAAATCACCATCGTCACCTTTAATACTTGCACCACGACGACCGGGCAAACCATCCAAACCAGCATCACCAGGTGGACCGGTAGGACCATGTACACCGCGACGACCAGCACGTCCAGGTACGCCTGGCAAACCCGGCGAACCAGGTTCACCAATCTCACCCTGAGGACCGATGGGTCCGGGAAAAGAAATATCTAAGGTAGGATCGTATATACCCGGTGGACCGGATGGACCTTGAACACCAGGAATACCATTATAACCGTCATCACCATGTTCTCCGGCTGGACCATCTTCACCATCTTGACCATTGTAACCGGGAGCGCCTTTGACACCCTTAGGGCCAGTAAAACCAGCATCACCAGGCTTTCCGGGTTTACCACGTTCACCAGGTGCACCAGTGTCACCATGAGCGCCGGGTAGACCCTGACGACCTCTATCACCTTCTTCTCCTTGAGTGCCATTGATACCACCGTTGCCAGTTGGACCTTTATCGCCCTTATAACCCTTGGTAACATAAACAGGATTCCATTCGCCCTCTTCAGCATCGCCAGGTTCACCTTTTTCACCCTGTTGACCCTGTTCTTTTAACGTAAAACTGATCTGTTCGGCCATTTCACCCTTGTAACCTTTAGGGCCGAATTCACCCTTGGGACCTTCAATACCGGGAAAACCAGTATCACCCTTGTAGCCCTTCATACCGGGATAACCTTGTTGACCATCGTAACCATCAGTACCACGATCACCACGACTACCTTTAGTTCCTTTTGAGTTGATACCACCTTCCCCAGCATCACCGGTAGGACCAGGAGGACCAGGCTTGCCAACATCACCACGACCACCATGTTTGCCAGGAAAACCGGGTGATCCATGTTGACCAGGTTTACCATCACAACCATCAATGCCACGTGGGCCCATGGGACCATCTTCACCAGGACGACCCTAACCAAACATAAATATTTTTCATAAATTCTAGTAATTATTTAATAAAAGCAAACTAAAACTTACACGAGGTCCCGGAGCACCGGGAACACCAGGTGTTCCAGCATCACCCTATAAAATTACCGAAAGAAATACGACATAATCTATTAATATCGTTAATATTTATAAATTTCGATTTTTGTACATTAAACTTATTTATACTTACGCGATGACCCTTTTCACCTTGACCGCCATACTCTCCCGGATCGCCCCATTCACCTGGACGACCCGATGGACCCATTGGTCCCAAATCACCTGGTGGTCCTTCATAGCCCTGGAAACCAGGTAAACCAATGGTACCTTGTTGTCCTTTTAAGCCCTTACAATCACATACAACGCCATTACATTTTTGATCGGGTTCCTGCAAAGAGATAAAAAGAAATTTAAAAATTTATATTATAACAAGTCAACACGGCGATTTCCAAATAGTAATATCCATTTCTGAGCGGTCAGATATTATGGCTTATAAAGTACTAAAATATGGTTATTTTCAAAGCTCCAAAATTTCAGTTTTTTTTTTAACTGTGTCAGATTAAAATTTTTACTGCCAAAATCATGGTAAATTATTACACACAAAGAAAAAGCTTCGTCATATCTATAAAATATTTCATAGATTTTCATCTAATGTAATGTTTTATAGTATTTAAGAAACATTTAATAAAAGAAAAAAATAAATTCATAATATTTATAATCTTTTTTTTTTTATCAGTTTTATAAAGTTAAGATTTAATAAGTGATGATTTCATACGTGAATTTTAACTAATAAAAAAATTAAAACATCGTTGTCTTATTTTAAAACCACTTAATATCACCAGTAATAACGGCACCAGTTTAAAACGGGAGGGCAATTTAAATGTGAAAATCTTGATACTGTTTTTCAACATTGTATAAGTAATTATAAACAAGCATTGATGATTGTTGACTAGCATTTCAATTAAAATCAATAAAAAAATACTGCATACAACTGTATCAAATGTGAAGTTTATGGTTTTAGCTTTCAAAGAGTTTCTTTTATGATTTTGTTTGTATACAAACAATTGTTTATTTTGTCTGGAGATGCTTAAGACAAATTTTTATGGATGACAAAGATGATACAGAAGAAATACTCGTAAATACTCTGAACAAATAGATTTCAAAACAATATTAGAAAACAAAAAAAATTGACGTCAGAATGCATTATGAATGCATTGAATTCTTTTTAACGAAGGATAGAAAAAACTTTTAAATATATTTTTCTTTCTAAATTGATGTTGCTATCGTTAGGTATCGAACCTGCAACCTTCCACAACTTCCAAAAAAAAAAATTAATTGTGCCAAGGAATAATTAACATTTGGCCAGCTTGTTTTTATTTTGACCTTTATGCCAAATAGTTATCGAGCAAAATGGTAAAGATGACTAAAATTTTTTAATTTTTTGTGTAAAACTGACTGGCAGATCAAAGTCGATATTTACGTACATTATATATAATCCTTTCCTAGATCAACTTTTTCAAAAAGGTAGATGGGCCAACGCAATATTAAGCTGATGATTTGCATTTTGGTTTGAATGAAATTTCTGATTCCCATATTGACTATTTAATTTAAGAGTTGGCTAAAAATGCACACTCAAAAAACCGTGACAGTTACTACGAGGGCGGATCAAAAAGTCCGTGACTTTTCGAACTTCTCTCGTAGTTATATGAAATGCAACACTGCTCCCATCAAGTACCACCTGTTAATAGACTACTGCCAAATTTTGAGCGTTTAACAGCAGGATTTTTCGAGGTAAATAGGCATTTGTTTTGGAGCTAAATCTCTTCCCACCGAGCCATTTCTTTAGGTTTTGAAATAGAAAATAGTCACTGGGGCCTAAATCCGGAGAATAAGGCGAATGAGGGGGCAATTCGTAGTCTACTTCATGGATTTTTGCCATGGAAACTAAGCTGTCACACGAAGATTTTTTATACCCAAGTGATCATTCAAAATTAAAACCACTGAGCCATGTGAGATGCCTATGTCTTCCACAATCTATCGCACATTCAATCTCCGATCGGCCAACACCATATCGTGAATTTTTTCAATAATTTTGGGTGTAGAGACCTTAACTGGGCGTCCAGAACGTTCGGCATCTTCCGTGCCTGTAAGGCCACAACGAAAGTCAGTAAACCACTTTTTTAAGATTGAAATCGATGGTGCAGAGTCCCCATAGTATTTATCAAGCTTTCCTTTGGTTTGATTGACGATTTTTTTTCGCAAAAAATAATTCGAAATTCACTTTTTTCCATTTTTTAAAAAAAGCCACGAGGTTGTATGTTTTCAACAGATGTTAAACGCAAAGAAAATGACAGTAGTCTATTAACAGGTAGTACTTGATGGGAGCAGTGTTGCATTTTATATAACTACGAGGGAAGATCACAGTCACGGACTTATTGATCCGCCCTCGTATATAACAGTTCTTTGTATAGTAATTTTTATTTTTCAGAAATCAGAACAACTTTTATTACAGTTTTATTGCAGTTTTTCATAATATTTTATGAAAAATTCCAAACTTCATTTATTAAAATTTTTATATACTCATTAAAATATAGTTTCATAAAAATTATTAAGCTATTTCTTTTTTGAAGAAAACTTTATTGGTTTTCCGAATAATTTAATTAGAACCTGTCCAATATAATTCTCTAAAAGTATCTGTAAATATTAGTAAAATGAAAGTAGTATACACATTTAGAAAACATTGCTAAATTTTAGTAAAATGTTTGTAAACTACAAATGAGAATCCATTTGCTAAGTAAATATTATCAAATTAAAATTTATTTTTCTTA
This sequence comes from Eustalomyia histrio, assembly GCA_949748255.1. Classification (NCBI taxonomy): domain Eukaryota; kingdom Metazoa; phylum Arthropoda; class Insecta; order Diptera; family Anthomyiidae; genus Eustalomyia; species Eustalomyia histrio. The sequence goes on along the minus strand of OX456526.1, from coordinate 24,337,634 downwards.
ATAAAATTTTGCTCTCTTTGTTCATAAAACTTTGGTCTAAATTAGGAACGAAAATAAATAAATATTTTTGCTGGTTTTAGTGACGTAGTTTAAAAAAAATTAGTAAAATATTTTTCTCAAATGAGCAATGAAAATATTTTAAAAATTAAGTTATTTGTTATTTTTTCACTAAAACTTAGTGCAAAATCTGCAAAGTGGGATAGTAAACTTTTTATTAATTTGTTTTAAAAAGTGTTTTTTTATTGTATTTGGCAAAAAAAATTAATTATTTTAAAAGTTAAAGTTTTTAAGGACACTATAAATGCTTGTTTCATTTATAATTTTTTAACTTTTCTACAGATTTTGATACTTTTCAATATCTTACTGCTGAGGTGTATGGCAAATACTTCCAATATATATTCGGCAATATCTGTCAACTTATAAGGACGTGATCAGCATTTTGGTAGATGGTTGCAAAAAAAAAGGTAAAAATTCATAATAAAATAGTAAAGAATCAGATATGTTTAGCTAAGTTAAATATTTGTTTGTTTTTAAAAATGAGATAATTTGCAAACAAAAAAAATATATATATATATGCTGAAATTAATAACTAAGTCATTGGCGCCATTTAATATTTTTTTAAAACAAAATATTAATTTTTATGGTTAATTAATTCACTTTAATAAATTTATAATTTTAAGAATATACAAACATGGTTTATTTATGATCATTTAACATAATATGTATGCAAAAACGAATAACAAGAACAATCTAATTCATTTCATTGTATTCTACATTTTATATATTTACACTCGTCGAATATCTGGTTGCAAACGGAAATAGTGCAATTAAAGCAGAAATTTTAGTATTTTCAAAGTTTTTATGTTATTTATATGCATGTTTTATTTCAGAGGATTAAAAAAAAAAGTATATATTCTTATTAAAAAAAAATATGAACAAACACCATTTTATTTATATAAATAATTTCTGTTGCTAACTATATAAATGCAATTGTTTTTGGACCGATTACAAATTGTGCATTTTTTAATCTCATATTTTTTTTTTTTTTGTATTTTCAAAATGTTGTGATTCACACAAAATATTTAATACAATATTTAGCTTGTGCAGTTTTGAAATTTGAAGATATTTTTTGGCGCATATACATTAGAGTACCCATAAAGTACATAAGAATTTGCAAAAGTTTTATATTTTCCGCTCTCCGCGCATATTTCGGTACCAAAAATATCCCTGCAAAAATAAAAAATTATTTATGAGTTAAGCTTTTTTGCGCTATTACTCCTAAAGTTGGGGTTTTATGGAAAATACTTCATCAGCATTTCTGTACTCAATAAAGTGTGCAAACATTTTTCTCATCATGACTTTTGACATTATTAATTACATGTCATGAGGCTTTAAGCGGTCAAAGTTTGACACAAATGTTCACGTTTACCGCTTTAAAAATATTGACTCTTCGTTGAAAGGTCAAAAGTTCTTATAAGAAAAATGTTTGTCATTAATTTAAGGTTATATTACAGAGGAATTACTAAGGAGTGATACTCTCAAAGTGTTTTGTCGCTATTTTCGAATTTTCAAAAGAAAATAAGATAAGTTTTTTTCTGGAATTCACAGTATAGGTTTGTTTTTTTTCGATTTTTATATCTACAACCACTTGAAAAGAAAACGACTATTCCTACTTACCTGATTTTTCTTTATTTTTTGTAAACAAATACAATTTGAACATTTGGGGCCGCCTTTTATACGAAGTCTGTTTTCGTATTGTTGTTTTTAATATTTTATCAAATTAAAAATACAAAAATTTCAAATATTTTTGTTTACATTTAAAAGAGAAAAGCCAATAATTTCTAAGACTTGGCAGCATTTTTATACACTCTTAATTTGTAAGCAGCTGTTATATTCCATTAATTTGTATGGAATATTTATATATAAATCGAAAAAAAACAAACCTAATATTTTGTTTTAAAAAACTCCGGAATAGTTTTATATCGTAATTTATATTCAAATCAAACAATATTGAACGAAATTTTAATTTAGGAGTAAAATCATTTTATTATATTTAAAAAAAAAATTAAATGACGCTAAATGATTCAATGCATATACAGAAAATTTTAGTCGTTCATATCAACTTCCATTGATTTTGAGAACACAAAAATTACAAGGCTAATTTTAGTGTATTTTAAAGCTTAAAGTCTAGGAAGATCATTCTATTTGGAACCGAGAAGATACATTTTTGCAGGGATATTATTGTTTACCTCCAAAATAAAGCTTTTGCACATATGCGTGCTCTAATGGGACTCCTTGAAAGGTTCAAGCCTCCGATAAAGCTAAGAATCCTACTGTGTAAAATATTCCAAATATCGTAAGGCGACACGAAACGGTCAACTAGAAACCTGAGTCTATTAACACAAAGCCTGGGGCATTCGCTGAAAAAATGCTCCGACATGTCCGATTCCAATTTACAAACTCTACATACATTAGTCTATGATTGAGCCTTCTTCTTCCGTTGGTATCTGAGATCACAGTGCCCCGTCAAGGTCACTAGGTCCTTCCTTCCAAGGGCCAATAATGGCACCAAACCCTCACTGGGCAGAAAAATAAATTTGTTGGCCTGGCGTTGGTCACGACAATTTTTTAAATATTCAAAAAAATCGAACTCTTGCATAATCTGAGCTTCTCCCTAATATAACCTATGGGCACCCGATTAAGGGTCGTCGTATCCCACAATCCAGGCCAGACAGTCCGCCCTTCCGTTAGCCTCATGGCCGGGAATCCACCTCAGGGTGAGGGAGTTGTTCATACCAATTTGATTCAAGAGCCTGAATACACTCCATTACCAGTCTAGATGACAACTCGTAAAAGCCCTTTGTGCTGCTTAACTGTCGGAGAGAATGCAGATGCGAGATCTAACTATACGCCTCCGCTGGCATTCCGCCACACATATGGCTACTTGGCTCAAATAATCTTAAAATTTCATAGAAATTTTATAGTTTTAAAAAATTTTATAAAGTCAATTAGCTTCAGCATATTTTAGGTAAAATTTAAGTTCAATTATAAATTTAAAAAAATAATTAATTTGTTTCTAATAGTTTTTAATACATTTGAAAAATGTCTAATCTTTTTTTAACAAAATTTGGAACATAAACATTTTCATAGGGTAAACACAAAAATAGCACATTAATGCATTTGCTTTTTTTTTATTTTATTTTATACATACTTAAATCGAAAAACAAAAATTGCAATAATTTCTTTCACACACAACATCTGTGTAATGTTTAAATGTTTTCTTTTTAATAAAAAATATAAACGCAATATTTTTATATTATTGTTTTTTATGGACATATGCATGTTTTATATGCAAATAAATTTCAATACTACTTTGTTTTCAATTTAGAAGCATCGTTTTTATTTGTACTAATTTAAAACTTCTTTTTATTTTATTTTTTATTTAAAGTTGACGCCTTTTTTCAGTTTAATTGAATGATATATATTTATTATTTAAACAATTGACACATTTAGATATTTACGAGGTTAACTTTAACTATTAAATAAAGGAAAATGTCAAAAAATTATTACAAAAGAAGAAGCAGGTTTTGGATTAATTAATAATTAACTTAAAAAACTGTCTGTGTATCCGTCTGTTGAAATGGCGATCATGACGCAGACCCAAGCGGCTGTGCTCCTGAGAAGTTTGGTATTGAAAATGAGCGATTAAAAGCGCGGATAAATGAGCGGTTGAAATATTATGAGTAAAAATGTAAAGGTACCTCAAATTTACAAATTGGTGTATTTTTGTACAATTTCACTTGTTTTTTTCACCAGTCGCTTAGAATTAAATAATATTTTATATTCACCTCAAATATTTTTGACCTCAAAAAATTTTTTTCACTACTAAAATTTTTTTTCACCACAAAATTTGTTTTCTCTTCCAAAAGTTTTTCATTTTAAAAAATTTTTTTCAACTCCAAAATTTTACCTCTACGGGTGAGGCAGAGACGAATTTAAGCTTTTTTTTAGTTACCGAAATAATAGAAAATACCGTTATCGCTAAAATACTGTTACCGAAATAACTTAAAAAATCGTTATCCTTAAAATAACGTTACCGAAATAATAGAAAATAGCGTTACCTTTAAAATAACGTTACCGAAATAGTAAAAAATAGCGTTACTATCCATTACATTTTCTGATTTTTATTTGCAAACAAAGGCTTTAATAAATAAATAAATAAATAAATAAATAAATAAATAATAAATACTTTTGAAAACTAAATTTTAAAAAGAAACTAAACAAGAATTTTAAAAACTTCTCACAATATATTTATTTTTTAAATAACTAACAAAAATGAGCTTTTTACTTGAAAACATTGTTTTGTAGATGTTTATTATAATTTTAAAAATAACTGCTTTAAACAATTGTTATGAAATACAGCACTTTCCGTTAGTTGTGTGTTTTTTTTTTAAATAACTGTTGTAACAATTTTTATGTAGTTTTCTATAGAAAAACAAATTTTGACTACTGATTATTTTTTTGGGTGTACTTAAGTACATTCCAAAATTCTTTGACAAAAATATTTTATACATTCTTTTTGTTAAAAATTAATTGCTTAAAATCTACCGAGAATTATAAAATTTGGATTTATTTACGTTACCGCGGATACTCGCGTACTTGAAAATGGGGTAAGTGGCAAGCAAAAAACGACCTTGCCAAATAATTAGTAACTGGTTGAAATTTGCCTGCTCATTATTTTAACATTGGGATGTGATTAGAGGTAGCTAGTTACCTACAACCTACAATGGTAAGGTTAAGATAACTAGTTATATGTCACGCAAAAATAACTGGTTGCAATTCATTAAATGAAAAATGGTGGCTTCAAGGTAGTTAAAAACTGGTTGCTTATAAAGGGCATAATAATACGTTACATAAGGGGTGCAAATAACGCATTTTCAAAAGGTACTGAGAGAGTGGCTACATATAATGATTTTATAAGGAAGGAGCTGAATAACTACACCATTTCCAATTTTATTTCAGAAAGTAGTAACTATTTTCAGAAACTACTTTATTTCAGATACTAAGAATTTTATTTCAGAAAATAATATAATAATAACTGAAATTAAATTAATATATGTATGTGAAATTAAATTGATAGTATCTGAAATGAAATTAATAACTTCTGAAATTACCTGATGAATCTGAAATTAAATTGAAAATTTCTTAAATTTTTATTTTCTTAAACTAAATTGATAATTTCTGCAAATAATTAATAATTTCTGATATTAATTTGGAAATGGTGTAATACTGTATAAAACAATAATATATTATATATTATTTTATAAAATTTATTTTATATTTATAATGATAAAAAAACTTAAATACAACATATGAACATATTTATATTTTATTAAATTCACAAAAAAATTAACTTTCAGATTAGTTCATTCAAAATCATTAACAAAAATATTTAATTAAAAAAAATATTTTTTATTATGTTTCAATTTTATTTCTATTAATTTTTTATTTGCTTTTAATTTGAATTGATTTTTGATAACAATTGGAAAAATACAAATTAAATAACAAAACCAAAAATAGATTTTAACTGCCAAAAATAAGTAGTTAAAACACATTATTAGTAACTCATTATTTTCACTTTAGAAGTAATACAGTGGGCAGGGGTAGGTCATCATTGGTAATGCAAAAAGCAATTAGCTGCTATTACTAAATTTTTCCTGAATGAGAGCGCTTAGAAGAGTAAATTTGTATATTTTTTTTACTAAAAAAACAGCTAAATGATAAACAAAAAACAATTTTGAAAATGAATTAAAAATTAGAATTAAATAAAGAAATATGCAAAAGAAACATCTATTTATAAGGATAAAGTAAATTAAATATGTGTACCGGTGTAAAAAATATTAGATATGAACAGATCTCATTAGATCAAATTGTACCAGATCAAATTAGATCTCAAAATTGGGGACAAATTTGAGATCTAACTAGATCTGGCGCACAATATATAATCAGATCCATTTTGATCTGGACATATCATATATAATAAGAAAAATATAAGAAATTTAAAAACAACTCTATATTTTACTTTGCTGACTTTGAAAACGGCTCAAATTTCTCGAAGATCTAGTACTAGATCTGAAATCAGTTATGAACAGATCTTGCATCAGATATGATCTTATATGAACAGATCTGCTTATATGTGGCCACAAAAACCACAACATTTTCCAGATACATTTAGATATGAACAAATCTGGCACTATATCCGACCAGATCAGGTCATAAAGTGTATCACATATATCATATCTTATCATATATGATAAGATATAATTAATTCAATCATATATAATTATATCTAATCAGATCTTTTTGACACGGGTACTTGTGAAATTATTTAAATTGTACGTAGGGGAACTGGGTAAGAATAGTGGTTTTGCGTTGCCATACTTTTGGGCAATTTTTTTCTTACTCTTATTTTACCGAACTTTACCCAAAAAAGTAAAGGAACGCAACTATATTTTATTTTAAAAAAAATTTGTTGTTCATAAAACTTAATACTAGCATAAGTCATCAGAAATTAAACAAAACTGTGAAACTTTAGCCGACATGTGTTATTGATCAAAAATTGCTTGATTTGTTATTTTATTAATGAATGAATTATACTATTTGTATTGATAAACTTTTAAAAGAACGGGTTAATGATTTTAATCACCTTAAAATATATAAAAATAAGTAAATAAATAAACACCCCACCCTCGAATGGCACATAATTATGTACCTTCTAGCCAAACAGAAAACTTCATAATCAATTAATATACAAATATTGCTGAACTTTTGTCAACTACATCGATGTTGTTAAGGCCTATATGACACTCGCTAGTTTCAGTATTAATAATCCTAATTAGAAGAGAGGTCAAACTAACTAATGTGAAGAGTAATGAGTTCAATCATATAGACAAAAATAGCAATCTGTCACATTAAAGTCGGTAAGGCAGTGTCCTTGATATGATTTGCATTGATGGTCAAAAAAACTAGAATCTAGAAACAACCATACATAAATTAATTCAAAAGGTGTCAACCAAAATTAAAAAAAAAATAATTTTAAATACGTAAAAAATTTACTTAATAAATGAATGAGAATTGCATACAGGTTTAATTTCAACGAAATTCATTGTTATGAAATTCAAGTTGAACATAAAAAATAAATATTTTTTTAAATTTGTTAGAACAACTACTCTTAATGCGGTATAAAATATTGATCAATTTTGTAAACTAGTGGATTATTTCTTAATTAAATGTATTAATATTTTATTGAAAAATTATCCAATTAAAGATTTTCAAGTTTTTAATTAACTGAACAATTTTTGGAATTGAAGGAATTTCAGCGATAAAATTTATTAAAAGTGCGGTTATTGTGATTGAAAAAAGTTCTTATTTTTTTGTGTAATAGCGATGTTTTACGAGGGTTTAAAGTATTCATATTTAAATTCAACATATAGATTTGAAATTGAATAATTTTTTATAAAAAAAATTGTGATTTCCCTAATAAATGCCATATTATTTAAACTTAAATCACTGAAAATAGAAAATGATTTGATAAATATTTAAATATAATCTAAGTAACACATGTTAGCAACATGTGCTGGCAAAAATAAGTAAGAATCAATTTATAAATATTTTATTATACAAAATAATTTTGTTATATGCTTGTGATTGTGAGAAAAAAATAAAAATAATTTTTAAACATAAATTTTAATTGTTAAAATAATTTCTTTTGCTACAACAGAATTTGCTGTAAATGCATTATTTTTTCTATAAATTGAATTTGGTTTGTAATTAAATCTTAAGTAAATGATACACATATTTCCAAGAAATTATTTTTGTTCCTAAAGAGTTTATTTTTATATAAATAAATTTATTTTATATTTGTAAAACTATTTAATACAAATTTAATGGGTTAATAAGCTTTTCACACAGATGAACACGTGTTTGTAATATATTTCTTAAAAGAAACCATTTTATTATTGAAAAAAATAATAGTAAGAATTTGAATTTCACAGATAAGTGTTGGCATAAAAAGTATGTATAAAACGAAATAGAACTTATACTTTTGTATGCAAGATGATTTTACAAATAAGAAAAAAAGCAAAAACAAAAAAAAAAAAAAAAAAATGCATATATTTGTTGCTTGCAATTAGTGTCAATATCAACAATGATACAAACAAATTCGAGTGGCAGTAGTAGAACCTACAATAATAACAAGTGCAACATATCACATACATTACACTGTGATCTAAATTAAAAAATTACTATAGTTTCACAACATCACTATTACCTACAATAAAAGAAAACTACAGTCGGCTTATAGTGACCAAATGATAAAATTTGACAGCAACAGAACCATTACATATTTCAAATGACAGTCAATCAATGATAACAACTGTTAAAACCCTCAATAACGCAATAACGTCTTAAAGAAACGTTGAAAAGCATAATTTTTATTATAAATAGTACAAAAAGCACCAAGTTCGTGTCACTGCAAGTAACTTCCATCAGTTTATTGCAAATTAAAGTAGGAAATTTTTTCATTGCAAATGAAATTATGCTTTTGTTTTATCAATAAATAAATCCAAAAGAAAAAGACATAAAAAATATAGTGTCATACGGGCTTTACAAATTTTGTATCAAAAACTAAAAGTTTTTAAAAACTACATACTAGTTTCGGTTGTAGTATAAAATGGGCTTAAGAACCGCTCTTTTATTTATATTTGAATTTAAAAAAATATTTAAGGTAGGGTCCAAAATATAAATGGGCTAAAATAGACTTGCATCATTGTCCGACTAGCGCCATTGGTGCCATGCTTAATATACCTTCACTACATATCTCGGTAAAGGAGTACGTTTGCAGGGGTGTTCTGCGTCTCCGGGAGTTTGGTAATATCAAGGGAGGTGACCTGCGGGGCCACATTGGGATAGCCGAAGTGTTCCTTAAACATCCACTGGCCAAGGTCACGGATAAGGCAGAATTTTACGAAGAATTATGATGTGATCATCTTCGAGAGACGCATGTGAACCAACAAATCTTGGGAGCCCGAACAGGGATCACAGGTTTGGTTCACTGACGGCTCGAAACAGAGCAATGGAGATACAGGTACAGGTGTCTATTGACCCAATTTTCAATGTGCCCTTCCTATGGACAAGTATCCGTCCATATTCCAGGCAGAAATCTTTGCCATCTTTGTATGCACATCAGACTGTCTTAGAAGGGCTACAAGGGGGGCATTTATTTATATTCTTTCGGACAGTCAAGCGGCACTCAGGGCATTGTTGTCCTATGAAGCTTGTTTTGGACTGCATTTAGTATCTCAATATACTTGGCGGATCCAACAAATTGATTCTTACCTGGGTTCCAGGGCACGAGGAGCATGAACCTTTCTGTGGTGTACCATTGGGTTATATCAGAGAAAAACTAACTAATTTGGAGGGAATCCAAGGCCATTGAGTGCTGGAAAGCTACCATTGGCCAGCGCCAAGCTAAGAGATTCATCGTCCCATCTAGTGGAAAATCCAGGAGACTTATTTCTCTGAACTGGAAGGACTTAAGGGCCTTAACAGGATTTTTCACTGGACACTGTAATCTCAGATACCATTTGAGGATCAGAGGTTTGTCTGACTCAGATACTTGTAGATTCTGTGAATTGGACGCTGAAACAGCGTAGCATATACTCTGCGTGTGTCCTAGGCTTCGCGGCAGGAGACTACAATTCCTTGGTGGATATACATTATCCTCCTTGGAAATTTGGAAATCTGTGCCTAGTAAGGTGACTGTCCTCATTGGAAGCCTCAATAATTAGTGCATAGGGCATTTTGAATCTAATGAAAAATTTCAGTCATAATTTCAACAATGGAAATGGGGGTTATAGTTAGGAATTTTTTATTACCATCAAAATTTCATACACACAAAAATTATGTCCAAACCATTGCATGTATACATGTCACCACTTTTAACATAAAATTTTATTTTCAACGCAAGGATTTTAAATCTGGATGGCGCAGTTAAGTACCATGTGTTATAAGCGAGGTTCTTATTAACTGGGATAAAATTCATTTAGAAAATTTTATTTATACACAAAATATTTAAAGTTTCTATAAACAATTTTAAAAATTGTGCAAATTCTATTATTGAATTTTTTAAATAAACTAATTGTGTTTATATTAGATTAGATTCAAATGGCACTATGCACCGCGACCAGCATAGGTCTTTGATGCTGTCTAGAGCTCCCCAAAAGGTCCAAGCTAACGATAAAGCTAAGAATCCTATAAGGTAAAATATTCCAAACGTCCGAAGGCGACACGAGACAGTCACCCAGAAATCTATGTAAGGCTCCGACATCTCCCATTCCAACTCTTGAATCGTTGGGCACTTCCCAGAATAGTACCCCGTAAAGGTCCGTAAGTCCTTTCTACCAAGGCGACTGCCCCGACGATCCATTGGAAAAACTGTTTGCGTTACATTTGTAAAAAAAAAATATATAGAAAATTTAAAATTTTTGGAAAATTTGTAATAAAATGGCAAATTATATGAAATATTGTTTCTAGGATCATCAAAAATAGTTCGTTTTATCAGATGTTTTATGTATAAAAATTCTCGCTAAAACGTCGGTACTTTCAAATTATCAAAAAAATGCTGTCGAATACATATTGAAATAAATTTGAATTCCTTTGAAAACATAGGGGCTCTTCTTTTCCACATATTAAAACAAAAAGTTCTCAGATTATAAAAATTAAACTTCTACATAAAGCAAACTATCATCTTAATCGCACAATACTTTATGTAGGGTAACAAAAAATATCACATGCAAAAACAGCTGTTTATTTTAAAATGCATTTTATGAACGAAAAAAAAATGTTAATAATAATAAAAGCTTTATTTTTAATCCACCGCGGTAATGAAAGTGGGCGTGTGTGACATCATGCCTGTGATAGATCATATTTTACTATTGTTGACATACAAACACACACAGAGACAGAGCCACTGGCATGTAAACATTTCACAAATGGATGTATCAGATTTTGAATAGTTTAGTATCTAAGTAAATGATATGATGCTACTTTTTTATCACTACATAGTTGCATATATAATTTTTTATTTTTTTTTTTGTTTGCATCTCTCAATTTTAATGAAGGCAAAATATTTTGACCTTAAACTATTAAAGACAATGATATCAAATGTCATCTAACAAAAAACAAAAAACATTGAAAATAAGAGCATTTTTTCCAGATGCATAACGATAATATAATGCAACTTCCATAAATATCTGGGCTTTTAAAGCAACAGAATGAAATTAGATACACCGGAAAAAAGTGTGTGTGGAACAAAAATGCACTTTAAATTGTAACACTGACATACATTACATTTTTATGTTTTTATGCCTTAACATATGGAGAATTTTATTTTAGAAACATATACAGTTCTGTTTTTTTTTTTTTTTTGAAGACATAAAAATATGAGCAGCATTTTTCTAAAATTAAGATTTTGTTTACGAGATAACATAAATATTGTTAATTTAACAGCATTCTTTGCAAAACACATCATATTTGTATTTTTAAAATCATAAAAAGCACATGTAAAAATATTGTCGTTGCTCCCACAAAAAACATGCGAATTTTTTTTTTTAAACTTATTTTTATTGCATATTGTATACTAAATTTAAATTTCCATTTCTGATTTTTTCCATTGATCTAGTAGTAATTACCAAAATTTGTGCACTTAAATGTTTAAATTGACATTTATTTACTATTAAATCTTTAGCTATAAGGAATTTTGCAAATATTTTTCTTTGGAAACATACATAAATGAAATAAAATTAGGACTTTTTCTAAATAAATTAAAACATTTATAAATATACTTCGAAATTTATTCATTACACCACACAGTGGGTTAAATTTAAAATATATTAGAAATAATTTAGCCAGTTAACAGGTCAATTGAAAAGTCCCCGGCCTACCATAGTAAAACACATATTTTTTTGGCAAAATTCGTTTTTTTTTATTCAAGATAGTTCCCTTCAAGGGTGATACACTGATTATAGCGACCCTTCAACTTTTTGATATCATTTGTCCTTTGCTTTAAAATAGGCCTCAGTTTCGGCGATCATTTTCGTCATTCGACGAAAATTTCTTCCCAACTCTGAGAACAGAAAATAGTCGCTGGGGGCCAGATCTGGAGAATACGGTGGATGCGGAAGCAATTTGAAGCCCAATTCATGGATTTTCACCATCGTTTTCACTGACTTGTGACACTGTGCATTGTCTTGGTGAAGCAGCACTTTCTTTTTCTTCAAATGCGGCCATTCGTTCTTCAGACGGTCCAATAACGCTATGTAGTAGTCGCTGTTGATGGTCCTTCCTTTTTTAAGGTAGTCAATGAAAATTATTCCATGCGCATCCCAAAAAACAGACGCCATAAACTTGCCAGCCGACTGTTGTGTCTTTCCACGTTTTGGAGTTGGTTCATCACGTGCAGTCCACTGTCGATTGGTTTTCGAAGGGAAATGATGGAGCCATGTTTCATCCATTGTCACATATCGACGCCAAAACTCGGGTTTATTTCACTTGAACATCTCCAAACACTGCACCGAATCATTAACTCGTTGTTTTTGGTCAAAAATGAGCTCGCGCGGCACCCACTTTGCACAGAGCTTTATCATACCCAACTATTCATGAATGATATGGTGTACACGTTCAGTTGATATCTTTAGAGTACCTACTATTTCATTAAATTTCAATTTACGGTCATTCGAAATCATTTTGTAGATTTTTTTGATGTTTTCGTCCGTAACAACCTCTTTTGGGCGTCCACTGCGTTCACGGTCTTCGGTGCTCATTTCACCACGTCTAAACTTAGCATACCAATCCTTGATAGTTGATTTTCCTGGGGCAGTGTCCGGAAACTCGTCATAAAGCCAAGTTTTTGCTTCAACTGTATTTTTTCCCTTCAAAAGCAATATTTTATCAACACGCGAAATTCCTTTTTATCCATTTTTTTCACAATAACAAAAGTTGCTTCACTCAAAATGCTATAATTCACAAATTAATGATTCGACAGCTGTCAAATTTATACACGTGTCTTTTGATCGATTTAAGTCTAGTAGCGCCATCTATGTGTCAGGGCGGGGACTTCTCAATTTACCTGTTATTAGCGACTCGTCAGATTCTAATAAAACTTAACACAACAATAGCCAACGTAATTTTGACATCAAGTTCACCGAATCGTTTATTTTTTAGATTCGAGTATTTGTCAAAAAATTTAAGGTAATTTTTTGTGAAAATGATAAATTTTTATTTAATAATAGAATTTTATTAATGAAGTTCTTGTAATTAAATTTTCAAACTGTATAGTGGTGTAACCTGCAGATCTTAATATAATTTGTATATGTTGTAGAGGGGAAAAAATTTAATACCCCACTTTGTAACCACTAATCCGACGATTAGTGGTTACAAAGTGGGGTGAAAAATTATAATTTTTTTTTGTATTAATTTATTTCTTATAATTTCAAAAAGCTAGGGACAAATCTAATATTTTCTAATCTAATGAAATGTTTTTTGAAGACGTAGCTACTGAAACTTATACGAGACTGCTCAACAAATGATTAATCGGTTGAAAATAAATGTTAAAATTTTACCTATCAATTCCGTAAAAATAAATAATTATTCATTTATTTGAAATTTGTTCGTTTTTTTTTATCACAGAGTCACTAAACACATGTTGTGTGATTAGCCTTATGTTTGTGTTGATGAAATTCTTGTTATTCGAATTGAAATAATTTTGTATATAAACAAACAATTTAAATTAAAAACAAATTATTAATTTTTTGAATATTTTTTTTTTTTTCAAACAGAAAATTTTAATTTGTAACTGTATGGGAAACAAATAAACCACAAATTTCCGTTTTGTGGGTAAATTTTTATTAAATATCAAACAAATGAAAAAAAAAAATCTAAAAATTGGTAAATGACAGTAAATCTTTTTAAACAAATGCATAACTGAAAACTTTTTTTATTAAACTACAAACAGTAAACTACATATTGTGAGTAAGCATTACTAGTTTCTCTGTCCTCTCTATCACTTATTAATTTTTTTTTTTTCAAATCGGAATAAACTTCACCGCAGGCCTTTTGTCTACGTTTTGCGTTAAAAATTAAGCCTGGATTAGTCAGACGTAGATTTACGTCTAGTCTACATTACATTTAAATTGGATAATTTATCTAAAAACAACATGAGTTAAACCGTAACTTCAAATATTTCTATACAGATTCCACATTCACTAAACTTAGGTTAATTGAGGTAAAATGAGAATTGAAAATCTTGTATTTTGATTTTTTTTTTTTTATGCACATAAAAAACGTAAATGTAGAGAGAAATTCTGTTAAGTATTCAAAGCTAGTACCGCGTACTTCTTTTTTCATTAATGCCTCAGTGGGTAGCTTACATTGGGGTAGTCGATTTCTGCGTACTGTACCTAATGTATAGATTAACTCTTTGGTCAAATGCACCATCAACGGAAAGAACAGCTGAGTAATAGTTGTCGTGATATAATTTGTAATTTTGATTTTTAGGAATAATCCGTGGTAAACGTAGTACAATATTTGACGTGGCGCCAAGATCAGGTTCACCATTAGGCCGGATTGTGCTGTTTTCTTGCCCCAGAATATATCTCAAAATTGTACGCAAATCCAGAAACCCCAGCCAATACAAAAAGCTTAAATCCCTATTTATGAGGCTTAATCGACATATATTGCTTCATGTAATGACTCACTTTTGTAGAACACATTTGCTCATCGATGGACAGATGTTCTTCTAAAGGTTTGTTATACTGTTAAATTTCGCATTGAGATATTCTATAAGTGGTCTTATTTTGTGAAGCTTATCCTGTCCAAGATCTTCAAATGTGTCATTATCATTGAAATTAATATATTGATGAATTTTTTCAAACTCGTTTAACGACATCGTGTTGTTAATAGGAGAAAATCCAAGATTTTCACCCCAATATGCCCTGATGTTTGGCATGTGAACAAGTGACATATAAAAAGGTTTTTGGTCGCTCCGGATGTTTTAGTGTATAAAACAAGTTAGTCTGTACATATAATTTGAAAAAAAGTTACAAAAAAACTAATACGGAGTTTGCATTCTTAATATTCAGTCACCTTCAAATACATTTTTCTCCAAACAATATTCTTCAACTTTGCAGCCGAAGATGAGGAGGAAGAACAGTATGATGAACTAGTTGTAACGTTCGCAGAAATCTCATCTATACATTCTGGCTCATCGTTGTTTACTTCAAAAATACTCAAATCAGGTTGGAAAGTAGGATGTTCCATACTTTCCTCATTGGAAAAGTCTGTTTCGTCTTCACTGTCATTACCAATGAAATTATTCAAAAAATATTATATTTTATTATCGGATAGATGTTTGGAGTTTATCTAGAAAATTAAAGCAAGTAATAAAAAGTAACAAAAAATTACGAAGCAAATACAAAATAAAATAACGGAAAATCATCACATCACTTTATCAATAAATACACGATGCTACAGAGTAAGAGTAATTACTAATTATTTTCATTTTTTTAATTTTTTTTTATAAGTTTTATTATTGGTATTAATAAAATATACCTTATTTTAACCCAAAATGAATTTTATGCGAGGAACATCACTTCCGATATTAAAAAATTTGTTTTTGAAAATTGCACTTTTTGGAGAAACAAGTGTGTAATAATTTAAACGAATAGAAACAGCAAAACCACTATTTTTTTCTTTAATTGACAAAACCAGTTTAACAAAAATATTAGAACAGTGTCTATACAAGGGTCCCCAATGCACGAAATTAAGTCATTGTATCCCAAAGGGTGATTTTTATTTCAAAATGCGGTTTGTTGCCAAATGGCTACACTATGCATTTAATGGGTTAAGGCTTTCGAAATATTATTTTCTAGAAGATATTATGAATGTCAACCTTAAAAAATCTTTAAAAAACATATTTTTGAAACATATTTGTATATCTTTTTTCCAATTTTTATATATTAAACGTATAAAATTATTCGAATTATTAGTTATTCGAAATTTGGACATTTTGAATTATTGAAATAATTATTTGATAAAATTGTTCGAGTAATCGAAAACCGATTGACCGATTTAATACTCTAGTATATTGTCTTTAAAGTACCAAGTGAGTAACACGAAATATTTGAGGTAAAATGGGTTAAAATGTGGACTCTTAAATCTCCGTTTTTCTATAGGCTGTGTTTATGTGGCTATGTACTAATGTTAGCATCTTTCTATATATTCCAGGTTTCTACTGTCAAAATCTTTTTATTGATATAATATTTGGTTGAACAATACAATATTTTTGTAAGGGTTTTTATTATCACATTTGAATTGACTTTTTGTTAAATTTTTCTTCACAGTATATTTTATATTTCATACATACATACATAACTCTGTCTCGCCATCTCTACCAAAATAAAAGTATCCCTTACAATATTTGCATATTTTTGCTGCATCAACAAAATGTATCACATGCATAGCATGGTGCATTTGAGAGGTTTGAAAAATAAAAAAAAAATAAAAAAAATTAAACAAACATTGTGGTTTTTCAATTTGTTACTTGGGGCAGTCACAAATTGCTAAACTGTGGTATTTTTTCCCGAACTGAAAGTACATTTTTATGTGCACTAAATATTGAATTTTTCAAGTGTCAAGTTCAAGGAAATTTGGTAATGTATACTAATATTACAATACAAAATATTGAAATAATAACATAATACTATTTGCCTAAAGAATTGTTAAGCTAAGCAAAATTTTGTATAAATGAATTTAATAAAATTCCCATATTAAAACATTTTTGAAAAAAAAACAAAACTAATAGAAATTATTATATAAGTCATTTGCGCATACATATTATATTAATTTCAATAATTCACAATAATACTAAAATTTCTTTAATTTCAATGTGATAATTTCAGCATATTTAAATGTCTTTACAGCATGAGTTATATGGATTTACTTGAAAAAAAATAATAATCATACTTGAGTACTTAGAAAATTGGTTTTCGGCGGCGGTCTGGAAATATGTAAAAATATATCATTGTATGATTTAATCTAAAACTTTCATCTAATACAAGAAAGAAATACTTTATAGTATTTCCTTAATTCCACAACAGATTATTCTTCTTTTATTGTATATCTTCATATATTTTTATGTACATCAACACTAATTGAGTATTTAAAGAACTTCAATCCAGATGAATAATGTAATGAATACATGAAAAAGAAAAGATAATAAACTGCTTTACAAGCAATTACAAATTGATTATTTTTATAATGCCAAAGAAAAATAACACAAAATGCGGAAATTATACAATATGCTCGAATGAAAAACAGAAGAGAATATTGTATAAATATGTTGGAAATAAAATAAATATGAATGAGAAGAACATGAACTTTTTCACAAAGATCAAAATAAAACTTGTGGGTGGCATTCAAGAGAATTACTAAGAAAAATACCTTAAATGTAAGAAAAAAAAAATTTTAAAGAAAATTAAATAAAAGTAAAATTAAATTTGAAATAAATATTAAATTGTTAGCAGATATACATTTAAAACTAATAGAATAATAAAAAGAATGTTGAATATTCAGGTTATCAGTTAGAATTTATTAACAAATGCATATGAACTAAATTAACACGCATTTAACAAATTAAATTATATTAAAAAAATTTATATTTAAACAAGAATGTTGTAATTTTATAGCTGTGATTGTGCGACAAGGTTTTAACGTTGGTTTATGTTATTTCCATATAAAATTGGCATAAGCCAACTTTACTAATATCGGGAATGCCATTAGCAAACGGTAATAGCTTGCCGCAAAAACATAGCTTATATAAAATTGTAATATAAATTCTCATAAAATCTGTTTAAATGCGTTAAAAAAGTAAATACGCATTTACATTACGCACAAAATTCAGTTTAAACTAGATTTTGATCATATGGTAGTGTATAAGGCTGTGTATACTTTCCCCTTGAAATCTCGTTTAAATTAGATTTTTAATTCGAAATCTAGTTTGAAGTCGGTTTTAAGGTAAATTATTGGTTTGAGTCATTGACCATTTTCGAAAAAAATTAGTTAGGAATGGGTAATATATAATGAAAATATCCATTATCTGACTCCGAAAACTGTTTCTCGATATCTCGTATCATATCTGAGATATCTATTATTGAATTTGAAAAAACACGTAAAAAAAGGTTAAAATCTGCTGTGCCAAACCTTTGAATACCCTCCACCAATATCCTAAAAGGATGTTCTCTACTGTTTTTGATACAAATAATATAAAAAACTTTTGAAGTAAAATTATGAAGGTGAAACAATTTTTTGAGGTGAAAAACTTTTTTAGATGTGAAAAGAACTTTTTTGGTGGAAAAAAAAATTTAGAGGTGAAAAAAATTATTTGAGGTGAAAAAATATTTTGTGGTGAAAAAAAATTTTAGTGGTGAAAAATACAAAATATTTACTGCTAAGCGACTGGTAAAAAAAATATGAGAAAATATGTTATGTTCCAGTCGCTACTATGAAATTGTACTTAATTTGTACAGGCAATTTAGAGGCACCTTTACATTTTCACTAGATTTTTTAACCATGGACTGCACAAAAAACACATTTTAGAGCTTAGTTTTTGGCAAATACTCAATTTGTTACTGGGTAATGGGGACTAGCTCTGCAGCAGAATGGAGAGAATGCACTTTCTGATGCCCCACGTATTGATAAATAGTTGCAACGAATGTTCTTTCTTTAAAAAATTAAAGTGTGTTTGTCTTATAAAGAGAATACAGCAAAGAAATTAATTTGTTAAAGAAAGAATATGAGTTGTAACTATTTGTCAATAGATGGCCCATCAGAAGCTTCATTCTCTCCATTAGGCATATTTTGCTGCAGAGCTAGTCTCCATTGACCATATTGTCCTACAATATACAGTATTATTGATTTTCTATTTTCTTCGTAACATAAATGAATAATTGCCAAAAACTATCAAAAATATATGTTTTATGTGAATATTATACCTTAATTTTTTAAATCAATATTCATTTAGATGTTTAAGAGCACAATATTGCACTTTATTCATGTGTATTTTTTTATGAAAGAAAAAATTAACATAAATATACATCTGCCAATCCCTCAATTCTCAAAAATACAAATACAAATGGAATAAAAAAAAAATACTATTTCTCTATGAAAATTTCTTTTTTGTCATAAAAATGTGAAATAAATGCTTTTATTACGTCAAAATTTAAAATTATGTAAATTTACATATTATAAAAAATTTACTTTAAAATGATGTAATAAGTCTACTAGTAACATCTTAATGCATTAGAATTTGACGTATGTAGTTAATTTAATATTTTTGGTAAATAAATTAATTGAAAGCCTAATACAAGGCTATATCGACCTAGCCATGGGACAGGGTATTGTTTTAATGTGATTCTGCGCCACCTATTCAAATGTAGCGGCACTAAAGCAAATATGCATTTTGCTCTTTCTTTACATATAAATTTCTTTGGACCTAGCCATGGGGCAGGGTATTGTTTTTGTTAATTCAGCGCCACCTATTCAAAAATAGCGGCACTAAGGCAATTATGTATTTTGCTCTTTCTTTATATATAAATTTTTGGTGGGAAAAAATTTTTTTGAGGTAAAAAAAAATATTTGTGGTGAAAAAAATTGTTTCAGGTGAAATATATTTGAGGCGACTCTTGAAAAAACATGTGAAAAAATTTTACTTTCCGGTTGCTACTATGAAATTGTACTAAAATACACCAAAATTAAAAGGTTATTTCAAATTTTCACTCAAAATTTTTTCACCGCTGAATCAATTTTGCTCATTTTCAATACCAAACTTCTTGGGAGGATGTCCATTAATCTAGGGAAAAAAATGCATACAAAATATATAAATTGAGATCGTGTTTTGTTAGCTTTATTAAAAAAGTCAGGCGTACGTTTACGTCTATAATAAGGGTTTTTTAAGCCCAATATAACTGGTTTAACATTTACGACCAGTATACTCCGACAAATCATCATGAAGGCTACCGAATTATCCAGATTTACTTTGAAACCCAGTTATTCAGTTCGCGTAACTTATCGAGAACGAAATTGTGTTCAAATTGTGAGGCTCATTTTTGGCTTCACCGGGTTTGTTAATAAACAAAATTGCCGCATATGGAGTGAAACTAATTTACAGCAGATCCTACAAACTCCATTACATCCAGAAAAATGCAGATGGTGCGGTTTACACGCTGGTGCCATCATTGGATTTATTTCTTCAAAAATGAAGCACTATGATTCAAATGTTCGATTTGTATGAGTTATTTCGTAAAAACAATGAAGTTTGGCTGCGATTTTGCTTAAAGAAAATTTTTAGAACGCTTTATCATTCTCATTTTTTTTAAATATATAAAAAAATGATTAAAATTTCAATATGAATACGGCTGTAATTTCGTTTTAATTAAATTTTTATAGTATTATGTCATGGACAGCAACACAATAATACATATTTTTTTATCAGTTATATTTTTTATTCAGTTTTTTTTTTTTTGTTAATTTTTTATAATTCCCGGATGCTTATAAACCCTATAAATTATTTAAGACTGCTTTTCAGAAATATTTATTTTAAAATTGATATTTTTTTTAATACAATTAAAAGAATGTCTTTGATTCGTTTTTTTTTTTCTATAATAAAAAAATTAATAAATTTTGCATGAAATTGTTTTTTATTTTTTTATTTGAAATAAGCGCCATTTCTACCATACATTGAGAATTGGCTGTGATGATGATGATACATGAACTTGTCATATTTCTATCTGTTTTTGTGAATGGAAATACTGTTCTTCTGGCTGTAATCGTGTGTTCCAATTTGTTTTTGGGTGACAAAGAGGTTATCTTTTTATATTTTTTAGACATATGCCGACAAATATAGTCAGATTTATGTATTTCGTTTAAATATGGACAGGAAATAAATGTTGATTTTATTGCATACCACATAACACAATACCCGGCTTTGCCCGGACAAATTTAATATAGTTTAATAAATTTAATAAATATGGCCAAGGTTCAGTAAATGTTTTTTAATAATTAATGTATTTAATAAATAATTACAATAATGTGGAGTTTTACTGATTGAAAACCACCTTGCTGTTTAGACTGCAATGAATGCAAATGGAGTACTGCAATAAATGAATAGCAACAGAATTTGAAAGCCATAACCGTACATATATCCATATAAAGGGTGTTATTTTGGTATTTGGTTTTTCAGTGTAAAAAAAAGATTCGTGACATGTGGCAATGCCCAAAAATGCTCAGTAAGGTTTGTTATTTCACATGAAAAGACTAACAAACGAACAACGCTTGCAAATAATTGAATTTTATTATCAAAATTCGTGCTGTCGGAAAAATCGAAAAATTGTTTTCAGCGACGAGCTGCTTTTTGGCTCAATGGGTACGTTATCAAACAGAATTGCCGATCTTGGTGTGAAGAGCAGAAAGAAGCAGTTCAAAGGCTGCTAATGCATCCTGAAAGATGCATTGTTTGGTGCGGTTTGTGGGCCGGCGCGGCATCACTGGACCGTACTTTTTAAAGAACGCAACGTTACAGTCAATTATTCCCTGCAATGATTACCGACTTTTATTTGCAAAAAATGGAATAATTGGACTTGGTTAACATGTGGTTTCAAGAGAGACGGGCCACACGGCACACGATACCATGAACCTATTGAGAGGCGAGTTTGGTGAACAATTAATCTCACGTTTTGGAGCAGTCTATTTTTTTTTTTTTTTTGTGGGGATACGTAAAGTCTCTCGTGTATAGGGACAAGTCAGCCCCAATTTCAGCCCTGGAAGACAACATCAGCTGCCATTTGTGAGATAACAGCCGAAATGCTGAAAAAGTATGCTAAAATTGGAGCTCACGAATGGACCACCTACGGCGTAGCCGCGGAAATAATCTGGAAATAATCTATAAAAAGTAATTGGTAGGCATTCATTTATCACCCCAAATAAATATTTTACTCACTTTTTAAAATGTTATATGAAATGCAACACTGCTCCCATCAAGTACCACCTGTTAATAGACTATTGTAAAATTTCGAGCAAGTTCCGTCATTTACTTTCATCCGTCATTTAAATTCATCGTTGGAGCT
Organism: Eustalomyia histrio; assembly: GCA_949748255.1. Taxonomy (NCBI): domain Eukaryota; kingdom Metazoa; phylum Arthropoda; class Insecta; order Diptera; family Anthomyiidae; genus Eustalomyia; species Eustalomyia histrio. Next base: position 24,315,399 of record OX456526.1, on the reverse strand, counting down.
AAATCTCTTTCCACCGAGCCATTTCTTTAGGTTTGGAAATAGGAAATAGACACTGGGGGCTAAATCCCGAGAATAAGGTGAATAAGGGGGCAATTCGTAGTCTACTTCATAGATTTTTGCCATGGAAACTAAGCTGTCACACAATTCCGTTGGTGGTCGATTGTGAGCAAACGCATCAGTCATCTTGCGGAAAGCTTCCTCATACCCAAGTGATCGTTCAAAATTAAAACACCATATCGTGAACGTTCGGCATCTTCCGAGCTAGTATGTTTTGAACAGCTGTTAAATGCAAAGTAAATGATGGAACTTGCTCAAAATTTGACAGTATTCTATTAACAGGTGGTATGGAAACAGTGTTGCATTTGATATAACTATGAAGGAAGTTCGAAAAGTCACTTACTTATTGATCTGCCCTCGTAGTTTGTCAAGCTTGACCATGAGGTAATCTACACCACAGTACAATTTGGGTTGTATTTCAAGAAGCTAACCAAATTCCCGAAAGGCACCAGATCCTTATTATATGGACGAAAATAGAAACTTTTAATAAATATAGTGAAAAATCTAAATGAAATTGCCGAAAAAGGTTATTTAGCAAACACCGGCAAGAAGGGTTTATATGTGTACATTGTTGGGTAATATAACGTATAGAGAGTAAAAATAAACACCAAATGCGTAAAATTATTTTGAATGCACTTTTATATACAATAATATTTACAAAATTTAAAAAAAGCCTTTATGTGTTTATAATAACACATTTGATAAAACAAAATAAAAATATTAAAAAATAAAAATATTAAAAAAATAAAAATATTAAAAAAATAAAAATATTAAAAAAAAAAATAAAAATATTAAAAAAAAAATAAAAATATTAAAAAAAATATTAAAAAAATAAAACTATTAAAAATATTCAATTTATAAAAAAATATTAAAATATTTAACAAAAATATTATTTTGTTAACATTTACACCTAAATCATGTAACGCTTAATTTGCCAAAATTTTACATTTATTTTTAATTTTAAACATACTTTCCATGTAATTTTACACGTTTCATTTATACCGATTTACATATAATATGCTAAATTTTATTCATTTCTACTAACAGAGTAAACTTATATCTCCTACAATAAATTAGGTATATTTAAACAAAAATAAATTTAAATGTATTTAAACTTTACAAAAGAATTTATTGAATTTCGATTGAGTTGTATTTTCTGTTTTGCCCCAAATTATAATGTTTATAACACTTGATTTTAAACACTTTTGCTACAAAGAAGTGTAAACATCTCAAAAAAAATTCCATATTTTCAATAAATAAAAAGTTTAAAACACTGCACTAGTTTTTATTTTACTCCACCATATTAACACCATCACCCCAAACATCAATCATGATTAATTGCCATGATGTTTATATTTCTTTTGCTTGTTTGTTTTTTACTTCTAAAATCGGCATGCACTTTTTCTAAGAATCTTTGTTCTTTGAAAAGAATTTGCAAACAAAAAAAAATTACTTAAAAAATTGGATCATACATGTTTCTTTATACTCCAGCATTACAACACCAACCAGCGATTGAGTTAAAACAAATATAAATTAACCCATTATATGAGCAAATATATACATACAAAAATATTTATTAAATTCCTCTAATGAAAAATGTTGTTGAATAAGAAAGCCTTAGTCAATTAATTTTGAAATTGATACGATCAAAAATAGTTTAAAAATGAAAATTAATAGTCATCATTTGAAATATTGATATTAATTTTTTGATTGAATCAATTACATAATTAATCAACTATGATTTTATTGTTCAACAAAATGTTTGAATTGGAGGAATTTAATTTTTTTTCTCGGTTGCAGAACCTTTTAATTGGTAACAAATTTGGCTATCTGGGTATACGAGCTGTAAAGTTTAGTAAAAATAAAAATAAAGATCGGCGAATGAGTTTGACAGTTGAAATTTGTATGTAGTTTTTTTTGCAAATATTTTTTGTATGAAATTTATATTTTTCGAATTATTTTTGCTAAATTATTAAACTTTAACATATAAGTTGATAAATATATTTTTGTTAACCAGTGTAATTAAATTTAAAATTTTTAATATAAAACCCTTGTTTATTTTAATATTTTAACCGGTTTTTGGTATTTAATGGGTTAATCGACACAATATATAATAAGAAATATTATGCCAAAAAACACAAAACGGAGGAAAAACGATCTTGCAGCATGACATCATTTTTGTGATTTTTTTGCTAATTTTTTTGCAAACAGATGTTGTATCATAAAAATTAAACATCCACTAAAATAAAATCAAATGCATTTATTTTATATGATGCATGATAAATATTTTTTTAGTAAGCATTTTTATGTAGTAAGGAAAAAACAAGCATAAAAAGAAATATATTTTTTTATTAAACTTAAAATTTGAATTATATTTTCATAAATTTTATATTTTTCTCTGTTGCTTTTACAACCCACTAACTAATAAATTTTTTAATAATGTTCGTGTGTAAAAATGTTTTATTTAAATGTATTCTCATATAAATTGTATTAACCCGTTCTTAATTTACTAGAACTGTTTATGGTGCAACTAGTTCTAGAATCGAAGCAAAGGTGTCTTATTTCACAATTTAACTACATCTTTAGAGTGTTTTGCGAAATAATGATTTAGAACCAGTTATACAGGACTTCTATATCGGTAGTCACTAGTTTCAAAACATCTCCATAGAGCTATTTAAAAAAACTTTTAAATATCTCTTAAACTAACAAAAAAAAATTTTTCTACAAATGTAATAGCACACAAGAATTATGGGAGAAGACCGGAGAGATAATTTCGAGATAATTACATTTAAAGTTTTCAATTAAGCCTAACTGCTGAGAAAAATAATAAACACTTTTGGTCGCCATTTAATGAGGGAAAGAGATATCAATACAATTCTGATATATTTTGGATAATGGTGTGGTTCACACTTCTGTAAAATTAAATTAGTAGAAAAATTAGTAGCCGCTACTAAATTTTAGTAAACTTTCTGTAAAGCGGAATTTAGAACCGGTTTGCTAAAATCAGCAAAAAAAAATTACTAAATATTGTGAATATTAGTACAAAATTTTAAATTTATTTTTTTTTTATCGAGCATCACATTTTTTTTATTTTAAAAATCTTAAAAATTGTTAAAACATAAACGAATTAATCATTTTGTTTTTATTAGGTAGTTTCTGTTTCGAAAAATATTTTAGTCAATATTTTTTTTACTTTTAAGGTCACATTTTAATTGTTTTTAGGGCTGATTTTTAGAGCTAAAAAACTTTTTAGTGCTATTTTAAGTGGATGTCCTATTTTCAGACATGAGTCGGTATATTTAATTCCGATCCCTTTTTTAATCAATGTAACATTTTAAGGCAATTTAAGTTTGTAGGTGTAAGTTTTAATCAGAAATAACATTTCGTTCAATATTCAATTTTTAAAATTAGTAATTTTTTTGCTATATTTAGCAAATCGGTTTTCAAAAATTTGTAAAATGATTTCTGAAATTAGCAACAAAAATTTTTAAATATTCTGTAAAAACTCTGTAATTTGTAAAACGTAAATAGCAAAAAGATTTGCTAAATAATAATTTTTTTACTAAAAATCAGTACAAAAGTAGTAAAGTGGAATTGAAAACCGTTTACAAATTTTTCCACTAACTTTTTTTCTGAGTGTATATACTTTATGGGGTCTTAGGCCTAAATCTCGACTTGATTCAAACGGAATGGCAAAATGATATATACCCTCACCTCATCACGGTGGAGCGTATAAAGTCACTTGTTTATGGGTAAAATAAGTTGAATAAGTTACTCCTTGTTAATCTGTTTCATTCCTATTTTCGGAATGGAGATTGTTTCGTTTATTTTAAATATTTTCCTCGAAATAATATTAACAAATTAATTCATACGAATCTGAATCAAAAATTTATATATTTTTTTTGGCACTTTTTTTCGTATAAAATGTCTTAAAAATGTTCCAGCATGACTAAAAATATTAGTTTTGAAACCGTTCCACCTAACTAGTTTCGAGCATGACAAATTCATACAAGAATCACGGATTCAACAATCGATTCTAGAACCAACCCACACAACTAGTGCCTGTTCCTCTAAGGATCAAATAAAAATCATGGATTGCAACTTAAAAATAGAACTATTACTGGCTAAAAAGTACTATGTAGTTGTAGAACTAGTTGTGACACTAATATGGAATTTCCTTAAGACGTTCGTGGTAAGACGAATGATCGAATGCATGACATGTAGCTTGTTATATTTTCGTTCGTTGGTTTAAGCAAAACGTAATCTGGAAACACCACCTAATGCAAGTTTTGCTGGGTATGACCTATCTATTGTTTTTTTTTGTATAAATGTTGTTCTCAAATTGTTCAAATTTTATGCACTTTAATCATTTAGACTATTTTTTTTAACAGATTATTATTAATTATTGTATGTTGCAATTAATGGTGTTATGATGTAAGCCTTTTTTCATCTTTTTTAAAGTATTTTTTTAAGAACAGTTAGTTCACAACAAAACTAAACATTTTATTGAAATATAGTTTAGGTTCATGTTCTAAGAATGAATTATTTCAACAAAACATGTTACAATTTTGCAAAAACCAGAATGCAGACTTCTTTGGCAAATCAAAAAATTGTTGGTGTAAAGAATTTATTTAAATAATATATCGAACAAACCTATTGTACAAAGGCAAAATTTTTAAACTATTTTAAATATGTGATATACAAATACTTTTATAAAAAATATAGTGAATGTTTCACGCTCAATATAAAATTATTGAATCTGAAAAAGTAGAAAAAATACTACAACATAACACTATAATCATGATTGGTTTACTTCTATGTACATATTTGTGTAATATTTAATTTTCTTTTATAGGATTTTCACTAATAGGATTTTCACTAATAATAGTTAAATATTTATTCATTGTTGCAAAAAAAAAAAAAAATAGTTATGTTTATTCTTAAACTTATCATAACTTAAATTATATTACATTATTTTATTATTCTGACAGAAACATGAAATATTTAAAATAATATTAAAGGATTTCGCAAGGTGTACTAAGTATTGTATTGTTGTATCGTTCTATCATCTATTGTTGTATTTTTTTAAATTAAATTTTAACAACTCTGCTAACAATAGCCTAATACTAACATTCTAACATTTAGCACACCCTTGTGAAAAGCTTGATTAATGTTTTAAGGAAAAAAATGTTATTTTTATTTGTCCAACAAGCGATGATGGCACGACAAGATAAATGTTTTAAACCAGTGATCGGCACTCATAGCCCTCAGGGACCGAACACAATCGGCAATTTACACGTACACTACACGAATGTCAACAAATCTCACAGCAAAGAGCACAAAAAATACAATTATTTCATTCACGCTAACTTTCAACAGAGCAAGTTTATGCCGCTTTGTTGAAGAAATAAAGTACACTCTAAAAATTTGTTTTTTTTTTTATTATAGGTATTTCTTTTATTGTAGGTATTTATTTTGTTTTTCGTTTACATTTTAAATTAAAAATGTGGAACGTTGAGTGGGAAGATTTTTTTTTTATTTTCTTGAAATATTTTAAATGAGGCGAAGCGCCTTGTATGCAATCAAAAAATTATTATCATTATTATGAATTATTTTTATACTAGAGAAAACAAAAACATGAACTATTTAAATTCAGTGAATACGGATATTCTCTTATCGATTAATTCATTTATTAATTAATTCATTCATTCTTTTATCTAGAAAGATAAAATAATTTCTTACGGTGTAAAACACCAATGCATTTATATTCTCTCTTTCTGCCGACCGCTGTTTTAAACGTGTCAAGGCCGTTTGACATCAGTTTTTTTTTTTTGTAGTGGTGATATTACTCTGGTGCGTATGCTTAATATTATTTAAAATTACTTATACGTAAAAAGTTTGTTGAAAAAAGAAATGAAATCCAATGTTGATAAAAACATTCTTTTCAAATGTGATAAAATCGTCAAAACAAAAAATATGCTAAAATCTGTCTTTTTTTTCAAGAAATATTAAAAAAGTCCCCGAAAAGTGTTAAAAGTGCAAATATGTGTGGCTGCAAATTTTACTAGGGGATACTAAAGTCGTAAAATTCATTCGGAGATGTTGAATCGTAAATATGGTAAATTTTATTTTACTTGTAGTATCTATAACACTGTCCGACCAAATTTAATTTTTTGGTATTACTCATGATCACACTGAACAGATTCCGTAAATAGAGCTAAAAAAAAATACCAGCGTCTGCTAGTTTTTCTAGATCAATTGGCTTACGTGTTTAAGACTTAAATGATTATTGCAATAAAAATTTACAAGAACTGCTTATATGCACTATCCGAATTAAATACATTTTCTTGCACTCTTACATATATGCATATATACATATGTCATGTATATTTTATTTGGTTTCTTATTGGGTTATTGACAAAAAAAAAATTTAAATAACTTACAGAGTTCGTATTTCTAAATTACATGACGCTTACCTGGAAAGAAAAACAAGAAAAAAATATATATTAAGTTATTTAAATTTCAGAAAGTAAGATGTTATTATACTTTTGAATGACTGTTGAATTTTATATAAATTTTCCTATAAAACAAAATTCTCATTCAATTATAATTTTATGAAACAATTAATTAATATTGTAAAAATAATTCTCGCAGTGTACAAAAAATTGTATGTATAATTTACAATGTCTCAAAAAATGGGCCAATATAAATACGGCTTAAGTTTGAATTTTGATAATAGAGACCAAAGAAACCCAACACTTATAAGGAAACTTATCAAATTATTTTCAATTATTTTCAATTCGCTAATATTTTGATACTTTTGTCTTAATTTAGTAGGTTTAAAAACATTTTTTGCAGAATCTTATTTTAATGGCACATTTTGTAGATTTACAAATATTTATGTTGCGTTTACATTTGGCTTCAAATCTCGAGATTTCAATGGAAATCTTGCACAAAAAAACTTGTCCGTTTATATTTGCAGTTAGCGAGTTTTAATTTGACAAACACTGTTTTTTCTTAAAAAATCTTACTGATTACTGGTAATGTTTGTTTTTCTCCGCCGCAAGTAACCAAGCAATACTTCTTTTGATTAGGGACTCATTTTTATTGGATTTATATATATTTTTATTATATTTTTAAAAATAATTATTTTTTTTTATTATATTGTGATATTTTTTGTTAATTTTTTTTTGTCTGCTGTTGACCAGCGTTGCCATTTTTTCATGCAAAAGTCAACAAAATAAGTGAAATGCAGGGTTGTATTCTGTAAAAGTCTGTAAAGTATTTTCATGCTTACAAAGCTCGTGAATTTGCGGTATTTTATTTGTATGGGAAATCGTGAAATTTTACACGAGCTTTTTACTGAAATCTCGATTTTAGTCGAAGTCTCGTGGTTTAAATGTAGATGTAAACGAGGCATAAAAGGAAACATGTTTATTTTACACTCAGAAAAAAAGTTAGTAGAAAAATTTGTAAACGGTTTTCAATCCCACTTTACTATTTTTGTACTGATTTTTATTAAAAAAATTATTATTTAGCAAATCTATTTGCTATTTACATTTTACCAATCACAGAGTTTTTACAGAATATTTACAAAATTTTGTTGCTAATTTCAGAAATCATTTTACAAATTTTTGAAAACCGATTTGCTAAAATTAGCAAAAAAAATTACTAATTTTAAAAAAGTAGATATTGTAGGAAATGTTATTTCTAATTAAAACTTACACCTACAAAATTAAATTGCCTTAAAATGTTACATTGATTAAATAAGGGATCGGAAGTGAATACACCGACTCATGTCTGAAAAAAGGACATCCACTTAAAATAGCAAAAAAATGTTTTTTAGTTCTTAAAATCAGCCCTAAAAATAATTTAAATTTGGCCTTAAAAGTAAAAAAATATTGACTAAAATATTTTTCAAAACAGATATTTCCAAATAAAAACAAAATGATTAATTCGTTTATGTTTTAACAATTTTTAAGATTTTTAAGCCTTTGAGTTTGTTGTTAATTTTGTATAAAATATTTTTTGAAAAAAATAAATAAAATAAAAAAAATTTGATGTTCGATAAAAAAAAATAAATTTAAAATTTTGTACTACTTACAACATTTAGAAATTTTTTTTGCTGATTTTGGCAAACCGGTTTTAAATTCCACTTTACAAAAAGTTTACTAAAATTTAGTAGCGGCTACTAATGTTTCTACTAATATCATTGTACTACACGTTGCTAAGATTTGCAAAAAATACCGCTGGGCTCAAATTAGCAAAATATCCCCTAATAACAGCAAAATTTTCAGTTGCTATTACAGACTTTTTTTGGTGAGTGTAACAAGCTTTATTTTAAACTTAAAAATTACAAAAATATTATTTTGAGCATTTAAAAAAAATTAGTTTTTTTTAAGTTTTATTGAAATTTAACAATACAAGAAATTTTCATATTCATATTCATATTCATATTTTTTGTCCTTAATATTTAAGTTATGTAAAGATTGGCAACATAAGATTTTAATAATTACTTTAATTCTGTTTTGCTAAATTTCATAAATATCAAATAATGCGATTTTAAATCAACAGATGCTGAATAAAATTTTGAACAAAAAATCATGAAACTCCCAATATTTGATTTAAACACATAAAAAAAACACACACAGCTTAACCTCAAAGATAAACAAAAGATAAAATAAAACCAAACAAATCGCAACAAAAAATAATAAAAATAAAACAATAACATAAAATTTAAAAAAAAAATATCCTAATGAAAACATGAGGAAAAAATTTATTGAAAACAGAAGACTAGAAAAAAACTACACCAAACATTTATTTATTTTCAAAAAGAACTAATACAAAAAAAAAAACCGCACTTTATATAATATGCGCAAATAATATTTAGAATGCTATAATTAACAACATCAGTAAAAATGAAATAAAAAAATTAATTAATAAAAATAATTTTTTATTCGCGAATTTAATCTTGATTTTTTTTTTATTCGCTCAAACTATGTTTTTATATTTTTAATATATAGCTTGTTAATGATTCGCGATTAATTTTCTTTTGAAATGATTTTAAATCAGTAACATTATTAAGGGGTAAGCTTGCCAACCATGGTTTAAAATGAAAATCGAGTCCTTTCAAGGTTTTAATCGACATTACTTTGGTAACAAAAAAAATTTAGATTCGCGAAACTACAAATAAAGAAATATCGAATTAGTTTTTATTTATTGATTCCCTATTTTATGAATCATCTTTAAAAACAATTCTTTCTGAAGCAATTCTTCAAAGCTCAGCTTTAAAATTACATCTAAAATTTATACATTTAAAAAATTGTTGCCACAATACTGAAAAAAATATGAACTCAACAAGATTTTTCGAATAAAGTTTCTTGGTAATAAATATTATTGTGGTAATAAAATTATTTTAATTTCAAAATTCCAGACACTTTATGATTACAGTTTATATACAGTGGCCGGCAAAACTAAGGACAAAACATTATTTTAGGTTTTACCAATTATTATTTATTTAAACAAAAATGTTATTTTTATTTAAAAAATAAACAAATTTTATAAAACAAATTTTCCGTAGTAGTTTTACAATGAGAAAAGTAATTTAAAGCAATATAAAGGAAAACTGAATCAAAAATAAGCCTTCAGGTGGTTGACTACCAAAGTTGATCGACAACGATAAACGATATATAAAGCGTACCATAAAGACGAATCGGAATACAATATATTGGTATCTGATAGCCATGGCGTAGAAAAGGAGAATCTTTGAATCCAAAAAGTACGGTTAAGACAGTAAAAGATAGATGTGTTATATTATGGGGCTATTACATGTGGTCATACACTCAGAAAAAAAAGTTTGTAGAAAAATTTGTAAACGGTTTTCAATTCCACTCTACTATTTTTATATTGATTTTTAGTAAAAAATTATTATTTAGCAAATCTTTTTGCTATTTACATTTTACAAGTTACAGAATTTTTACAGAATATTTACAAATTTTTGTTGCTAATTTCAGAAATCATTTTACGAATTTTTGAAAACCGATTTGCTAAAATTAGCAAAAAAAAATTACTAATTTTAAAAAAGTGGATATTGAAGGAAATGTTATTTCTAATTAAAACTTACACTTTCAAACTTAAATTGCCTTAAAATGCTACATAGATTAAAAAAGGGATCGGAAGTGAATATACCGACTCATGTCTGAAAATAGGACATCCACTTAAAATAGCACTAAATTTTTTTTTTGTTCTAAAAATCAGCCCTAAAAACAATTAGAATATGACCTTAAAAGTAAAAAAAATTGACCAAAATATTTTTCAAAACAGAAATTACCAAATTAAAACAAAATGATTAATTCGTTTTTTAAAAAATATGTTCAAAATTTTTGATACTCGATAAGAAATATAAATTCAAAGCTTTTTACTAATATTAATAAAATTTAGTAATTTTTTTTGCTGATTTTAGCAAACAGATTTTAAATTCCACTTTACAAAAAGTCTACTAAAATTTAGTAGCGGATACTAATTTTTCTACTAATTTCATTGTACTATGTACACGTCAGCAGACATGTGTTGCTAAGATTAGCAAAAAATACCGCTGGGCTCAAATTAGCAGAATTTCCCGTAATAACAGCAAAATTTTCAGTTGCCATTACAGACTTTTTTTGGTGAGTGTAGGGTGTTGGAAATCTTTTATTTATTGGAAATGCAATGAACCAATATGTTTTGTTTAGATATTTAAAAAAAAACTCCATAAAAGTGCGTCAAAAATGGGTCTAACTGACGACTACTATTTTCAACAAGACAACTGCCAAAAATGTAAAAATGTGGCTTCTCTTTAACACTCCACATATGCTAGCAGCAACACCTCAAAAATGTCGCGACCCCAACCCCATTGAGGACATAAGGGAAGTTTTGGAAAAAAATGAGCGAAAACACGATATACGAATCAAACAACTGAAGTAACGAAACTAAAAAAAACTTTAGATAACCATGAAAGGCTGTATTACAAGATATCTAATATCTGGTATTAGAACTAAATATTAAATAGGCAAAATTTTTGTTATATTTTATTTTTTATTATATTTTTGCCCCCGTAGGTGCCCAAAAGTAGAAAATCCTAGTCACCCAAGCGTTAAATAAATTTCGAAAATGGTATTTATAATTTTTTAAAAGTAAATTTGTATTATTTTATTTGTGTGTGTGTCCTTACTTTTGCGTTGCAAATTTCAGATGTTACACTAATATAGTCTGTAATGTTCTGCGCAAATGATATTAAGTTTGTTATTTTTTAATTAGACTGAATTACTATATTTTAGTTTTGCGTTATTGAGTATTTTTGTTTTTTGCTTCTTAAACAAAAAAAGTTAAAGAAAAACTAAAAATATCTTGCTGTGTTCTCAGTTTTGCGAGCCACTGTGTCACAATATAATGTATGTCCATCCAAAAGGAATCATCACATATATTATTCTCATTGCTTTACAGCCTCTAAAAGATTATTTAACCATTATAATTAATGCTGAAAATAAAAAACACACATATCGATCATGTCTACCAACACTCACAATATATTTTCCGTTACCGACTGTAGTTTATTTAAAAAGTAATACGTAAAGTTTGTTTTTAAATAAAAAATCAATTGAAATTCATAGAAATTCATAGAAATATATTTTTTTACTATTTGAATCAGTCATTCAAAAAACAAACTATAAAAATTTACAGACATTCAGTAGGAGTTGATATTTTCAGTTAAATGTAAAATTTTATGTTTTCTGCTTTAAAAAAATAGAAATTCATATAATTCCTTTTTGTTTTTTACCAAAATAGTTTGTATATATACAAAATTATTCCAATAAAAATTACAAGAAATTATTCAAATATACATACACACAAAGCCAATAAAAATATATACATCTGCGTGTGTTGTGTTCTGTTTGACATACAAATAAAAAAACTTTCAATTTGAAAAACAAACCACAAAAGTAGTTTTTTCTAACTTTTTGTCAGTAAAAATTTGATGGTTATTTTAAACGACTTTCTATTGTTTTTACTTTTGTCGATTATTAAACAATGATTGAAAATAAACAACAAAATGGGTTGAATATAATGAAAAATCAGTAGTCCACTTTTTGATTGTATTTTCGATTAATTTAATATGTATTTTAAGTTGTTTTTAACGAAATAATATTGTGAGTGTATAAGAAAATACATAGTATATACAACATATCAATATGATCTTAAATGTTTACAATATACTAAAGTAATTAATGCACACTCAAAATAATATGTCTGTAATTGAACAGAAACTTTGGTACAATATTAAATTGAAATCTCATTGTAAACATTAAAAAAATCGTTCACATTAACAAATTTTCAGTTTAGTATTAAAAAAATATATTAAAATGTTCTGTAAAAATAAATAAAAATCTGTTAAAACTTTTGTAGATTTACTTTTAGCTAAAAAATTGTAAATTTAATTTTAGATCGAAAATTAAAAGTATTTCTATTAAATTATTATCATATTATTACGAGTGTACAGATCGACTTCAAATATTCTAATTGAGGAAGAACTTGTAACAAAAATGTTGAAGTGTACCATGAGTTGCGGAGAGTACAAGCATTCGTCTTGTAAATGAATGTGTAAAATTTTTCAATGAATGAATGCAACAAAATATACTCGTACAAAAATAAAACTCTTGAAAATGTAATTTAAAAGATTAAGACAAAGTACAAGACCATTTAACTTTTAATAATTTTATTGTAAAATAACAAACGATTTCTTATTTTAAACAAAAGTACATACATTCAACACTTGTTGTTTGGAGAGCACAGTATTTTGATCCACAGTTCTATCCAGTGTTGCCATTTTAGTGCTTTTCGGGTACTTATTTATAATGATTTTCCAAATTTGCTCGATGCTTTTAGTGCTTTCATGTATTTTATATATATATATATTATTTCTTAAAAAAATTTCCTAAGCTTTCTGTTAAAATTGATATGTATCTTTCTACAGATTTTCAGATTTTCTCAAAGTCGTTTTAGTGTTGTACTCTTTTTTAATTCCAATTTTTTTAAAATAAGTTTGGTGCTTTAAACCCCAATTTTTTGTAAAAATTCAACCGTTTTTAACAATTCTGCATTAATTTTTAAATTCTAAAGTAAAGATAATTTAAAAATTATTTTGTTGTTTTTTAAAATTTACTCGTTTTTACAATGTTCACAGTGCTCTTCTGTCAACTCTTGAAAGAAAACGGTTAAAACTATCAATAATAAGATAAAAAAGCATCAAGTGAATTTAGACTTAAATAAAGGTTAAAAAACCCCAAACAAGTTTAAACTAATTTTTAAAGAAAACAATTTAAAATATAATGAAAGAATAGTACATAGCACTGTAAGAAAATCTGTTTAATGGATTTTTCAATATTTGGCGGAAATTTTAGGAAAAAATTTAAAAATATTAAAAAAGTATATAAAATTTCCATTAGAAATGGTAAAAGGATTTTAAATACTCGTTTTTTTAAAATAACCGGTTACAAAGTGGCAAAAAACAACACTAAAATGGCAGCACTGGCAATAACTGACAATGCATTTTAAAATATGAAAGTTATGCTCTGTAATTTAAAAGATCTTATGTGTTTTTTTTAAATAAAAGTTGAAGAGAATACACATAAATAATAATTTACTGTTAGAAAAAAAAAAATAATAATTAGATAAAGAAATTTCCTCTTAAATATGTACAACTTTTTTAATTATTATATTCGTAAAATAATTCTCTTAAAGTTTACTTCATTGTTTATCATTTTTTCTAGTCGTTTTTAGGTATAATGGCCAAAATATAAACAAACAAAAAATGTTTGTCCTAAAAAAATTTATTTATTTGGTGGCGAAAAATCAGGGGTACAATAATGTACAGGGTGGGCCGTTTAAAATTTTAAATTTGAACTACCGATTACTTTGACTTTGAAAGGTAGAACAACATTCATTTTTATTTTCAGGTTTATGTTTGACATTTGCAAAATTGGACGTTATACGCTCGAAAAAAATGGGAAATATTAAAAAATTACTTCCAAAGTAGTGAGTCTTTAATGCAAACTGTAAGAAATTTACGTGGAAAATTTTCGAAATGAGATCGGCCTTCAGTTTAGTTTGTGCGTCAATTTGTGAAGCGAGTTCATGAAAATGGATCGCTATTGGGCAAACCAACCCGTGTACGTTCTCGTCCAGTGCTGCTGCTGAGAAAGTGCAAGAACATCCATCAACATCAACTCGTCATCGTTCTCAGGAACTGAACATTTCTCTCACTTCTTTGAGAAGAATTTTGCATAAAGACCTTGGTATGAAGGCTTACAAAGTTCAATTGGACCAACAAATGAAGCCTCATGACCATCCGATGCGTTTTCGCTTTGCCCAATGGGCTGAAGATTGTTTAGCAGGAGATGAAGAATTTTACCAAAAAATCGTGTTTTCAGATGAAGCTGATTTTCTTCTCGGTGGCAATGTCAATAAGCAAAATTGCCGCATATGAGGTTGAGAGAACCAACACGTGACTATTAAGAAGCAAATGCATCCACAACGAGTCACTGTTTGTTGTGGTATTTGGGCTGGCGGCATCATTGGCCGTTACCGTCAACGGTGAGCGTTACCGTGTCATGCTCAACGAATTTTTGTTTCCAAAAATTCAAGAGAATGACATGGAGGACATTTGGTTTCAAAAAGACGGGGCCACGTGTCACACAGCCAACGCAACTATCGATATTTTACGCACTGTTCTCGAACTGAAAATCAAATAATCAGCCGAAATTGTGATGTCAATTGGCCGCCTCGTAGCTGTGATTTGAGCCATTTGGATTATTTTCTGTGGGGAGCTATTCAGGATAAATGTTAGGCAAACCAGAAATTGCAAAAACAATCAGTAGTTTTTTTTATAGCCGATTTAAATTTTAAATGGCCCACCCTGTATGTGGGTTGAAAAGCGAAACGATACGGTTATTCGTTACAGTAACGCTTTTTTAGATTATTTCGAGTTATTTATTGTCTGATTATTCAAACGGCCTCCGACAAAACGTTTTACGGTTTTATGAGTGCAAGGATTTAAATATTTTTTTTATTGAATTCATGACAGTTGTTTGTATAGTAGTCGTAATTGTCTTTTTCAACAGTAATAATAGTTGTTTTTCTTTAAAAAAAAAAACTAATACAAAGTGCTGTATTTCATAACAGTTATTTAAAGTTTGTTTGTTATTAATACAGTAAAACACGGTTAACATAAACTTTGTTGGACCAGAAGTTTCAAAAAAAAATTCTAAAAATTGTCCAAATTTTCTCATTGGATTTCTTTAATAAACTGTTTGTGAAACATTTAAGGAAAAAATCTAGATTGATCAGTTAAAAATTTGTCAAAATACAAAAAAGGAAAGAAAAAAATCAAAATTTTTGAGAAGTCCGTATTAAAAATGGAAAATTGTATGAAGTTACAGGTTGGTTGAAAAGTTCCTGCGCTCACCAAGAGATGGCACTGATAGCTCCAAAATTTTGTTTTTCTCAAGTTGGTATAACTGTCCTGAGAACACATGCAAAGTTGCAAGTCATTCTGTCAATTCTTTCTTTGTTTACAAGCCATTTGAATTTGACGTATCATTGATTTTTTTTAATATGGAAAAAATTGAATATCGTGCAGTCATTAGATTCTTTGTTTTGAAGGGTTTAAAAGTAAAGGAAATTTATGAACAATAGTTAGAAGTGTATAAGGAGTCCTCACCTTCAAGACGCACCGCGAATTTTGGGCTGGTGAATTTAAACGTGGTCGTACCAGCCTTAAAGACGATCCACGCGAAGGACGACCAAAAACTGCAACCACAGTAGAAATCTTTGAGTAGGTTCATAATATGGTTAATGAAGATCCAAGTTTGACTAAGCGTGAAATTGCTAATGCCATAGGCATCTCAGACGAACGAGTACTCCATATTTTACATGAAGAATTACAAATGAAAAAACTGCTTGGAAAGTTAGTGCCGCACACATTAACAATTCAACAAAAACTGGATCGAAAACAAATTTCTCAGCGTAATTTGGAGCGTTTTAAGCCGAATAAAACCGACTTCTTGCATCGTTTTATAGCTATGGATGAGACTTGGATCTACCACCATGATCCTAAATTGAAACAAAAACGTTTACAGTGGACTGAAGCTGGTTGTTCAGCTCCAAAGCAGGTGAAGTCACAACGATCAGCAATGAAGGTTATGGCATCAGTTTTTTGGGATGCAAAAGGAATTTTGTTGACTGATTATCTTCAGAAAGGTAAAACAATCAACTCTGAATATTATTGCAGCCTTTTGGATCAGCTGGATGAAAAATTCGTGAGAAAAGACCTGGTTTAAAGAAGAAAAAAATCATTTTTCATCAAGACAATGCACCTGCTCACAAAAGTGTTTTGACGATGGCTAAATTCAAAGAATTAAAGTACGAATTGCTTGAACATCCACCGTATTCACCAGATTTGGCTCTCAGTGACTACTATCTCTTCAGAAATCTCAAACAATTCCTTCGTGGAAAGTATTTTTCGTCGAATGAAGAGGCCATAGCAGCCGTAGACGGTTATTTTGCAGAGCTTGTCAAAAACCATTATAAGGATGGGATAAAATTATTGGAAGATCCTTGGAACAAGTGTATTGAGCTTCTAGGAGATTATATTGAATAAAAATATATATTTCGTAACAAAAACAGTATTCTTTCATTTCGAGCGCAGGAACTTTTCAACCAACCTGTATATTTGTACAACTGTCAGGAATAGTACGTTTAAACAGAGGGTTCGTCTAAAGCGAGTTCGGATTAAAACATCAAGACTTTGAACTTAGTTCGTCTTAAATGAGTTTTACTGTTTAATTGACAACTACCAAAACAGTATTTTTGCAGTATTTAGTTAATTATTTTTATAGTTATTTTAAAAATAAAAATATTTCGTTGAGTTTCTAAAAATGTTCGTGAAGTTTAATTTTGTTATTATTGATATATTCTTATTTTGCAAATAAAAATCAAAAAGTTTTATTAGAAACTTTGACTTTAGGATGAATAGCAGTATGAATTAATTTCACATTTTTTTTGAAATCAAAAGAAAAAAAATTGTTTTTTTTTAAATTAAAATGCCGAAAATATTAACTGTAAAACAGTAGTTTTTACCAATTTTGTTTTTTTTTTTAATCTTCAAGTTGCTTCTTTTGATTTTTTTTATTAACATTTTATTAAAGTCGCATTTTTGAAATCTTTTATGTCTAAAATGCAGCACTACAATATTATTTAATTCTTTTTACGTATTGAGTTGCCAAATATAGCAAATACTCGATATTCAGTACCCACTAAACACTTTACCAGTACTAGGTATTAAGTGAATACGTACTTAGAACATTTCTATGATTTTTTGTTTTGCTACAAATTTAAAGCACGTTCTAAGCTTATCAATTTATTTAATAAATGCACTGAAAAAATAGTTGAAATAATCATAGAATAACACATATTTTATACAAATTTTAAGCGCAGATTTAAATTCAGTTTCACAAAATTTTTTAAATTTAATCAATTGGAATTTTTAAAAGAAAATAAAATTCGCCCTAAAAGTATTTGCAACTCTGAGAAAATTTTAATTTTAAAATGTCTGTAGAGGTGGTGAATCGCTTACTATTATAAGCATTCGATTTTAGTTTAATAGATTTTTGCAGTGTAATTATGACATAAATATGCTGATTATGAGACACTTGTCGATTTTGAATAAACTAAAAAAAAAAAAACATTTAATAGTTTATTTTTTTTTTGTATTTGAAATGTTGTCAAAAGGCTATCAAAGATGTTTGTTTATGATGGATTTATTAAGGCAAATTATTTCTCATTCGTTGCAAAATGAGCACATTTCTAAAAATAGGATTTTCTTTTTAAATCATGCTTATCATTACGAAAGTTTAATACAAACTTACGAGTATTTAATGAATTTCTTCATTCATGGTAATGATTAATTTACCTAATATTATTTACTTTTATTGCCGTTATTATTGTGTTTTACGTTTTTGCTACTACTTTTCTTTTTTTGCGGTTTTATTGTCATATTCCTACAAATACTGCACATGTAATTCTCATACCGTTTCTTTAAAATTTTTCTTTCTTTTTTTGTTAACTGGTCTTTAAAGACCACAATATCAAACAACTTACACTTCATATTTAAAAAAAGTGCTTATTACCAAAAAGTATTAAATTACCTTGTGTTAAAAGCATACATGTGACTAATAAATTGAGTGGACTAATTAATTGATGATTTCATTAGCATTGCATTGATATCAATTGTAATGAAATTATTTTCATTTAAATTTTTTAAATAATGATAATGATTTCATTGATAAACGGCAATGTTTTTAAATTCAATTGCAATTAATAATTAAATAATTTAAAACAATTAATTGCAATTGACAGATAAGCTTTTTAAAATCATTAAAATAGAGATGCAATTGTTAAATTAGGGATGGAAAATACTCCCTCGGGCTTATGATAATTTTATAAATACATATGGAATGGAATGGAACGAAATTTACGCTATCGCGGTAAGGTAATTTGTTTAGCATGTAAATTGGTAAAAAAAAAATAAGTCACCCTATGTCTGTTTCATAAAAATAGATCCTTCGGGATCCCTTCCGAACCTACCTCATTTGCCAAGCTTTTCCAAAATTTTGTCCGTTTTGCGAATCTCTCTTAGTTTTCGAGATACTTGGCCAGGCCAGATAGGGCAAAACGGACTAAAATTTTGAAGGTCCGGAAAACATCCCGAGGGATCAATTTTTTTAAAACAGCCACAGGGTGACCCATTTTTTACGAACGAAATAAAAAAGAGCGGATAACGAAATTGTATTATCGGAGTATATTACAGCATATTAGCACATAAATTGATAAAAAAAAAAAAAAAATAGTCACCCTGTGTTTTATAAAAAAATTTCGGGATGCCTCCCGGACTACTTTATTTGAATTATCGAAGTCTGAACATTTTGAGCTATCGCGCTTAGTTTTCGAGATACTTAACTTTTTTTATTAAGAAAAGTACCACTCAGGAAATTTTTCCTACTAATTGATGTGTTGGTTTCTCTGAAAAGGGTCATTTCTAAAAAAGGTTGATTTTACGCTACCAAAGTCTTAACATACTCCGATAATACAAATATACCATGTCTAGGATTTCGAGGGATCCATTTTTTTAAAACGGCCTATGTAAAGCAATTTAAACATCCCTTCTTTGTAATGTTTTTTTTAATTAACTGTAATTAGTTTTTGAGGTATTAGGACGATTTGATCAGCATTAGTAGGATAAAAGCTAAGCCAAAAATATTTCATTACCATTAAATTGTTATAAATTTTTTTTTGTGGCATTAACATTACTGAGCTAATGCTAATGAGACATCAATGCTAATGAATATGATAATGTATGCCCATGTATGAACACCATATTTTGTTCATATATATTTTGATTTTCACATGGGTTACTATTTTTGTGAACATAACTGTATTTGATGTTCAGATATGACCGAGTAATTAATTGAATATCATTGTTAAAAATGTCTTTAAGGTTAAATAACTGAGAGCAAAAGTTAGCTTTTATAGAAAATATAAAAGTTAATTATAAAAAATTTTATAAAAAGTGTAAAAGAAAAATTTCAACATATTTTTTTTTTTTCTATTTACTGCGAAAATTGAGGTTCCGATCCGTCAGATTTTAATTCAAAAAACTCAGAAGGAAGCTATTTGGATGAGTTCTTTCCGATCTTAATCCTTTAACTCCCAAATAAAATCTGGCAAAGGCATAAAATAGGATAAAGTAATATGGCAAAGGCATAAAATAGGATAAAGTAAAATTAAAATGCGACACTAGCTAGTTTCTAGCAAATGTTAGACAGAAAAGGAACCATAATTTAAAATGACAAGCAACTAATGATAACAACTTTGAGAGGGTAAAAAGCGCAATAATGTGTTAAAAACGTTTAAATGCATATTTTTTTGTTATAAATAGTACTAAAAGCCCCTAGTTGGCATCACTGGATTGAAAGTGACATTACCCTTTTTTCGAATAATAAATTTAAAAATTTTTAAGTTTCTAATTTTTTACTATTACAAAAAAAAAGAAAAAGCTGTAGAAAATGTAGTGTCATACGGGCTTAAGATATTCTCGAAAACTGCAAAAAGGATAAAACAGCTCTTCCGAACAAACCGTTTGGAAATTAGGTATTGCAAAACTTGATTCAACAGTTTTAATTCGACCTCGAATAAGTAATAAACATTAATGTTATATATAATAACATTTTAAGAATTCTAAATATTAAAAGTTTCAAAGTTTCAGTGTATCCCGTTAAGAAGTGATGCCACGAGTCAAAGCCTGTAGAGGGTTACCGGTTAATTCCCGGTGACGCCATACACTTTGAGCAAAAAAGTTTTTTATATAGAGACAATTTAACTATAAAAATACTTTGACCAATTGACACATAAATTACCCCTGACGAGTGATTGGATGGGATGAAACTGTGGCAGTCTGGTGTTTCTCTTGTATCTGTTAAACCCAAAGTTTTAGAAAAGTTACACCATTTAGAAAAAACAAATCTTAAACAAAAAAAAAACATATTAAATCGTATATTTTAAAGAGTTAAAGGACTCTTTAGGTAGGAGTACACATTCTGGTGATGGTACGTACTAGTCACTTCTGGACTGAGGTTCTTGCCAAGAGAGCGGGAAAGCTGGCGAGTGATAATTGTAGGTTTTGTGGGGTATCGGGTGATCATAAAAATATTTAAATGTTTTCGCGAAATTCAAGAACAGTTTTTTTTAGCACTACCAGTGTTTACAGGAATTTCGCTTTATCGTTTATAAAAAGAGAATTTGTTACACTGAGAAAAAAAAAGTTAGTAGAAAAATTTGTAAACGGTTTTCAATCCTACTTTACTATTTTTGTACTGATTTTTAGTAAATAAAATATTATTTAGTAATTTTTTTTGCTATTTACTTTTTACAAATTATACAACTTTTACAGAATAGTTACAAATTTTTTTTGCTAACTTCAGAAATCATTTTACAGATTTTTTGAAAACCAATTTGCTAATATTTTAAAAAAGTGGATATTGAAGAAAATGCTATTTCTAATAATTAAAACTTATATAGGGTGGTTAAATTTTAAGGGCCGATGTTGATTTTGAGTAAAACACAAATTATTTAGGAAATTATTGCCATTTCTTTTTATTATGATAATATGGTATGGGGTTCAATTATGTGTGGAACAAAATATCTGCCAAATGGCCGCCGCGACCTCGGGGGCAC
Source organism: Eustalomyia histrio (assembly GCA_949748255.1). Lineage (NCBI taxonomy): Eukaryota > Metazoa > Arthropoda > Insecta > Diptera > Anthomyiidae > Eustalomyia > Eustalomyia histrio. The sequence continues at coordinate 24,294,018 of OX456526.1, read as the reverse complement.
ACCTCCATCAGATGCTCCAAATTTTCGATGATAATTTTCTCATCCTTTAGCTCTTACATTGTTGCTGGTTTATCGACGTACACCTTTCCTTTAAATAACCCCAAAGAAAGAAGTCCAACATTGTCAAATCACGTGATCTTGGCGGCCAATTGACATCGCCACCACGTGAGATAACACGGCCATTGAATTTGTCGCGCAAAAGAGCCATTGTTTCGTTAGCTGTGTGGCAAGTGGCACCGTCCTGTTGAAACCACATATCGTCCAGGGTCATTTCCTCAATTGCTGGCCACAATAAGTTCGTTAACATCTCGCGATAGCGAACACCATTCACGGTAAATGCTTGCCCGACCCCATGACACACTATCGCGAACAACAGCAATTTTTTACGCAAAACGAAAGGGGCGAGCATGCACAGGTGTTTTCCCAGACCCGGTTTGCTGAAATTCGCTCACAATTCTCCCGATTGTGGACACATTTGGTCGATTATGCTGACCAAAAAAATCAAGAAGTGCACGAAATGCATTTTGATTTGAACGTCGATTTTCATAATAAGCCTGAATAACTTTAACGCGTTGCTCAATTGTGTATCTTTCCATGGTTCAAATTGAGTTAGTCAGAAATTGAGAAAAATGTCAAATGAAATCTAGAAAAAAATTTGACGTTTAGGTGTGGTTCACATTCAACATCGGCCCTTAAAATTTAACCACCCTTTACCTACAAACTTAAAATGTTACCCAAAAAGGGGATCGGAAGTGAAGATATTTCTCACAGCCGACTTTCTAGAGTTCGGTAAATATTACCTTCGGGTAGTGCCGATTATATACGATCAAAACTCGCACAGTGTTCTATTCGAACACCAAAACGTGGTTTCCTCTAAGTCCGTGTGATTTTGCCGGCCATCGTTGTAAAGGGTTGGGTTATCGTGTATTATTTTATAATTACCTCAACAGAAGCAGACCTTTGGTGAATCTGGTCTGGTAAGACCTCAGAGGTTTGTTTGTGTACAAAAAAATATTAAGAGGCTATTGCCACGCCCTCAGTCATAGAACAATAATGTCTTTTCTTAATATTTCTACAGAAAACACCGTTGGCAATGAATTTAACAAGTATGTATGTATTATACCCCATAACATTAAAATATAAGGCTTCAAAATCCAATAAGGCCAAAGTCCAAAGTTCTGGTAGGCATTTTGTGTGTAGAATTGTGGTTATTTTGAGTTCAAAATCATTTACATATATTTTTCCTGTGCTTTTTTTCGATATATGTAATTACTTGGGATTAGGCGACTTTTCCAGAAATCGTTTTTACCTACATTTCAAATATGAGGCAACCTCTGGTCCACAACATATGCAATATGGGTAAAAAACTTGTTGTCTTCTCGGGAATTATAATCCTGTACACAACTAAATCTCAATGTCGTAAATTTTCTACACGTTTTCATCCAATTTTTAAGCCTTAAAAACTAATTACTAAATTCATCTTATTTTCTTGTGCTCTATTATATATTCTATTTTTATTTAGATCGAAGCGAACATATCGACACAGTTTGCTTGCAAAAGTATAAAAAAACTTAATTTTAGATAATTTTAAACAAGTGCAAAAGAAATTATAAAAAACTGCAATTTAATAATTCTCTTTGTTTAATTTAAAAAAAAGTTAAAACAAATGATATCGATTATTATTATGAACAATTAAAATAAATATGTAATATTTAAAAATAGAATTAGCTAAATACTAAGCAACAACTAATTTTAATATCAATGAACGGAAACACGCGCCAATTTAGTTAAAGCTTAAAAAAATATTGAAGGCTATTAATGGGTATTGCTACGAAGTTTTATTAAAAAAGAAACATTGCCTACTTTTAAGAGTTACTAACACAAAAATACAACATTTACAAAAGTTTTAAATTAATTATACTATCAGACATATTAAAATTGTTACATTAACCGGAAGTAAAATTATTTTTAAATTACTTAATTTGTCTTTAAAAAAAAAAACAAACATAATAGAAATCATAAAAATGTTTTAAATATTTTTGGCACAGGTTATCATTTAAAAAAGGCCTTCTACGAATTTCAGTCAATATGACCTTAATAATACTTTGGACATTAGATGATAAGAACAAATTGTCTATTTCTTAATTTAATATTCAAAAAAAAATGTGATTTCTAAAAATTTTTATAAAAATATACAATATATTTTTTTAATGTGCTTCAATGTTATTCAATGAAATATTACACATTTTAACTTGATAATTAATATTCAGATGACAGAAGAAAACAAAAAAAAAAGAAAAACTGTGTTATCTTAAAGGAAGGCAAAACTGCATCATGTTTTACAATTTAACTCAGCTTCATTTTGTATGCATTTTGTTGTTGTTGTTGTATTTACTACTAAAGTTTATTGTTTGTTGCAGATTTTCTGTCTTTTTTGTAATTTTCTAAGTATTCCGGAAATATAATATATACAACTTGTGCTGATCATTCAGTCAGTCATTTAAAGCTTGGTTTACTAACTTCATCATGAATATTTTTTCATACCGTAAGTTCGTCTTTCTTCTATCAGTCGTTTTTTTTATTTAAACTTATGCTGATAAAAAGGTTTTGTTTTGTTTTTAAGACTTAATTTGACCCAATTTTATTTGTTTTTATTTAATTTTTTTATATAAAATATGTTTTTATCTACATTTTCGTTAAAAAAAAATTATTAATCATTAATAATAAAATATTATATTAAATGTTGTAAGTTTAATTACTCAAGTTGTATGCTAAATTCTCTTATTATGGGTTTTTAGAAAGAGTTAAGAGTTATTTAATTTGCAATTATAAAAAATCTCAACTATTAAAGAGATATTTCTAAAGTTTTTCTTTTTGTGAGAAGAGAGTAGAAATATATAATTTTTCGAGCTCAATAAATTCAATTTAATAAGAGCGTAAATCTCTTAATAAAAGATATATAAATTTCCTATAAAAAAAATATTGAGAAAAAATCGTAATTTTTTATAATTAAAATCTTTTTGTTTTAGAACTTTTTAATATTTTTATTGTCTATAGATCTTCAAAATATGTTTCATTTGATACCCAATTTTTAGTCATTTATTTCGGACAAATATGAAAAAAGGCTGTATGCAAAATCGCTCAAAAAATGTTCGTATAAATTTGAGGGCAATTTTATATAAAAAATTGCTCAATTTTTTGATCGGTAATTTTCAATTTTTAGTAGGAGAAGCAGTGGCAGCTTTTAAAAAAAATTGTCGCATTTGGAGAACGGAGAATCCACAAGGGATCCAGAAAATACCATTGCATGACCAAAAAGGAAATGGGCCGGCATTTGCGCCAAAACGATTATTGGGACATTTTTCTTCAGAGAAGGTGAGACTGTCGATGAGTAACGATATCGGTGGATGTTGGCTAATTATGTCTACCCGAAAATGCGTGAAAAAGATCTGGACTGTTACTGAATTCAACAAGATGATGTACCATGCCGCACTGCAAATCAAATACTGCAGTTTCTACAACAAAAAGGTGTGATGCCAAAAAAGGGGCGACATTGACTGGGCACCCAAATCTGTTCCCTCTGAACTTCTTTTTGCAAGCCTTAGACCAGTGACGAGCTCAAGGCAAAAATTCTTGCCAAAACCATCGCCCGAGATGCTCAAAAAAGTTACGGAAAATGCAGCAAAAAAGGAACAATTTGCCGTGGCCAGTAGAGGCGGCCATTTGATTGATGTTGTTTAAAAAAAGTATTCCAAATGTATGGAAAAGGATCAAATTAAATAAAAATATCACTCATATGGAAATCAGTTGTTTTGTTTTAAAATTTCAATATTAACATACCGACATAAAAGATAGCGATTTTTTTAATAAATTTTTTTTAAACAACCATTGATTATTCATCTTGATTATTTTAAAGAAAAGGTAAACGATTAGATTAGATTCGAAAGGCCCTATGCACTGCAACCAAAAGATGTTGATCTTTTGTGCAGCAAAATTGAGAGAGAGCCTGTTTGGAAGTGCATCACTGATTTGCATGTGATGCGCATAGCGTCCGTAAAAGCATAATATGGCAACTCTGCAAATGTCAGATGTTCGAAAATACATATGATGCGCAACAAAAGCGCAAACAAATGTCAAACACGCATCACAAAAATTCATTTTTGTTTATGTAAAGTTTAGGGTCGAGATTATATATGTTATATTTGTTCCTTTAAACTCAAAATTCAAAAACCAACTCACAAATTAAATTTATTATTAAGTTTTCCATTTTTAATTTTATTGCGTTCGAAAATGTAAACCAAACTGTGCAACAAACAGGCATCCGCATCAGCTTATTTGAATGAGCATCGCAAATAAATCACAATTGCGCATCAGATGCAGCGCAGTAATGCCTTTCCGAACAGGCCCAGAGTTTCGATATAAATATTGAATGGTATAACAAATTTCAATGATCAGAAAATCATCATCAATGATCATATTACGAGGCCAGTCCCAAATTTAGTCGACCTGACAAATAGATGGCTGCAGTAAATTGAATAAAATTACTTTTGTGAAAAAACATATGTTTTAAGCTTTAAGGCGCCATGTTGTTTAGTATTTTTTTTTTTTTGGAGCCATCAAAAAAAAAACAACGATCTCAGTGAATTTGTAAACATGGAAAAAAATTGTTCACATGAAATAAAATTAGCCCAAATAAATTTAGCTCCCTCGGATTATTTTCTGTTTCCAAACTTGAAAAAATTGTTCGGTGGTAAAAGATTTGCGGTTGATTGCTATTTAAAGGAGCTAGATAGTTCTTACTATAAACAGGGTATCAAAGCTATTGAATATCGCTGGGAAAAATGTATCGAGCTAAAGGAAATTATGTTGAGATATAAAGAAAAATTTTACCAAATTTGTTGTGTATTTCTAATTTTGGGGCCGCCCTAGTATGATCAGTTGGGATCATGATTGAATAATTTCATATTGAAAGTCGTTTTTGGAAATATAGCGAATTTGAGTATTTTTTTCATTTATTGCCATTTTCATTTTGGGCATTTTTTAAACGTGAGATTGGGCCACGAAAAAGGTACACATGTTTATTATTTTTTTTTTAATTTTATACAAATGTGGATTAACTGTGAAGAAAATATTTGTTTAATTAATATTGTCCATTTTAAATATTACCTTAACAGTCACATTTTTGTTCTATAATCAATTAGCACCACAGTACGTATGATAAATACAATACAATATTGATCATACGTACGTTGTCCTGATTATAAGGGTGATTTTTTATCTGCACTCAGCATATTATGTAGTTAACTGTTTGTAGTTTAATAAAAAAAGTTTTCAGTTCCATTTAAAAAATAAAGGAACATACATTTATTTTTCAAAGAAAAATCTATATTAACTTTTTTATACATTTATTCGAAATAATTTACTATCACTTACCATTTTTTTTCAGTTTCATTTATTTTTTTTCATTTGTTTGAAATTTAATAAAAATTTACCCACAAAACGGAAACTTGTGGTTTATTTGTGTCCGTAACAGTTATTACAAATTTAAATTTTGTTTGCTGTCTGTTTCAAAAAAAATATTCAAAAAATTTCAATTTGTTTTTTTATTTAAATTGGTTGTATATATACAAAATTTTTCAATACAAATTACAAGAAATTCATAAAAACACATACATACACAAGCACATTCACACAAAAAGTGTTTAAAGCTTCTTGTGCATACATACATTTTGTATTGTATATTAAAAAAAAACAAAAAATACAAAAACAGAAATAATTATAAATAAATGAAAAAAACATTTATTTTTTAAGGATTGGTGGGTAAAAATTTTAACATTATTTTAACTGATTATATCATTTGTTTCTTACGGATGTGTCAGGTGATTAATCAACATTTAAAAATAAATAACAAATGGCATTTAATTTAAATGAAAATTAAGTACACCGGTTTTTAAATAAAATATCATTTCTTTTAAATGATATTTTCAGTTATTTTAACTTACAATTTTTTTTAAGTGTGTTTATCTGTTTGCAAAAGTGAATGAAATATTTATTTGGGGCAATAAATGAATGCCTACCATTTACTTTTTATAGATTATTTCATGTAAATATTGCCCGCGGCTACGCCGTAGGTTGTCCATTCGTGACCTCACATTTTTTGCATACTTTTTCCAGCATTTCGGCCGGTATCTCACCAATGGCAGCTGTAATGTTATCTTCCAGGGCTGGAATTGTGGCTGGCTTGTCCTTGTACACGAGAGACTTTACGTTTTTCCACAAAAATAGTCTAGTGGGGTCAAATCGCATGATCTTGGCCGCCAATGGACTGCTCCAAAACGTTAAATTAATTGCTCACCAAACTCGCCTTTCAACAGATTCATCGTGTGGCGTGCCGTGTGGCATGTGACACCGCCATGTTGAAATCACATTTCAACCAAGTCGAATTCTTCCATTTTGAGCAAAAAAAAGTTGGTAGTTGTGGCACGGCACCTTGCTCCATTGACTGTATCGTTGCGATTTTCATCGTTCTTGATGAAGTACGCACCAAACAGTGCATCTTTCAAATTACACGTTCAATTGCCTCCGCACACAGTGTATTCGCCAGATTTGGCTCCCAGCAATTTTTACCTGTCTTGAGACCTCAAAAAAATGCTCGCTGGAAAGAGATTTGGTTCGAATGGTGAGGTGTTTGCCAAATCAGAGGCCTATTTTGAGGCCAAAGATAAATCATTCTGTATACGAAGTATCGAAATAGTAAAAAGGCGTAGGAGTAATTGTATCGCTCTTGAAGGAGACAATGTTGATGAATAAAGTCGAATTTTGTCAAAAAAAAATGTTTTTTTATTGGTTATCCAACGGACTTTTCAGCCGTTGTGTTATGTGTTAAACTCAGTTGCCACAACTTGTACTCTTTAATGGGTGTCTGAGTGTAAAGTCCCAAAAAAAGATTTGCCTTTCTGTGTTGACTAGGTTTAAACATAGATCGATTTCAACAATTTGCAAAAGGATTTGTTTTTAAAACTTATACACCAAATTTGGTATTTAAAGATTTGGTAACTAAAAATAATAATTTAGAATTGCCACATGCAGTTTTATTACGAGGTTACACTCACCAAAAAAGTCTGTAATGGCAACTGAAAATTTTGCTGTTATTACGGGAAATTCTGCTAATTTGAGCCCAGCGGTATTTTTTGCTAATCTTAGCACACATGTCTGCTGACGTGTAGTACAATGAAATTAGTAAAAAAAAATTAGTATCCGCTTCTTAATTTTAGTAGACTTTTTGTAAAGTGGAATTTAAAATCTGTTTGCTAAAATCAGCAAAAAAAATAATAAATACTATTAATATTAGTACAAAGTTTTAGATTTATTTTTTTTATCGAGCATCAAAAATTTTGATTATATTTTTTAAAAGATGTTTTATACAAAATGAAAAAAAATCAAAGGCTTAAAATCTTAAAAATTGTTAAAACATAAACGAATTTATCATATTGTTTTAATTTGGTAATTTCTGTTTTGAAAAATATTTTAGTCAATTTTTTTTTTACTTTTAAGGTTAAATTTAATTGTTTTTAGGGCTGATTTTTAGAACTAAAAATCCCTTTTTAGTGTTATTTTAAGTGGATGTCCTCTTTTTAGACATGAGTCGGTATCTTCATAGCATATTCTGGCATATTTTGCTCTAAGTTGCAAATTTTTATATATTTTGATTTTTAGGCATATTTTATAATCAAACTCAAAATTTTGTATTTTTACCAAAATAAATCAAATTTATTATATTTAGTTGTGTTGATACATAGAGAAGATCTCATCAGAGCCCGAAAGTTAGAACCTCCAGAACAGGCATTAAATTCGAGTTTATCGATTTTTTTTTTGTACCCTCCACAGGGTTTTTGTTACAGATAACACAAATATATTTAAATTGGGAAAACATTCTCAAGGTGAAAAATTTGTTGGTGGTGAAAAATATTTTTGGATGTGAAAATAATATTGGTGGTGAAGAAAATGTTTGAGATAAAAAAAATTTTAGGTGAAAAATAACTTTTTATAGTTTCTATTGACAAAAAAAATATTTCGATGAATTGCAAACGGAATGCCAAACTGATATATACTTTTATCACTAGGGCTTGGAAGTTCATGTCATGTTAACCAAATATATTTGCGAATCAATAAATTTACATGAAAATGACAGCGATTTATTAATGCATATCTTTATTGCACCTTTTTATCATATTTTAATGCATATGGTATCTTGCTATAAATGCAAAATTTTACATATTTTGCTAAAAATTCATGTTTTAAAGCATAATTTTTTTTTTTTTTTGATACTTCACTAAAAACTGGATTTTACACAATTAATAACTTCTATAAAAAAAATTTAAAAATGCACTATTTTTTTATTTCAGTCCTGAGTAGGGCACATCACTAATATGCAGGGAATAAACAACTATTAAAAATTATATTTTGCTCCATTATTTTCTTCTTGGCTAGGAATTTTTTTCTAACAAGCACTATGACGTTACTAAAATTTGAAACAAGTTTTGTTAGCACATTTTTTACATTTAAAATAAAAAAATTTTACTGATTTTTATTATTTTTCACTATATTTTTTGTTTATTTTAAAAATTTTCATTATAAATTTTTTTTTATTATTTTTTAAATAAATTTCTTTTCACTTACTTTCACTTTCCTTTTGTTTTTCCTTTATCCGAAACAATGGACTTTGCATTTATACTACTCATGAGATGAAGAAGCTATAAAAGAATTATAATGGACCACATAATGTTCTCTATGGGCGCTGGTGTTTATTTATATAGTATTGGTGTCGTTTTTATTAAGTTAAAAAAAAAAATAATCGATATTGATTCGGTATTACAAGGATAAGTTTGCCAGAGAATTCACATCATAAATAATACAAAAATATTAGGAATTGTAGAGAAAAATATACATTCGTAATGATATCGTTATTTTATGATAATTTTACTACTATTATATCACTTGCGATAGAATAATATTTAGGTCAACAAATTTCATACAAAAATTCAAATGTTAAATGTAAAAAAGTTTAAGTTTAAAAAATTTTATTAATCGATTAATAGATGTTAAATTTTTATAATTTACATTAAATTGAATTTAAAAAATTTAAACAGATTATAAAATTTTCTATCTCTTCCACTCGATTTTAAAAGAATTTGATAAGCTTTTCTTACCAAAGCCAAAACTAGGAAAATAAGTTTTTAAAGAAAAGTAATGGAAAAAAATCCATACTAAAAAAAATTAAACGTGTAATTGACATATTTTAGCCAATTATTCGGGTCGAATAAATTTGTGAGTTTTAAATTTAAAATCGTTTAACCGAATTGGATACGCTACATCTTAATATTGACTTAAAAATAATGAGTTTTCAAAAACATTTTTAAAGTTTTGTTTTTTAAATCGAATATTAATTTAAAATAAAACATTTTTAACAATAATATAAATAAATGAATTTTTTTTATACAAAAACGAACTGTTTATATAACATTTAAGTTTGGGCAGATCATATGTAGCACATTATATTAGTAAGTGATTCCATTTTGATTCCAAAGTATTGCAAGAAAAATATATTATTAAGTATATTACTAAGGTTTTGCTGGAACCTTTTAAATATTGAATAATTAAGAGTCCAAACTTACCTTTGCATCGACATAAATTCCAAATACAGCAAATGCATAAATTGCAACAACAACTGTTTTTAACAGTAGATTATGCCTCTTATGGGCATTAATACCCAAGAGACCCAAAAGGTCTCTGGGTAACAGCAACATATTCAGCAAAATGGACGCGTATCCGCCACGAACGACAATTTAGTTATTGAAGAAAAACACTAAACACTAGTTATTGGAACGCTCACACTATTTTTGATTATGTATTTTATGTTTATTTTTTGCAGTTTTTGATCAAACAAAACATCTGATATTGATGGTAGGCGAACACTACCGATCCGTTAACACTAAAAAATATTAATAAAATATAAAAAAAAAAATCCGTTAAAATTTAAATAACAATACAATTGGTAAAAAATATAAATTTTTTGGTTAAAAGTAAATAATAAATTAAAAAAAAAATAATAATACAACGCGACGTTATGCACTCGTAACATACACTGATTATAGAAAGATTTTTATAAAAATGTGAAAAAACTAAAAAAAAAATGTACGCAATACGATCGTCGTATACTCTCCCTACATGGAGACCGACAAACGTTCGAAGTGTTACTAAACATGAGGCCAGTAAAAGATTTTTCATGCTGCTCACAATTGGTGATCAAAACAATTTCATACACACACACACTATAACAACTGGAACAACACGATTATAAACTAACCAGAAACGAGTGCACTACTACACACAGACATTGATCACTAATACCACAACAACTGATAATGGTATTGTTTAAATGTGTAGGTTGTTTTATGCCTTCCGTTCAAAAAACAATTTTCTTTAAAACTGAATATGGAATCGATTGGATGTGAGGATCTAGATTTAAGTTTAAAAAAAAAAAGTTATAAACGGATGAATATGAAGCTCGATCTGTGTTTCGAAATAAAAAAAAATACGAAAATTGTTGTGTTAGTCGCTTATTAGAAAAATATCATCAACAACAACAACAACTGAAAAATTAGAACTTTGCCTTGATGTGAGGAAATGGATTTGTGTTTTTTTATTTTTTTATTTAAAGCTTCTTCTCACCCAGAAACAAAGAAGATTTTAATAACCATCGCTAACATACATATTACGCATTAACCCTCTAATTTATTTTATTGAGCAATTTTGATTTTTCAACAATATTCTTATCTTTTACCTGTGTTAGTTACAAATATATACACATGTATTAGATTCCCTTTTAGCCCGACTCTTCCATTTTCAACTTAATACTTTTTAACGGTGTTATATTTTTACTAACAAGGAAACTATTTCGATGGATTCTCACTAAAAATAGATTGAAAAATGTTTTAGTTTTACTACCTGATATACCCCATGATAGGACCCTGTCAGGGATGGGGAAAAATTATAACCCATTCTATATTAAAAAACATAGTTATGGTATTTCAATCGCTTAGTGTTTTGAATTAAAATCGTTATTTAAGCGGTTACAATATCGACCTAAGGATTTCAACCGAAACGGTTAAATCTTTCGCAAAATGGCGGTTACAGTATTTTAATCTTTAATTTAAACCGGCGTTTGGGCAGTTACGGGTTTTAAACACTTTCTTTAATTAAGAGGAAATTGATTTATAATATAAATTGCTTTAAATCTGATAATTTGGTTAAAAAAATAATATGAATTAAATAAAATTTTGCACCTAAAAAATTTACCGCTTAGCTTAATTTTTGCAATGTCCCGTTAACTACTAACTTGAGTCATTCCATTTGTAACATGTCGAAATATAGGTCTAAGACCCCATAAAATATATATATTCGTGATCCTTATGAAGTTTTAAGTCGATTTCGCGATGTCTGTCTATCTGTCTGTCCGTCTATCTGTTGAAATAGCGATCACTACGCGAAGACACAAGCGGGGGTGCTCATTTTTACATAGATTAATGGATATCCTCCCAAGAAGTTTGGTAATGAAAATAAACAAAATGAGTGAAAACTTTAAAGTAAATGTTTTTACTTGTTTTTTCATCAGTCGCTTAGAATTATATAATATTTTATATTCATCTCAAATATTTTTACCTCAAAAAATTTTTTCGCTATTCTGGCGGTTACGACAACTATGTTAATATTAAATTATATTTTTAGTTCTGAAAGCCAATATTCAGTTGTCTAATTTATTATTTATATTTCACATTTATATTATTGCGTTCCACAAAATATTACTTAAAAAAAAAAAATATTTTTAGATTTTTCCGGTATCGAACATGGGCATTCAGATTCATAGTTCACACACTTGCTTACTGCACCACAATTTAATTTAATTTTCTTTGATATATTTGTTATTTAAACATTTGAATATTTTTTTTAATTAAAAAAAAAATATTTTTTTAAGTGTTTGCCTTTACCGGGATTTGAACTCGGTATCGGTAGGCTAGCTCTCTACCCACTAGCCCACAAACACTTATTAATTTTAATATCTAATTTTGAATTTAAATATTTTTTTAGGAAAATAAATATATCAGAAAATTCGTTCAGAAGTACCAATCTTTAGTGGCTTCTATAAACAGAGGCGTGGCAAAAAAAAATTTTTGAGATCGTCTTCTCATTATCTTTAATTCTAGGGGGTGGCCGGCACAACTTTTTTTTCTATGGAGTGCGACCCACTCTATCAGACACTCAACTGCTACTCAGCAATATGGTGAAAGATTTTATTACGGAATATGTAGTCAACATGTAGAGGAGGAAGCGCTTATGATCAAAGAGTAATACACCAGCTGTCGTTTGTTATTCTATTATTTTACAGAAGAAATAAAAGTCGGGCATACCGACTATAGTTATGATATCCTATACCAAGTACAATTTGCGAAAATTTTCGCAAAGCGGAAAGGAATGTGATCCTTATTTTATGAACAGGTCAAAAAAATATAGTAACAAATCTGAACAAAATTGTTAATTTAAGCAGATACCGGGAAGCTGGGCTTTTATAGGGAGTAGGTTCAAATATATTCCGACTTTATTTAAATTTTTAGGCGTGATTTATGGTCCCATTTAGCATTTCCAATCCAAACTTCAACCAAATGTGGGTCTAAATACCATTTAATCAAAGTTCAGAAAGTGATTCTGAGTCATTGGTATACTATAATTTCTCAGTCCGATATTGTTGGAATTTGAAAACATCAGCACAAATTCATACAAACCTGACCTGGCGTAGTGGTGTATGTTACAACAATAGCAGAAATAGGATCATTCACCGGATTAAAAAAATCACAATGCGCTACAACTAATCAGTAGCGATAGCAGGTTTATCTGCTAAACCGAACCAATGATGACTATTACATGTGAAAGTTTTAATATTGATAATTTTTTAATTAAATCAATTACAAAAATAACTGCACGCATAAAAAAACATGGTTGCAACATGATCACTGCTGCTACATTGTGATTGCTGCAATCGTGTATAGTTGTAACAATCAAGTTATTGGTTTTCTAATTATCAACATGGTCGCTACCACAATTATTATAGTAAATATTTAACTATTTTATGATTGCCACCTTCTATTTTATAACATGATTGGCTGTAGCCATACTGTGATAACAAAAATTCTGATTATGAAAAAATATGATAATTATGCAACCATAAAATGCCGGCAACAATCAATGAATAATTGTAAATCAAATGAAAAATTTTATCAATTCAGTCAATTTTTTACTAAAATTGGACAAATATCACATGGGTAGAAAATAACTTTTATTAACATTTCATTAATTGACTCATTAAGATCCAATATTTTTTTTTTTTAACTTTAGAAAATTTTTTTAAAGGTTTTTTTTTTTTAATTCCTTATACATATAATTTAATTTACACTAATCAATTCATAAGATTCTATATAAAGATTTTTTTTTTAATTGTTTGCAATTAAAAATTAATATTTTTTATTATATTTTTTAATTCATTTCTAGTAAAAAGTTCTCGGAATATTAATAAAATATTTTTTTATAAGAACCCAAATTTCTTTTTGTGCGAAAAGGTTTCTTATACAAAATACTAGATATTTAGACATTTAACTGATAAAAACATTTTTAGATTCCATGAAATTTTCCTTAAACTAAAATTCTCGGTTTCCGCAAACTGTTTCTTAGATAAAAATTCATATATTCCTAAAAAACTTAAGATTCTAAGGTCTTTCTTTGAAAGAAAAATTCATAGATTCTGGAGACTTTTCATCATGAAAAATACTTAGATTCTAAGGACTTTTTCTAAAAGTAAACTTTCTAAGAACTTTTTTAAAAAAAAATCTTAAACATGTCGCTAGAATCTAAGATTTTTTTAATTAAAAAAAGTCCTTAGAATATAAAAAAAAATTAATATTTTTCTTTAAAAAAAGTTCACAGAATCAAAGTTTTCTTGAAAAAAAGTTCTTAGAATCTTTGATTTTTTTCATAACAATTTTTCTTTAAAAAGTACTTAATATCAAATAGTTTTTAGAAAAAATATTTCTTGGAAATATTAGATAGTCATATTATGTATATTAAAAATCAAAATATAATAACAAGGATCGTATATAATTGTAGGGATCATATAATGGTTATCCAGGAATCATAATAAAGTTATGTGGTCCAGTTATGTGATAACATATTGAGCATACTATCATTACGTGCGATCATAATATGATAAATTCAAGATCATAACATGTTTATTTAGAACCATAATATGAATCATAACTGTAGAGACTATATTATGGTAAAAATATGGTCATTGTATAATTATAATATGATAATTATATTAAAGTACGACTATGGTTGGCACAACCATAAACCCAATAATATATGATGATCTTCGAATATGATTGCCTCAACCATGTTTTTTTTCTGCGTGTGGCCTTGTTGTTCAACAAAAATTTTTGTTGGCAGAATTTAAGACATATTTTTTGTGTGTTTAGATATAAATAAGTGAGGTAAATAATTACTCATTTTAAAATATAGTTGGAAAAATGTTGTTCTGGAAAAGTGATCTAAAAGCCGAACGATTATCGAAATCGAGAGAAGCCCAAATTTAATTTAAACAGGTATTTACTAATATATAAATTTGAACTAAAACTAACAATTTCCTATTGGAGTAAACTAAATTCGAATAAGCCTAAGCCCGGGTTTTTGGTGTCGAATAGCCGATTTTTTTTTTAAATGTTAGTATTTTTCTAATTTTTGTACAAGTTTTCAACTTTTTTAAGCTTGTTAAAGTTTTTAAAAATATCTCTTTTTTAAACTTTTAAGTTTAAAAAAATGCTCTTAAAATTAAGACATCAATTTTCCGGCATCTCGAAAAAAATATAACTTTGTCGGGTTGTGCAGTTTGATAAAATTTGCTACTAAATAATGAAAAATTTTAGGATTAACTCTCTTAAATCGTTATTTTGAGTGTTATATTCTTAATAGAGGGCGTTATACGATGAAAAAAATACACACATTTTCTTAGGAAATAATTTTAGAGGTTATTTTTTATAAAAATATAATACCAATTTGTAAATTTTATAAAATTTTCGAACATACAACTCTTGTTCTAAAAATTAAAATACGTCTGATAAAAAAATTCCTAGATTTTTGTTTAATCGACAATTTTTCTCGCTACAGTCAAATTAAAACCGCAAAATCGATAAGAAAATCGTGAAAAATTTTTAGATGGGGCAAATACTGAAACTAGGTGCAGGCTGCAGGTTCCTAAAACATTTTTGACACAAATGTGATAGAAATACGATATTTCAGTGAATCCTCCCAAATATTACAAATCTTTCAAGATTTTATTACAAATCTTTCAAGATTTTATTTAAATATTTTAAGGCCATTCAAAAATTTTTAATGCCGTTTTACTGTATTGACTACACTTCATAACCACTAAACGTTAGATTGAGCCGAAAAAAATACGTCACTCATTCTTTTTCTACTTCATCCTATATCCAAATTTCATTAAGATCGCAAGTAACCCCTTGTTGGTCCAGGAAGTTTGTGCCTAGGCAATCTGATATTAAAAAATAAAAATCAGTTTACATAAAATTTTAATTAGCAAAAGGACTATTTTTTTTCTATTGAAAATTTGCATTTTTAAATTCCCAATGAATTATTGTTTATTAATCCCAACATATGATAATTTTTTAATCGTTACCAAGGTATTCAAAATTTCAATTTTAATAATCCAAAAACTGTTTTAGGTTTTAGGAATTTTTGTAAAAATTTGTCAAAATAAAAAAAATAAAGCTCAATTGATTAAGGCATCAATATTCAACAGTGGGTTAATTTTCATGTACATATAGAAAAATAATATTTATTTTCAAGACTTTATCAATCGAAGCTTAGACTTTTTTCTTAAACATAGAACTTAAGTTTTCAAATAGTAAGTGGTTTAATATATCAGCACATATTAGTATTAATAATAAATATTAGGTTTATGAGATTAGCTGAAGGTTTTTTCAAAATGTTCTGCTACTGATAAGGCGGATATTGCTACGTATTTCCGTTTAATTAATTTATTTTTAATATATATTTTTTTTAATTTTTGATTAAGAAAAACTCATTGAAAAATAAGTCCATTTAACTCAGTATATTAGGTCAGTTTCGAAATATATATTTTAATTCTTTGCTAACACAGAAACCTTGATGTCAATCTTTTTTTTTTAGAAGGAGACATACAACAAATATCTTAACCCGTTTAAAAATATCAGTGTTGTTTCTGGTGATTATTATTATTTTTTTTAAACAATCATTAATTGCAAAAAATTAAATTAATTTTAATATCAGAAGAAGGAATATTTTTTAAATTATTATTTTTTTAAGAGTGATTAAATTAGCCCTTAAAGATAATACACAGGTATGCTTTCCTTTCCATTTTTAGTACCTATGTATAATTGCCCAGGCAAGAGAGAGCAAATATGTTACTGTCTACCTACTGTCTTACTTGCATCTTAAAAGTCCTCAAAGTTATTAAAAAACTATTCCTTATTTAAGGGGCAAAAAGAACTATACACGAACAGCGAAATGAGGGTCAAGAAGGGGGTCTATGTAGCCAAAACAAAAGTTGCTTTTGCCATCAACGGCCAGTTATACTGTCCAAGCGAAATGTGGGCCAATATTTTTTGTCACATAACTACCCAAAAATGAAAAAATTAAAACCGCTTCGGCTAAAATTGTATTAGTTGTCAAAGGGTTAAGGGTATAAACAAAATTTGATAATACATATATTTGAATGTCTCGTTCGAATAAGGGTGTAAAATATAGTTTTTTTTTAGATCGTGTTTTTTTTTTTGCATAACACTGTACAACAATTTCAAACTTTTTCCAAAATAACGGGGTTCTGACAATAGATTCTGGTAGAGGAGACAAATATACGTGTGTCGCCGTTTTGAAAGATCATATCGGAATTTTATTTTTTAGGGTGGTTGAAATCCCCCCCCCCCCCCCGCTTCTTTATGTGGAACATGGCTCTATTCTAACAAATCGTAAAAAACACGTCTAAGAAGTGAAATAAATGTTCTACAAATATGCTAGCCATACAATTTTAATTTATGTATGTCAGAACAACACATTAAAGATTTTTTCAGAACATTTCATTCTCACCCTCCCCCTTTTTAGGGGTGTTGTTAACGATTTGTTGGAATATAGCCAAAAATTATCGTTATGTGTGGAAGTTAGAGGGTTAATATGTTTCACAAAAATATTTGCGAAAATATTTTCACGCAAATCGAGATTCGACTGTACGTCTATAAAAAAATTTTGTAAAACTTTGTATGTGTTTTCAACCACGAATTTACCAAAAATTTCAATTCGCCAAAAGCTGGAAAATGTTTGTGATGTTTCTCAATAGCTTCCCTGCGGAAAAAAAGGGTCAGTTAGGAATTGGGACCTGTCCCGTGATAGCTGAAAACTGGACCGGTTTCGAAAATGCATATCACGAGAAAGTTGAAAATAGGACCGGTTCCTTAAGTACCAATCACGTGACCGGTTTAAAAGTTATGACATGTTCTTTTGCGTTGATTCTGTGATGTTTTTGGGGATTAGTTGTGTGACATGTTCTGGTATAAAGTGCTGTGACATGTCACAGAGGGCAAGTGACCCCCTCCTAGGACAAGCCCATGTTAAAATGACCGGTCCTTGTCATATAAAAAAAACCGGTACCGTGACTAGTCCCTATCACAAAAAACCGGTCCTGAGATAGGTATTTTTCCCTCTGAGTTATTTACTATAAATGTTATTTTAAAACAAAAACTTAAGGGGTGGTGAAAATTGAAATTCGTGACAGGCAATAGCTCTGGATATTGCCGTTGCAGCAGGTTTTTAACTTTATGGTGCCGACTCGATGATTCTATGTAAGTTTAAAAGGTTTTCTCGAAACTTATATTTTTATGAACCGATTAAAATAATGTACACTACAAAATAACATTATTGTGCTTGAATGCTTGTTTTATGAGGCAAAACGTGGTGAAAATTTTGACCTAAAAATGTTCATAACTCCACCAAAAATACAAATTTAATTATTTTTATTTTTCTTTCTTTCAAGCAAGATCTTTATACATAAACTAATTTCTGATAAGCCAGTCCAGTCATTTATTATCCTGACTACGCCGAGAGAACTTTTTTTCAGAGGGAAATGAGGTCCCAATGGCAGAATTTTCTTTCTTACTTTCGCAAAGTACTTACTTTCACAAAGTACTTGTTAAATATTTATATTTGTTACGCTAAATAGTTTGAATTAAATATCTTAGCTGATATATTAAAAAAAATTAATAAAAATACGCTTTTTTTTTGAGTCTTCGAAACCCACTTAAACCCTAAAAATTTATTTTATAAAGTTTTTCTCTAACTGTTGCTAAAATTAATTATAAATTAAAATCAATTGTAAATTCTTAAGCAAAACAAAAAAAAAACACTCATTGTAATAATCTTAAGATCAACTAAAAATCTGCAAATCAAAGATTTTCTTCTGATAATGAAAAACATATTGGCAAAAAAAGGCCAAGGTAAAAACTGAATATTTTGAAAGTCGAAGTAAAATATTTTTTTTTAATTATAAGAGCTTCTATGGTACTAATTTATTTCTTAACCTGGATTACAAAACATTTAATCCCAAATCGGTCCACATTAGTAAAAGTAATATGACAAAAAGCTGTTATTCCACCGAGATGGTGAACTTTGACACCCTTTAAGTTTGACATCCTTTAAGTTTGACATAAAAATATTATAAAGGGTGTCCCAAGAAGAACGCAATTTTTAAATTTTAAATAAAACACAGATATTTAAAAAAAATTGTGAAACTTTATTATATCGTAAAGTAGACAGAATGAGGTTATGTATGGAACAATATATCGTGCAGATTTGCTGGCATGCACGCGATCTTTTAATGAAATTTTCAATGACCGTTTTGCATGAATGCTGCGGTATTTCATTAATGCAGCGTCCAATTTCCTCTTTTAAGGCTTGAGTCGTCGTCGGCTTATTCGCGTAAACCATCGACTTCAAAAAACCCCAAAGAAAAAAATCTAATGGTGTTAAATCGCACGATCTAGGCGGCCAATTCTGATCTCCAAAACGCGAAATAACACGACCGGGAAATGACTGATGCAGCAATTGAATTGTTTCTCTGGCTGTATGACATGTGGCGCCGTCTTGTTGGAACCAAGAACAAACTGGTTATCATTTCACGATACCGAACACCATTGACTGTTTGCGCTTGACCTGCCTCATTTTCATAAAAAAAGGTCCAATGATTCCTCCAGCCCAAAAACCACACCACACAGTGACACGTTGAGGATGCATTTGCTTCTCGTGAATCACTCGAGGATTTTCCTCACCCCAAATGCGATAATTCTGCCTATTGACGAAGCCATCAAGATGAAAATGGGCCTCGTCACTGAAGATGATTTTATCGGCAAAATCAGCATTTTCATGTTGTCTCTCCAATACCCAATTAACGAACTCCCTTCGCTGTCCATGGTCAGCTGGCTTCAGTTCCTGAGTCAATTGAACTTTGTATGCATGAAGATGCAAATCTTTCGTCAAAATTCGCTGCAAAGTGGATTTGGAGACACCAATTTGCTGAGCTCGGTGTCGAATTGAGGTGGATGGAGTTTGAGCGACATCATCACGTACAGCTGCGACATTTTCGGTCGATCGACCTGGTCGATGGCGCGTTGTTGTCTTTACATCACTAACAGACCCAGTTTCGGCAAATTTATCCATTAATCTCTTTACAGTTGACTCTTTTGGAGCATTATTGTGACCCCAAATTGATCGCAATTTGCGAACTGTAGCCGCAAAACTTTCACCATTTTGGTAAAACAATTTCACAATGAGAATGCGTTGTTCATTCGTGTAGCGCTCCATTTTTACTAACCTCGTACCTTCTACTAGCAAACAATAACAATTGTTCAAATGTCAAACAATGACACTTCGAATGTTGCCAGATTTAAAAATTGCGTTCTTCTTGGGACACCCTTTAAATCTTCATCAATATCTATTCAATTAAACTGATACATTTATTTGATAACTTATTTTTCGCTGAGTTTAAAATGGAGTAAGCTCACGGCAACCAACTATTTTAACTGATATGGCGACGAAAAGGCAGGATGTTAGTGCAAAAATCAACATATTCCTTTTTTTTTTGTAAAATCTGCATTTATCTACACTCTAAAAAATGCTTGTGAATTAAGGGTTAAGTTTTATGAAATATTACGAAAATTCGGTAAATCTAAACACCAAATGCGTAAAACGTTTTTGCGCACACTTACATATACAATAATACATACAGGAAGTATTTTTAGACACTATGTGTTTACAATTAAACACATTATGCCTAAAATTAGTATTATTTTGTTGAATAAAAATTTTACACACAAAGTTTGTAAATTTACTAACTGATAATGGTAAAAAAACTATGACATTTTGAAAATGAAAACAAATCTTAAAAATTTTCAAAGTTAAAAAAGAAAACTATTAGTTTTTTAAATTTATCAATTATTTGGAATTACTAAAAAAAATTATTCTTTTTATTCTTATTGTGAGTTACTAAACAATAAATTTATTGTTTTTGTTTTTATTGTGAATTATTAAACAATAAATTTTTTTATTTATTATTTTATTACAAAACAAACATTTTTAAGCTGTTTAATTTTCAACATCGTAGTAGAAAATATGCGCATTTTTGTAGGATTTTTCCGAATTTCATGTGTACATTTACAGGAAAATCATATTTCTTTACGCACAAATTTGGTAAATTTACTCTTAAATATTAATATTTGATTTAAATTTTACGCACTTTTAATGTAATTTTACCTATTTTGTGTTCATCAATTTACGCATAATGTGTGTACTTTTTTATCATTTACGCACACAGAGTAAATTTACCCAACTTATAGTAGGATAACAGTTTCCTACAATAAGTTGGGTAAATTTCAACAGAAATTAATAAGAGTGTAACTAAAATTTTAAAACTTTTTAGTTAAAAGATTTTAAAACTTTTCATTAAAAATAATTCACTTTTTTTTTCAAAGCTAATAAATTTAAGAAATAAATTTCATAAAATGAGCCTATTCACCAAAATATGAAATGCCATAACCGATATAGTAACATTTGAATTTTGCTGAGTCAATCAAATTTATGGGGTGTTGAAAAAAATACTTGATTTTTATGAAATATTATCAAAACTAAAAACTACAGAAAATTAAAAAAAATATATAGACACATTTTTTACAAAAAATTTTCTATAAAGAATTTTTTTTAAATTTTTTGCAAAAAATATATTTAAACTGTAAATTGCTTAATATTAAATTTAAATTTGGATATTAAACAAAGAAGTAGTAAGAATTTTTTGTTTTAATAAGTTTAAATCGTGTACTAATTACAGATCATTAAATCAAATTAAATATTACTTATACGTCTAGTGTATCGTAAGAGGTAAAATTTTTGTACAATTATAACTGCAGACTAATGAAATATACAGCTATGTAGTCTTTTTTAATTTTAAAATATATTAATCAAAAAATATGTCACAATTATTTTTTTTTAATTATACATTGTAATATTGCCTTGACTTATAACACTTATTATAAGCATTAGTTAATTGTATTTGTACAGAGAAGAACAACTTGTGCCGCAAGAAAGGATTTTTAAATGTTATATAGGTAATTAATAATTGCACTAATAACCAAAAGTTATGAATTACACTCAGAAAAAAAAGTTAGTAGAAAAATTTGTAAATGGTTTTCAATCCCACTTTACTATTTTGGTACTGATTTTTAGTAAAAAAAATATTATTTAGCAAATCTTTTTGCTATTTACATTTTACAAATTACAGAATAATTACAAATTTTTGTTGCTAATTTCAGAAATCATTTTACAAATCTTTGAAAACCGATTTGCTAAAATTAACAAAAAAAAATTACTAATTTTAAAGAAGTGGATATTGATCGGATATGGATCGGAAGTGAATATACCGACACCCATTTAAAATAGCACTAAAAAGTTTTTTAGTTCTTAAAATCAGCCCTAAAAACAATTAAAATTTGATCTTAAAAGTAAAAAAAATTTGACTTAAATATTTTTCAAAAAGAAATTACCAAATTAAAACAAAATAATAAATTCGTTTATGTTTTAACAACTTTTAAGATTTTTAAGCTTTTGATTTTTTTTTTAATTTTGTCTAAATAATTTTTTGAAAAAAATAAATAAAATAAAAAAAATTTTTAGTAATTCTTTTTGCTAATTTTAGCAAACAGGTTTTAAATTCCACTTTGCAAAAAGTTTACTAAAATTTAGTTTAATTTCTCTACTAATTTTATTATACTACACGTCAGCAGACATGTGTTGCTAAGATTAGCAAAAAATACCGCTGGGCTCAAATTAGCAAAATTTCCCGTAATAACAGCAAAATTTACAGTTGCTATTACAGACTTTTTTTGGTGAGTGTTAAATTAAAAAAAATATCTTGTCGATTTTTAAAAATTATATTGTATTATTATAAAAATCAATATAAAAATATGCAAAAATATGCAATAAAAATAAAAAATATGAAGTAAAAATTAAAAAAATATGCAATAGTATTACTAACACTGTGAAACACTATTTTACAGCATGGATAATTGCTATGTCAGAATTATATGTTAGGTAAAACCCTGAAAGGGCTTGGCGCTGTGTGGGTAGCGTCAAATGTTTTGATGGGTTAATTTTCCTGGCCATTTCTGTACAAAATAAAACTTAAAATCCAGCACAAAAGTTCTTTTGAGCTTAATTCAGTTTTCGCTTAGCCTCATTTCCAAATGGTACCGTTAGCTTTTAACGTGGACTTTAACTGACACATTTGATGTTGTTTCCCATGTAAAATTTTTATTTAACTGGACAATCAGTAATCAGCCCTTAATGTCAAAACAAAATGTCCGGAAATTTACATTATGACGTGATATTGTCACCTTTGTCCAATTATGTACCTTGCCAAAATATTAATATAAAATAATTCTATCAAAATAAAAGAGCGGTCAATTAACGGTTTAAGACAACTAACAAAAAAAAACCTATTCTCATGTCATGACAATTACACAAAAAGAAATTGTAAACATTTTCCTTTAATAATGAAAAACTTATTGGCAAAACACTAAAAAAGTCAATGTAAAAAATTAAAATTTTGAATTTCGAATTTCGAAGTCAGGTACTTTTTAAACTTTAAGAGCTACTATGGTATTAAAAGTTTTCTTTACACAATATAGATAACAAAATCCAATAAATCGGTCCCTGTAGAAACGGAGTGACTATATATATAATTATATAAACGCTTAGGTTCAATTTTTGTGAACCACTTTTCTTGATTTGATTGGTAGTTTAGAAGATCCATGATTATTGCCTTTTTTTTTTTTTTTGTTTGGAACCACTGTGTAACAGTGGAGGACAATTGTTAATGTTTAAATAACTTTTTGTGCAGGAAAATTAAGTAAAGTTGTTTTTAAGAACCTCCACAAATATGAGAAGGTATAATCAGTTAAACATTCTGTCTAAGCCGATCTGAACAGATTTCATTAGGTCTGACTGTATCGGATCTAATTAGATCCGACTAACATTAAAAAATTTAACAAAAAAATTCAATTTCTACCCAGAAATCCTTTAAACAAATTTTTTAAACTACTCAAATGGCTAAGATCTGTCTCATTCCAGATATGAACCGATCTACTCATATGTGACAGTAAAAATAATAACCTCAAATTTGAACAAATCTGTTCAGAAGTGATTAGATCTCACACCAGGTTCAATTAGATTCAATCATATCTTATTAAATCTAAACAGAACTAATTATATATACAATTTTTTTTACACGGGAAATGAAAATGTTAAGGTATCGCTAAATTCTCCATTTAAATTTATGTATTTTCGTGCAATTTTATATTACCCATCAAAAACATGGTATCAACTACTTACCCGCCTATTTTCTCGCTTATCTTCTCATTTACAAAAAACACAAAGTAATGGGTAGTCATAACGCTCTCGCTTACAAGCAACTGCCAACTGTCGGCAGTTCGATGACTGGGTCGATGCTTTTAGCTCTGTCTCATAGTCTAAAAAAAACGTTAAAATACACATATAATAATATACAAATTTTTTTATTTTTTGATGCTTGTTTTTAGAACATAAAGAATAAGATATTTAGAAATAAAAATACAGATTTTGATATTTAAATGAAACCACACAAAGAGCATTTTGTTGAATGAAAAATAATGAAATTTTTCAGGAAACTTTTCTTCACTCAGTGAAAAACACATTTTCCAAATTAATGAAAACCTTCATATTTTTTATGAAACTATTTTTTTTTATATTAGATTTCGTCATTGAGTGTACGAAACCTTTAGTGAACAAAATGATATTTTTCATAAAATGAAAACTTGCATTAACTTAATGAAAAGTTTAAATGGGCAAGTTCAAGTGAAATTTCATTGGAACTATTCAAAAATTTATTAAGACAATTCTCTTAGTGCACAGAAAAATTTTCTTTTAGATTTGAATCTTTTATTTTGGAGTTTAATTATTATTATGACAAAAAAATCAATTACAATACAAAAATATGTTTGCAATATTTATGGAAAAACTCTTAAATATTAAGTAGTTTTTGGCTTAATAACAACTTTATATTAAAGCAATTACTATCGATAGAAAACATATTTTACTGCTTTTTTCTTCTTCTTCGATTTTTAGATTTTTCTAAATCAACAACAGATTCATATACACACCCGAGTAAAATAAACTGATCTGGCACAGTATTTAATCATATCCAATTTAATATTCTTTATTATCTGCTGTAATATCTAGCTGATCTTATTTGATCCGAAAAATTTCAGATCAAATTAGATCCAGCGATATATTTGGGAATTTAAAAGGATCTAAATTGATCCGAAAAATGGCAGATATAATTACATACAGCAATATATTTGGGAATTCGTAATTCCTATCAATTTAGATCCAACAATATAATATTAAAAACGTATAAAAAATCTACAAATTAAAAGAAATATTAAAATTCTTACAAATAATTTCTTGAACTCGGTCTGCCAGAGTTGTAGTCAGTTAAGCACTCAGCAGTGTGTGGCTGACTTTATTAGACTACATTTTTCTTCGGGACTTATATATACTTCTATATTCGAAAATTTGTGGAAAGTGGAAAAAATTTATACATATCATGTCTGATAATCTGATCATGTCTGATAACACTAGGCAACAGCCATTTTGTTATTTGGTTCTAGCATACTTTTTCTCATGGATTTGGACCTACTGAACACGAAAATGAATTTTAAAAATTTTTCTGTCGATTGGTTTGCGAGATACAAATTTTTTAATTTTTTTTTTTTAATTTTTGGAGGTACACTTACTATTTTGAGCATATCTTTAGTCTTCTTTGACCTATTTTATCCTACTACTACTCAAATTAAAGACAATTGAGCCGTCTACAACTTATTCTCAGAAAATTTTCAAATCGGGTTAGTAGTTTTGATGTTGGCGGCTTAAAAAGGTTAAAAAACTGCGTTTTTTTAGTAAAAATGTGGCTGAAAAATTCATATAAAAATTCATATAAAATGTAAAACGCGATGTTAACAGCGATTTTAATTTTTTTACGTATAGCTGACACTTTTCCAAAGAAAATAAGCCCTTACTTAACAAAATCTGATGACAAATGGCCGACTTATTATTTTTTTGGTAAACGACCGAAATTCCGCTATTTCACGATTTTTTGATTTTCATTATTTGCACAGCTTACCTACCCAACGCAAACGAATAAATACATTTGAACTTAATTTAAAATAAACAAATTAGTCTTCGTATATTATTTTTTAATTTATTTACAGCACTACATGCTCAATGTATCGCACAATTAGCTAAACTAACGAAATTAAACTAACTAATTAAATTAAGCAAATCAACGCACAAAAAAATGAGTAAAAACAAAGATATAAGTGTACATTTTATGCCATGTGGAAAAACTGCTGACTTCTTCTTTGTTTTTTGTATTCGCTGCAATCGGTCTCACGTATTAGGGTCCAAATATAGTCACCCATCATAGCCGTGTCATAGTTGCCCTGATAGCGTCGTTCCATAGCCTTCAATTCCTGATGAAAGCGCTCGCCGTGTTCGTCGCTCACGTCTCCTAAATTCTCAGGGAAAAAATCCAAATGAGAATCCAGAAAGTGTATTTTAAGTGACATGTGCACTCCCATGGCTTCATAGTTCTTTACCAGATCCTCAACTATGTCCTTATAATTCGGCTTTTGTTGTTTCCTAAAAAGTTTTCCACAACAAGCCTGAAGGAATTCCATGCTGCGGCTTCGATGGGTGATAACAGCTTTGGGAATTTTTCATCTTTCAACATTTTTTTTATCTCGGGTCCTGCGAAGACTCCTTCTTTAATTTTTGCCAGCGAAAGGTAAGGGAAAATTGACCGTAAATAGGCAAAAGCTTCACCTTCTTTGTCTAATTTTTTGGCAAAATTCAAACCCAATTTTATGTGCAGCGGCGGAAGTATTATATTTTCACGGTTCTCTATTAGTGGTTTGCGCTGAACATTCGCTTCTCCAACTACAGGTTTCGTTCGTACCGGCCATTTTTTTTTTATATAATGCTGATCATCAGCGCGGCTATTCCAAAGGCACAGAAAACAGCAATGTCGCGTATAGCCTCCTTGGAGTCCACACAGAATGGCCACAACTTTAAGGTCGGCGCATATTTTCCAATTGTATTTCCTATACTCTATGCATTTCAGCAAAATGTCCATAGTTTCATAGTTCTCCTTTGAATGAACCGCATGAGCAATAGGAACAGATGGCTTTTCATTCCCATTATGTAAGAGAACTGCCTTCAAGCTCTCTTTGTTGCTGTCAATAAACAACCTCCATTCGTTGGGGTTGTGAATTTGGTGAAGCTCTTGGAACAAGCCTGAAATGTCGCTGCAAAAACATATTTGGTCTTTCTTTGTATAAAATTTTGCATACTCCTTGTGACGGTTTCTGTACGCTGATACTTTCACTTCTGAAGCCGCAAATCCACACTGTATCATCCGAGACGCAAAAAGTTCGGATTTCTCCTTAGTGAGACCAAAATCGCGCACCCAATC
The DNA here is from genome assembly GCA_949748255.1 of Eustalomyia histrio. Lineage (NCBI taxonomy): Eukaryota > Metazoa > Arthropoda > Insecta > Diptera > Anthomyiidae > Eustalomyia > Eustalomyia histrio. Next base: position 24,266,753 of record OX456526.1, on the reverse strand, counting down.
GTTTAGTTCGGCCTGTGACAGTAATTTTCGCTTTGCACCCGGCTCAAATTCGCTTGCATTTGACTCAGACTCTTCTTCTGACGATTCTGCTTTTTGAAGAGATGCACCAGGGCACACTGGATATGGCACATCATGCGAATGTGGTACTGGAAGCGCAAACGATCCCACTTGAGCGTAGTTCCATTTAAAAAATCTTCCTACCCCACTGTTTGTGGTGAGGCAAAAATAACAGTCTGTGGAATGGCATAGCGGCTTTTTCCACATCATTGGTGTATCGAATTTCATATGGCGGCTAAAATTAAAATAAATTACTATATTCGCTATGTATAATGTGTTTAAATAAAAATTCTTACCTTCCGCCAGCTGCCCAGTTGGTTAAGATTATATAGCAAAGATCACACAGCGACTTAGGTGTCCATGGTTCTGTGATATTTGGTGAAATACCAAAATAATTCAAATAGTGCAATTGTACTGCTGGAGTAAACTTGTGTGCGTGATTTTTTTTTATAAACTGGCCACAAACATTGCAGAAATTGTCTGGATCGTTCAAACACTCGAACACACGTAGTCTTTTACTCATTGTCTTCCTTGCGTTTTCTAAATATTAACTTCTTTACACTTTCACAGACAGTTTTGAAATGCAATTGATAACCGTGTCTCCTTATGTTTAAATATGTATGAGCATGTAGTGCTGTAAATAAATTAAAAAAAAATATACGAAGACTACTTTGTTTATTTTAAATTAAGTTCAAATGTATTTATTCGTTTGCGTTGGGTAGGTAAGCTGTGCAAATAATGAAAATCAAAAAATCGTGAAATAGCGGAATTTCGGTCGTTTACCAAAAAAATAATAAGTCGGCCATTTGTCATCAGATTTTGTTAAGTAAGGGCTTATTTTCTTTGGAAAAGTGTCAGCTATACGTAAAAAAATTAAAATCGCTGTTAACATCGCGTTTTACATTTTATATGAATTTTTATATGAATTTTTCAGCCACATTTTTACTAAAAAAACGCAGTTTTTTAACCTTTTTAAGCCGCCAACATCAAAACTACTAACCCGATTTGAAAATTTTCTGAGAATAAGTTGTAGACGGCTCAATTGTCTTTAATTTGAGTAGTAGTAGGATAAAATAGGTCAAAGAAGACTAAAGATATGCTCAAAATAGTAAGTGTACCTCCAAAAATTAAAAAAAAAAAATTAAAAAATTTGTATCTCGCAAACCAATCGACAGAAAAATTTTTAAAATTCATTTTCGTGTTCAGTAGGTCCAAATCCATGAGAAAAAGTATGCTAGAAACAAATAACAGACAAAAGTTTGTTATTTGTGACCTAGTGTAATCTGATAAATAATTATAATATTTAAAACAAAACAATTTATAAATATTCATCACTTATAGGAGTTTTGGAAACAGAGGTCATATATAATTTTATATATATCTTATATCAAAAATTTCTAGGTCTTCTCCCGAAATGAGTTAAAACTTGAAGTTTTGTAAAATAATTAAAGAAACACTAAACAAAATTTTATCTCTCTGGCTGGGATTCGAATCCATTGACATGGAACCACATATAATTATATCTGAGTATATCTCATATCACATCAAAAATACTCTAGATATGCAACTATATATAACAATATCCTAAACTTGTTAGCAAATATTGTACCATATACAGGGTGTCCGTCGGGAAGGTATACTACCTTGTTTTGCCGCCATTTTGGTAAACATTAGTCTTGACAGTTCATATTTGGCAGGCGTGAAGTAGACACGTGGCAAATTTATTATGGAAAAATATTCGATAAACCAACGTGTTTTAATCGTTAAAACATTTTATCAAAATCAATCATCGATTACTGTGTCGATGAGAAAGTTACGTGAAATTTTTGGGAGAAACAACGTGCCAACAAAACGCACTATTTATCGGGTAGTGAATGATTTCAAAGAAAGAGGGTCTGTAGGTGATAAGCCCAAACATCTACCACAACGTACTGTAAGATCGGTTAAAAACATTACTGCTGCTAAAGAAAGTGTTGAAAACAATCCATCAACCTCAATTCGATGCCGTGCTTAGGAGCTTGGTCTTCAAAGCACAACTTTGGCCACAATTTTGCACAAGGATTTGCATTTGTTTCCATTTAAGATTCAGCACAAGAGCTTCTTCCACTATTTACGCCGCCGAACATATGCCAATAGGATGTTACAGCTCAGCCATGACAACCCCGATTTTCATGAAAAAATCATAATTAGTGACGAGGCACATTATCATTTGAATGGAAAACCCTCAAATTATTCATCAGTCACCTTTGCATCCATTAAAAGTGACAGTCTGGTGTGCAATTTGGTCAGGAGGAATCATTGGACCTTACTTCTTTGAAAATGAAAACGGCGTAACGGTAACTGTAAATGGGAAGCGATATCGTGATATTATTGAAAACTTTTTAACGCCACAACTACGTGCTTTGGGCTTGATTAACATGTGGTATCAACAAGACGGTGTCACATCGCATACAGCCAGGATTACAATGAAATTACTGCGAGACCTCTTTCCACAAATTATTCCAAGAAATGGTGATGTTGATTGGCCTCCACGGTCGCCTGATTTGACTACTCCGGACTTCTTTTTGTGGGGACCTCCGAAAAGCAAGGTTTATGCAAACAAACCAAAAACGCTTGAGAAATTCAAACAAAATATTCGTGATTAAATTAATGAAATACCGCGTGAAATGTGTTAGAATGTAATGAAAAATGTGCTCAAAAAGGCTCGCATTTGTGAGGCTAACAGAGGCGGACATTTATATGATATTGTATTACATACATAATTGCCGACATTTAATAAAACATTTATCAATATAAGATCCATTCTCTTTCATTTAATCAAAAATTATAAAGAAAGTAGAATACCTTCCCGGCGGACACCCTGTGTAATTATATCTTATATAAGTAAATATGGTCCCGTGGAAGCCACATATTATTATATATACTGTTATATATAATTTTATATGATATAATATATACCATATTTTATCATATAAATCATATCTAATTTTATAAAGATCAATATATAACAAGATGTGGTTATATATGTCACAATAGAAGGTAATTAAAAAAAAAATAATGTAATACAAAATTATATATTGTAATTCAAACTGACATATGATAATATGTTATTAGATAATGCCTCATAGGATTATATCTAAATTTGTTTATGAATTCAAATTCATATATTATCAAATATGAATTCAAGTAATAAAATGTATATCGTATATTGAAAAATATCTGTCACATTTCAATACATAATATCATACAATACCATACATGAACTTTTTTTCCCCCATATACGATTTCATATACATATGTTTCCAGACATTTTATATATCTTCATATATGATTATACATAAAACCACATATATATTATATTATATTATCTACACGGGATAGTAACCCTGTAGGAAATGTCGATAGTGAAACTGTATTGATTCACTATTGACTTTGTCACCAGTACTACTGACTTATTATGCTTTCTGCTGTAGACATTTAACATGTGCTTGTCATTGCGAATCTACACAACTATTGACTAGGTGTTGACATTGGAACCAGAGATTCACTAGTACATTTTAGTACTTCTAGTCTACACTTTGGGAACTTTTTAATTGATTTCCACACTAGGAAGGAAATAAGATTAAACTGGTGCATTTATTTTTTTAAATTAGATATTATATTAATAAATTTTTATTTATAAATTTCATTAAAGTAAAAAAAAATTTTTCTTGCAAATTTAATTTTGGAGTAGACAAATCTTCAAAAGACTGTACAAAATCATCCACAGGCTCCGTAAAATCTTCATCAGGCTCCACAAAATCTATAGAGTTGCAATTTTCACTAAAAATTGTTGCCTCTTTCTTGTTATTTTTATACAAAATTGTTTATTTTTTTCACAAGTTTTTTGTAATTTCTTTTGCTCATTATATATTTTGTTTAAAATTGTGTATTTACCTTTTAAATTCATTTTTCTTTATATTTTTATTAAAAACTTTAATTTTGCATGCAGCTATGCACATGTATTTTCAGCAAAATAAAACAATAAAAACCAAGAACAAGCACAGCTTTGCAGCTGCAAAAAAAGAATGTAAAAAGTATAGACGCTTTGTGGACATGTCACAAAAAAGTCACCCAAAATAGTCGACAAAAGTGTTGACTTGTAGACACTTGATCCCAGGCTTCCTACAGGGAAGTTTTCAATGCAAAAAAATATATATTGTAAATATTATCAAAATATGAGAAGAAAGAGCATTAGAGAGTTCACTATGTTTACCAAATTTTATGCACAAAATATGAGAAAAGTTTTTCTAAAAAATTCAATTTTTTTTTTCAATAACTTCAAACTTAAGATTGAACATCCCAGAAAAATTATACTATATATTTAAAATATGTATACATTAATTTATTTCTACATACAGGCATGTATTAAGTAAAAAATACATTCATTCTAAATTTTTTTTATATTCTTTGATAACAAACTCGAATAATTACGAAAAGTAATGGTTGAGATTTATGAAATTCACAAGTCCGAATCTATGTTCTCAAAAAGATAATTACACAAAAACAAAAAACAACAACAACAACAACAACAATAATGAAAATAATGAATAAATAAGAAAATCACACACTACCAACACTTTTAATAAATTTTAAAAAATATGTGAAACAATTTAAAAAAAAAGTGTAAATATGAACACGAGTATGGATGATATTTCATATTCTAAAATTTAAAAAAGAAGAAGAATCAAGAAAAAAAAACTTAAAAAAAGTCAAAAAAGTTATCATTACAAAAAAAAAAATATTTAAAAAAAAAGATGGTTTTGAATGAAAAATTTATAACAACACTAAAACTCTTTAGTAAGAGTGTGATAGTGGAACACACATATTGCATAGATGTGAACAATAATACTATCGGTGTGATTTATACATGTGTGGGTGTGTGATATTTAACAACATCGGGTCTTTATATTACACATATATAGCATAATAAAGGAGTATGAGTACACATCGTTTTGCATTATATTATTTTTTATTGTTTTAAATATTTTGAGTAATTCATTTCAATGTTGAACACATAGAATATGATCGTTTTATTGTGAGACTGAGATGGTTTACTGTTGGCTGGAATTTATACTATAATTAGTTGTGTTGTGCCTTCGCAAGTAAGTAGAAGGTTCATATCTGGATGTTTGAGCAAAAAAAAAAAGAAGAAACATTTTGTTTTGCTTATTGTATTCCAAAAATTGTAAGCAAATCAGTTCGCTCTGGTCGATCCATAAAGTTAGATCGGCACGCAAATATATAGTCGAAAACAAAAAAAAAACACAAGAAACCATCATTCTTCCCTCTTTTGAATGTAGGGGTGTCAATGGGGTTTTTGAATAAAAAAAGTTTAATTTAAATTTTTAGTTTTTTTTTTAGTTTATTTTCATTTAAAAATAATAAAACGCGAAACAAATAAATCTGCATAAATAATAATAAAAACGACTGTTTCTTATTCACAAAGATAATATTAAAATAAAAGTAAATTTGCATTTTTGTTTAATAAAAAGTGTGATGTTTTATTGAGTGTTTTAAAATTTTATAATTTTTAAATTTTTTATTCTTAAATTTTTTATTCTTAAATTAGGAGGTTATCTGTATTTTATTTAAAATCCGTGCGGGATCTGTAAGGAAACGCAAATATACGTATACAAAATTGGGGTATCATGGAGCCCCTTTGGAAGCGGTAAGTTTTGCAATAAATAAATAAATAAATAAAAAAAATATTGCATGATATTATAAAGAAAAAAACATTAATACTGATCAAATAAATTTAATAAAATAAATAAAATTATGAAAAAATGTAATTAAATTGATAAAAAAAAAAGTTTTAAAAATTTGTGTTTAAATAGAAAAAATTTATGAAAAATGACGTGCAATTTTTAGATCATATAGCAAAAAATTAAAGAAAAAGATCTATAGTAGACCACAGACAATAAATATTGCTGACAATATTTTTAATAATTAACAAATTAGACCCGCTAATCTATCTAAAGATAACCAAAAATTAGTGCTTATCAACAGTTGTGAGTGTCATAAGATTTCGGCCAATGAAATTTTCATTAAAGTGATTAAAATTTTTCTTTACATAATTAATAAAAATTGTTTTTAACATTTACAAAAAGTGTTACATCATATTTAATATAACTTGTTTTAAAATGCAATTTTCATTAAATGTATGAACATATTCATAACTAAAATTAAATGGTTAATGAAATGTTATATTTTTTCCTTAATTTAATAAAAAAAAAAGTTTCATAAAATCTAAAAAGTTTCGTAAAAATTCAGTCAATGAATCTTTTTATTAATCTAATGAAATTTTTTTAGAGTTTTATTGATTTCAAACAAAACATTAATTAAATTTTTATTAAATAACGAAGCATTTCCTCACATTAAAGAAAATTTTTAATATTTTTATAAAACTTGTTTTATAATAAAACTTTACATTAAATGCATTAAATTTTTTATAAATGAAATTAAATTTTTCATAAAATTTTGTCAAAAAAAGTCATTAAATTACTGAAAAGTTTCATAAAATCAATGAAGTTTCGTTTAAATAAATTAATGATTTTTTTTTAGAAATTTATAAGCTTTTTATGAAAATTTTTAGTTACTACAATTTAATGAATAATTTCATAAAATTAATGCAAAGTTTCATTAATGCACAGATCTTTATTTTCATTAATGCACAAATCATTATTATGAAAAAGCTAATTTTCTCAGTGTAAATTTTGTCACAAAACTAAATATACTTTTGCTTCAATATGAAACTTTTTTTGTCCGGTAGAGCGTCTCGGTGGGCTACCCAGCAAAAAAACTTTCATTGCCATTCAGCGTCAGTTTTTATAAGCAGTTAAGTCTATGTGCGACTACTTATATAATTACAAAATTAATGTTCAATAATGATAATTGGCAACTACTTATTTTTAAATTACTAACACGTATATAAGTATACACATAATTCAGATTCAATGTGACAACCGAATTTCTAAATAATTGGTTGCAGCGACCGAATTATTCGGTTTTCGCAAGCAAATTTATTCCCGATTCAATTTAAATATACACAGAATAAAATTTTGTAATATTGAACATCTTTGTAATATTGAACATCTTTCATATTTTTTAAAAAGGCACCAACAATGGAATTTGTAAATACAAAAAACTTTGTATTATTTTTTTGTAACTGGAATTTTAATTTTCAAAAAATTTTTATATAAAAAATAACAATTTAGAAACACTTCAAACAAAAAATTGAATTTTAAAAAATATTTTTAATTACTTAAAATTTTGTGATACTTTTTTCTGTGTATGGTTTCAACCGAAATTCTATTGTATTAAACGAATTTCGGTCGCCGCGAACAAATATGTCGGTGCCTCCAATTAAACCATTCGGTTGGCATGAATTTCGGTTGTCACAATGAATCTGTTTTATCTGTGTAAGCCGTGTTATTTACAAAATAGAAACTGTTAATTTATTAACTTCATGTCAACATACGAATAACTACTAATTTTGGTAACTACTTATTTTTTATATTTTTATAATGCAGCAGGTAAGCAGGTGCATACATTTTGTGTTTTTTACTGCAGCAAATATATACAACTACTTACACAATGACCTTGTCGAATAATGAGTTTTGAAATCGAATTATATGCAGTAGACCCTAAATCTACTGCTTATTATTTAGATATTAGTAATGAGGACCCATTAGTGAGACTGTGGTGGGTACTTGTTAGTTGAAATCTATTAAGGTTTTTTCTCATTTTGTTCTTGTAGCCTTTATTTTTGAGAAACAAGTTAATTGGACAGAGAAAAATCGCGCCGGGAATCGATTAAAAATTTGATTGGTTTTTATAATGACTTTTTAAAGTTTTTTTTTTCAAACATTTTCTTATTGAATATATTTCCTTACAACAAATCAAAAAGGTATATAAATTCAAAATTGGTTCAAAATTATTCAAGTTATAAAAAATTCAACTATAAAATTCAAGAAAAAATTTTATTTTTTTGTACAATTTTTTAAAGCTTCAGTACTTTTTTAATTTTCAAAAAGAAATTACCGAGCAAAAAAATTGATCTGGCACAATATTTCATCATATCCAATTTTATCATCCTTAATATTTAAATTGATCAAGAAACGGCAGATCAAATTAGATCCAGCAATATATATGGGGATTTAGAAAATCTAAATTGATCCGAAAAATGCAGATCAAATTTGATCCAGAAATATATTTATGAATTTAGTAAGATTTAAATTTATCAGAAAAATGGCAGAACAAATTAGATCCAGCAATATATTTAAAAATATCTAAATTGATCCGAAAAATGGCAGATCAAATTAGATCAAATTTGATCCAGCAATATATTTAGAGATTAATTAAGATCCAAATTTATCCGAAAATTGTTTTAGATCGAATTCTATCAGATTAGATCCTTAGAAACTTAGAAAACTTAGAAACTTAGAAACTTAGAAAAAATTTTAAATAAAAAAATTTTAAAATTTTAATAAAATTTTAGCGAAATACGCGACTCTGAATTTAATTTTGATTTCATATTCGTAGTTTACACCCAAAAATATATTAGATTTGATGAGTTGCGATCGTAAAAATTATATTTAATTTTTCTCAACTTTTAATTACTTTAAAATTATAGAACAAGAAAAAATTTCAAACTTCAATGGCGATGTGCTGCCACTAAATAAAGCCTTTTTGAGATTTTTTTGGCAGACCATAACGGCATATTTGTAGGGTTGTAGAGCTAGTGAATTCGAACTTTTTTTTGGGCACCTATCAAATTGTCTTAGGCTTGTTGTTCCGAAATAGTTAAAAAATTGGGTTTTGTAAAAAATATTTTTAAGAAAAAAATTCAAAAAACACAAAAGTTTTTTTTTCCCCCTGGTTGTAATTCGAAACCGTTGCCATAGAACCAAATATAATTATATCTAATTATATCTTATATCATAGACAAAATATTTTTGTGAATCAACATGAAATTAAAAATAATGGCATTAATTTGCATATTTTTACATATTTGGCTATAAATGAATATTTTGCCATATTTTAATGAGATTCACTGGAAAAAAATTGTATTTTTATATAACTTTGTGCTATTGAATAAACTTATTTATAATAATAAATATATATATTTATAATTATTTATAATTATTTATAAGTTTGAGCATATATACTAAATATAATTATATATTGTTTTCAGAAAAATGTTTATATGGGGAATATGTTTCTATATGTTATAACATATCGGTCTATATATAATAATGTGATTTATAAATAAGTTTATATCATATTATATAAAAGATATAAAGGGTGTCCCAAGAAGAACGCAATTTTTAAATTTTAAATAAAACACAGATATTTAAAAAAAAATCGTGAAACTTTATTATATCGTAAAGTAGACAGAATGAGGTTATGTATGGAACAATATATCGTGCAGATGGCCGCCGCGGCTTTGCTGGCATGCACGCGATCTTTTAATGAAATTTTCAATGACCGTTTTGCATGAATGCTGCGGTATTTCATTAATGCAGCGTCCAATTTCCTCTTTTAAGGCTTGAGTCGTCGTCGGCTTATTCGCGTAAACCATCGACTTCAAAAAACCCAAAAGAAAAAAATCTAATGGTGTTAAATCGCACGATCTAGGCGGCCAATTCTGATCTCCAAAACGCGAAATAACACGACCGGGAAATTTCTGATGCAGCAATTGAATTGTTTCTCTGGCTGTATGACATGTGGTTGTCTTGTTGGAACCACATGCCCTCCACATTCATTTCTTTAATTCTAGGCAAGAAAAAACTGGTTATCATTTCACGATACCGAACACCATTGACTGTTTGCGCTTGACCTGCCTCATTTTCATAAAAAAAAGGTCCAATGATTCTTCCAGCCCAAAAACCACACCACACAGTGACACGTTGAGGATGCATTTGCTTCTCGTGAATCACTCGAGGATTTTCCTCACCCCAAATGCGACAATTCTGCCTATTGACGAAGCCATCAAGATGAAAATGGGCCTCGTCACTGAAGATGATTTTATCGGCAAAATCAGCATTTTCATGTTGTCTCTCCAATACCATGGTCAGCTGGCTTCAGTTCCTGAGTCAATTGAACTTTGTATGCATGAAGATGCAAATCTTTCGTCAAAATTCGCTGCAAAGTGGATTTGGAGACACCAATTTGCTGAGCTCGGTGTCGAATTGAGGTGGATGGAGTTTGAGCGACATCATCACGTACAGCTGCGACATTTTCGGTCGATCGACCTGGTCGATGGCGCGTTGTTGTCTTTACATCACTAACAGACCCTGTTTCGGCAAATTTATCCATTAATCTCTTTACAGTTGACTCTTTTGGAGCATTATTGTGACCTCAAGTTGATCGCAATTTGTGAACTGTAGCCGCAAAACTTTCACCATTTTGGTAAAACAATTTCACAATGAGAATGCGTTGTTCATTCGTGTAGCGCTCCATTTTTACTAACCTCGTACCTTCTACTAGCAAACAATAACAATTGTTCAAATGACAAACAATGACACTTCGAATGTTGCCATATTTAAAAATTGCGTTCTTCTTGGGACACCCTTTATTAATATATGATTTTGTATATAACTATGCATGAAGCTATAATATATTATATATACCGTTACCGATTTTTAACGAATTTGGCAAACTTTAGTAAAATTAACCAAATGTCGAGTACCAAGTTGTATACCCTTTTTGGTGTGTTCCCTGCACTGTCAAAATGTATCGAAATCGTAACATCTAGAGGAAAAATTTTATTGCGACAATAATCATATTATTATTGCAGAAGTTCTAAAGCCCCATTCGGATTATTTGTATGTAGTTTTATCAAATCATATATAAAACTCACATAAAACTGTATCAAAATATATATAATTGTATAAGATTATGTCAAATTAGATTTAAATATATAAATAATTATATATAATTTTCTAGAATTGTATAAGGACAAAATTTGGATAATTGTATAAAACTAGATCTTATTTGATACACAATTAGATGTAATTATTTTTCGCGTCAAATTCTATCTCGTCAAATATTAAGTTATATTTGATTTAATATAACCCGAGTATTTTTGATATGATATAATTATATCTAATTATATCTTAGGTTTCATATCAATGGTTTCGAATCCCAGCTAGGGAGATACATTTTTTTAGGGTTTTTTTAAATTTTTTAACAAAACTTTCAAATTTTAACTCATTTCGGCACAACCCCTAGAAATTTTTGATATAAGATATAATTATTTTAAAAATTTGCATCCTTCTAAATCCACAAATATATTGCTGGATCTAGTTTGATTTGCCATTTTTCGCATCAATTTAGATCCTTCTAAATCGCCAAATATATTGCTGGATCTAATTTGATCTGCCATTTTTCGGATCAAATTAGATATTAAGAAATATAAAATTGAATATGATAAAATATTGTGCCAGATAAATTTTTTTACTCGGAACCTTTATAATGATACATAAAAATAGTTTTTACTTGAGAAAAAAACATCGAAATTATCCATTATTAAGAAGTTAAAATACACTGTGAAAATACACTGTTGGAAAAAATAACTTTTAGTTATTGATTTTTACAAAAGAAAAAAATTTTTAATCATATCGTAATCACTTTAAATTTTCGATGTTGTTAACCTTATTTTAAAATCGCTGAAAACGAAGAAAACTTTTTAATGTTTAAGGCATTGCGATGGAAAATCTGGCGATCAATCATGGAAAAAATTAAAGCGATACAAATATAAGCTTTCCAAAGATATACTTTTTGTATATATCCAATCAGCACTTTTCTGAGTAAAGCCGCAAATTAATATTTTGTTAATATATTTGTATGGGAGGCTCCTAATTTTTAAAAATATAAAGTTTCGCACCCATAATGTCTATGTTTTTAATCTAGGCTTAGAATCATGGGTATTCAACTTTATTATACCCTGCATTTGTAACATGTCGAAATATAGGTTTAAGGCCCCATAAAGTATAAATATTCGTTATCCTTATGAAATTTTAAGCCGATCTAGCAATGCCCGTCTGCCTTTTGTACAACTAACTGCCAACTAGCAAGTAAAATATTTGCTCTTGTTTTTTAACCAGTACCTTTGAATTGAATAATATTTTATATTCACCTCATATATTTTCACCTTAAAAATTTTTTCCAATCTCTAAATTTTTGTTAACATCCAAAAAAGTTTTTCACCTCAAAAAGTTTTGTTCGTCTCAATAATTCCACATCTAAAGTTTTTTAACATAATTGGTATTAAAAACAGTGAGAAAAACAGATTCGGCACAGCCGAATTTAAGCTTTTTTACTTGTTTTTTTATGAAACCGTCACTGTAGTACAAAAATAATTTCAAAAATATCTTACTTTTTGCTTATGTGTGCAAACTTATGGCGGGCAGTATAATTAATCAAATTAAATTCCCGAAATGGTTCAGAAGCCCAGACAGGATTTTAAAATCGAGAAGTTCATATAAATTATGCAAAAACTTATTTCAAGGTAGTAAATACTTTGGAATACTTTACAAGGTTTTTAATTACTTTCTAATTTCTTCAGTTTTATCATGGTAGTATACTTTACAACAGGTAGTTTTGATAATACTTTAAAAACTCGAAAAAGAAAAGGGTAACTTTCCCTAATAATGGGCAATTTATTTTTCACCTAAATTACGCCCAAACCAATTAAAAATGAAAACTCTTTTAAACATGTTACGATTTATGGCTAGCAATTTTACGGCCACATACATAAATTCTTTTATACTAATTATACCCTTCACCATAGGTGGAAGGGTATATATAAGTTTGTCATTCCGTTTGTAATTTCTACAATATTGATCTTAGACCCTATAAAGTATATATATTCTGGGTCCATATGAAGAGCGAAGTTGATTTAACGATGTCCGTCTGTCCGTCTGTCCGTCTGTGTGTTGAAATGGGTTTTCCGAAGAACCCAGACATTATGAGGACTTGATTCTTTTTTATTTCTGTTACATGTGATCCATTTCTGTTTGCTATTAAAAATCAGACAGATCGGTTAATAAATGGCTGAGATATTAGCAAAAAACCAGGACTACCTCTAATTTTTCCAGTAAAATCCCTTTGTTTAATAAGAGTGTGTACGTAGGTTAAATACGTTTCACAACTATTGTGAATGATATAAATAAAAAATAAATAGTAGTGTCGCCAACTTTTTTTTGCCTAGAAAATGCCAAATTTGACAAGAAAAGCGCTGAAACATATGGAAAAATATAAATTTGAGATTTTACATGACATATTATTTTGGATTAAAATTTTTGGACATTTAAGAAAAAATAAATGGGGATACCGCTTGTTTGTGGAGAGCTATGAGGTAGTAGATTCCAACGATGTATTCATCTCCTTCAGAATACCATGGTGAAGGGTATATAAGATTCGGCATAGCCGAATTTAGCCGCTCTTACTTGTTTTTTAATAATAAGTTACTCTTAATTTGTATCACGCTCATTAAAATTCAGATTTCTCTTAATAATTTTAAGTCTCCTCAACATTATAAGAGTAGTAAAATGTTCTCTTAAGTTTTTAGAACTCTTTTTTTTAAATTGTTTAATATATTTGTAAAAAAACAAGCTTGCCAGACTTAGGGATTAATCTTCGAGTTTGAATTTTTTTTGACAAAGTGACAAACATTTTTTATTGGAGATTAGAGTTGTAAAATGATGATACTTATAAGTATTCAATACTTTTCAAGTACTGACTCAATACTTTACTTTCTGCGACACCGTAAATCGGTGGGCCGTTAAACGAATTCAAAGGTCAAGGTTTTATTTGCCTTAAAATACGAGTACTTTTTTAGGATTTTTTTTTTAAATATCTACATTATTTCCTGAAAAAAAATATCATTTCGCTTAAAAATTATGCGAAATATGGCTTTGAGTCTGATTAATGTCGCATTTTTTTAATTAACGCACAAATTTTACTTTTAAAAATGTTATACAGCCCAAAATGAAGAAAATTTATTTTAATAAATTTAATTTTTACAAAAAAAAAAATATACTACAATACACGAAAACCCTGGGATACGTAAACTTAATTTTGGGTCGTAGAATTCAGTGGAGAACACCGTTTTGAAGAGTCAAGTTATTTTAACAAGGTATTTAGATTTTAAGTTTGTATTGACTCAAACAATCTTTTGAGACTTTGAAAATTGTTTCTGAAAAAAATGTATTTTTTTTAATAGCAAACAAAAGAAAATATTAATAAATAGTAAATAAGTAAAAAAAAAACAATAAATAAAAAAGTCATTGCAAAAGAGTTTTCAGTAAAATTTAATCAAAAAAATTGTTTGAGTCAATACAAACTTAAAATCCAAATATCTTGTTTAAATGACCTGGCTCTTCAAAACGGGGTTCGCCACTGAATTCTACGACCCAAAATTAAGTTTACGTGTCTCGGGGTTTTAGTGTGCCAATTTACAATTTTTTTTAAAAGTGACAAAAATGCACTTAAAACTCTTCACACGCGGACTTTTGAGATTAGTAAATAAAAATCTAAAGTAACAATAGATTTTATAAATTCAAAATGGATGTGACATTTTGAATATTTAAAATCTTACTTCAGAATCCTTTTTACCAATCCCCAGAACTCGTAAATAAAAAATTTCAAAAGTCATATCACTTTTAAAAAATTTGTCCGCTATATTGAATTTAAAAAAATTCACTCTGCATTGAAAAGTTAGTATTTTTAATGATTTAATCATTTTTACAATTAAAACTGATAATTAAAAACTGCACCAATATCTCATATTTACAATAGAGTCGAATCCCGATTTGCACTCCCTATTAAAGAGTAATAAACAATATTGGACGGTCTGCAACATCAAATACAAAGTCAAAAAACCACTAGTTTTTTTAAGAAAGTTTTCATAAATATGAAGAAATATGTCATTAATTTGCATTTTTATGAAACAGATTCATCATATTTATGAGGTGTTACATTGGACGAAAATCTATGAAGTTTTTCATGATATTAATGAAGTGTTTATTAAATATGATAAAGATTTTACCAAAAATTACGAAAAAAATTGACAATATGGTGTTGTCCGATCGGAGAGTGCAAGCGGGAGAGATTATTGATGTCATAGAGATATCATATGGCTTTGTGATTTCGATTTTAAATGATCAATTGAGTTTTAAAAACCCAGGCAGAAATTGCCTATCATACAAAAAGACTAGTACTGGCAAACCAGTTTTTGCCAGTACAAACCAGTTTTTGCCTGTACCAAGTTACAAAGAAGTTTAAGATGTTGTATGTAAGATGTTTACAAAATTTATTGAATTTATAGTATTTAGAAAGCACCAAATTTCTTGAAGTATCGACGTTATGGCAACAATTGCAAGTTCGTTCAAACTCAGAGTTTGAATTTCGGTTTAAACCGTAGCCGCAGTTAAACGCACCATTTAACCGTAACCGCATAAAAAATCTTGCGGTTACGGTTAAAATTAAATTCTTTAAGGCCCAGGTTTTGTAAAAAAAATCAATATAAGAATTGTGTAAAAAATTCAAATATTTGAAATTTTTATGAAAAATACAATTTTTAGAAGTTTCTACCTAAGCTTTCAGAGTGAGATAGCCAACCCCAGAAAATGCTGTCGATTCGTATGCAACTTTTTTTCATTTTTTTTAAGCTTTTCAGTATAAAATTAAACATTATTTGTGTTATAAATTTTAAATCGTAATGCTTAAATTTTTTCCCAATGATAATAAGCGAAGTGTGAAAATATTTACATAGTTTTAATTAAAAATTAAGTTGTTAAAATTTTAGATTTTGGTTTGCAACTAAACAAATTACCGCACTAATTTTTAAATTTTGACCAATTTACTAATTTGATCAGACTGGTATTTGTCTTAAATTTAAGAAGTTATTTTTCATAATTACATGATATAAGTAGCCAGCAAAACGTGCATTAGTTTCACAAACTAGATCTTTTGAGCCAACAGTTTTTTTTTTTGAAATTATCACCCTCGGCACTTGTTCTATGGGATAGTTTGAGGAACAACTGTGATTTTTGTATGAAATTCTCATGCTCGGAACTAGTTTCCCTAAGGCAGATCGAATTAAAAACTTAAACTTTTTGTTATAATGAAACAGTTTCAAGAACTATTAGTCCAAACTTTATACTAAAATTTTTAGTCGAAAATAATTTTATTTAAACAAATTTTTAAAAAAAAGAGTTTTTCAGTTTATATTATTAAGTTGTCCATCCTTTCTGACTTTCGGCAACTTTTCATGAATGCTGTTTTCTATTTTTATAAAAAATTTTAAGTAAATTTAAGATGGAAGAAATATTTAGAATTTCCAGTTTTTAAATAGCTCTTTGGAGCTTTTTTGTAAACTCAGTATCAGATTCTGGCATGCATAACTTGTTGCTTAAACACACTAAATATGTAGTTATGTTTGCATGGGTTCCAGAACTAGTTACACTACCACTAGTTTCAAGGATGCTTTTAAAGAATATGTAGTTATTCCCTGAGAAGTAGTTCTAGAACTTATAATTTTAGAATGGGTTCCAAAAATTTTCCAAAGTATACCTTATCTTTTCCAACGTTAAAATTTGTACGATTTGCACCATTTCTGTAACCGCTTCTAGTGACTATTTTATATTTCCAAACCTTAGTCAATGGTTCGGCTTAGAGATTTAGCTCAAACGATGAAATCATTGATCAAACAAATACCTTTTTTAAGTAGTGGAAGTGATAAAAAAATTGAGAAACGTTCGACAAAGCGTATTGAGTTTAAAGGAGACTCCGTTGACAAATATTTTTTTTTTATTTTCCATTCAAAAAATCACGAATTTATTGATTCGCCCTTGTAGGGTATTAATTTTAAATTGTCAGAAAAATCATTAAGCTTGGTACGAAAGACTTTTAAAGTTCAGTAGCGATGAAAAACAATTCATATATTTGTATATTTCAATAAAAAAAATTTACCCTTAGTAAGTTTATATGGTGCCCTGAAGGCGTCTTAACCCATTAATGGCCAAATAAAATCTGGCGGAAAATATTCAATAAAAATATATTTATGTTGTAGGCAAAGGCGTCAAATAGGATAAAGTAAAATCGATATTGAAAAAAAATTAAGATATCCTTGTAAATTGTCAAGGAGCAAAAAGTGAAAACCGGCTCTCCCACACACACCGTTTTGAAATTTGGTGTTGTAAAATTTGGTTTAACAGGTTCAATTAGTGCCTAATTAAATAATGAACACTTATTATACATATATTCAAATTTTTATAACAAATTTTAAAAATTAAAATTTTACCTTTATGAAAAATGTTGCTAAAATTTAATACTTTTCAATAGCCATCAAACGATATGAATTTAAAGTATAATAACAGTATTAGATTAGAAAAATCTTTTGCTTTTAATTTCAAAACTAAGTTGGCTCTAAGAAAATTATTTTACTCGAATTATAGGGCGAATAGAGTCAGAGAAAAAGGAAAAAAATAAGGTGTACCAATACTGGTACAGTGGTCATTAATGGGTTAAGGGCATTTCCAACTGGGTAGTTTTTGCGAAAGTTAAAAAGATAATTAGGTACAATTACCGTTGTTACTAGTACTGTGACTATCTGATTTGAGCTATACAAATATTATTTTTTAAATATCTTAAAAATTTTACAATTTGGGGATATTGAAGAATATATGGAAAGCCTAAAAACACATACATACATAAGTACTATTATTAATTCAAACAAAAATACTGATAATATTTTTCTTTTTTATTTCAGGCTACTTTTTGCCGCTGTATTAGCTGGAGCGTTAGTGGGAATTAATGCTGTAAATATTATATTACAATAATTCTACTTTAATAACTTGTTTGCCAATTTCTGACATAGTTTTACAAAAATATAATAACCAATTGCTAACAAATGGTTGAATTTTAGTTCGCAAGACACTTTAAGCTTGATTAAGCTCTTTAATTTTCAATTTTCTAGAATCCATGTTTTAATTAATCGATAAAATATTTTACGTACACACAGGAAAATAAAATGCTAATTAAATTGTGAAGCCTATTGTAAAAACCAATAAATTCGTTTAGCATAAACGTATTCAAATCTGATTCCTGAATATTTTCAATCTTGCAACTAAAATACAGTATTTCTAGTATGAGGTTGTCAAATTGCTAAAATGCTAAAGTTTCTAATTTTATAAATTATAATTGAAGCTATAATTGGTCCAAAAAAAGTTACTTAAAAATTTAACAAAAAAAAACTTGTTTTAAATTGGTTTTTATTTTCAAAGATTGTGTTCTTTAATTTTATATTAAATTATCATCTTTTTTAATTTAGCAATTTTGGAAAACTGCCGACACTGGAGCTATTTATAACTCTGCTAAACATTATAGACCTGAAGTAGAAGCACCTCGCAATCCTATTGACGAGAGTTATGCAGTAATTGATAGTGCAACCACCACACGTACCGGCCAAGTACCATCGAATTGTACAGGCAGTACACCTGGGTGCATACCCAAATGTTTTGCTGAAAAAGGTAATCGTGGTCTTCAAGGTCCCATTGGTGCACCAGGTCCTAAGGGTATGCCCGGTTATGCCGGTACTGAAGGTCCACCCGGCGACAAAGGTCAAAAAGGTGATCCCGGTCCAGAAGGTCCTCGTGGTCTTAAAGGTGAACGTGGTACATCTGGTATACCCGGTATGTCTGGTGTTCCTGGTATTCAGGGTATAGCTGGCAATCCTGGCTCCCCGGGTATTCCTGGTAAAGATGGTTGTGATGGTGAAAAAGGTTTGACTGGTGTTACTGGCTTCAGCGGTATGACTGGTCCTCGTGGTTATCCTGGTCAACCCGGTATGAAAGGTGAAAAGGGTGAACCAGCCAAGGAGAATGGAGATTATGCTAAGGGTGAGAAAGGTGAACCCGGTTTTGCTGGCCGTTCTGGTAATCCAGGTCCCGAAGGTGCAATTGGTCCTAAAGGTGATCGTGGTGATACTGGTCCGTATGGTCCTCCTGGTCAACGTGGAGATAGAGGTCAAAAAGGTGAAAAAGGTGGTCCATGTTTTGCTCGTCCTGAACCCGGTAAAAAAGGAGAAAAGGGTGAAAAAGGTGAACCCGCTGGAAAGGAAAGATTTACTGGAAAAGAAACTGTAAGCGGTGAAAAGGGTGACCGTGGTGAAAAAGGTGATACTGGAGCTCCTGGAGAAAAGGGTGATCGTGGTTATCCCGGTGAACCTGGTGCCGATGGTATGAAAGGTGAAAAGGGTCTTCCCGGTGGTCCTGGTGATAGAGTAAGTTACGGCAATGTTGGTAAATAATGATGAAAACTATTAATTTGATTCTTTGGTTTTTTCATTAGGGTCGTCAAGGCGCTTATGGTCCTCCTGGTCCTCCCGGCCAAAAAGGTGATCGTGGTGATACTGGTTTAAATGGTTTGTCTGGCAAACCCGGTCAAAAGGGTGAACCTGGACGTCCCGGTCAAGCTGGAGAACGTGGTCTTGTTGGTCCCCCCGGTCCTCCTGGTGGTGGTCGTGGCTCTCCTGGGGCTCCCGGTCCTAAGGGTCCTCGTGGTTATACTGGTCCCCCCGGTCCTAAGGGTTTGGATGGTTTTGATGGTCCTCCTGGTCCCCAAGGTCTCCCTGGCGCTAAAGGTGGTCCCGGTGTTCCCGGTCACAATGGTGTTGAAGGTCCCCCTGGAGAAAAAGGTGATAAAGGTAATTCTGGTCGCGATGGTTCTATGGGCCCACAAGGTCCAACTGGTCACACTGGTCCCCCAGGTCCAGAAGGTCAAAAGGGCGAACCCGGTCTTTCAGGTTACGGTGAACGTGGCATGAAAGGTGATGACGGTATTCCTGGGTAAGACGAAATATACGTTTTAAGGTTTAAACATAAGAACTTATTGATTGTTATTTTTTCCAGAATGGCTGGCTCCAAAGGTCAAAAAGGTGAACGTGGTTTTCCTGGTAATGTTGGTGCCCCTGGTGATTCGAAATTAGGTCGTCCCGGTACTCCCGGTCGTATTGGTGCTCCTGGTCAAAAAGGTGATGCTGGACGTCCTGGTAATCCTGGTCAAAAGGGAGATATGGGTTTTAAAGGTGATGCTGGCGGTAAATGCTCAAGTTGTCCTCACGGCCAAAAGGGTGACAAAGGTGATCGTGGACTTGATGGCATACCTGGTCAACCTGGACTTCGTGGTCCTCCTGGTGAACGTGGATATCCGGGAGAACGTGGTTCCGATGGAATTGCTGGTCCTCCTGGTGCCCCTGGTGACAAAGGTAAAGATGGTTTTCCCGGTCCTCCTGGTCCATATGGTGCTCCTGGTAAAGACGCTCTCATCGATTTAAATCTCATCAGTGTTGAAAAAGGTGATAAGGGTGAGCGTGGTTATCCTGGTCCTCCTGGTCTAAAGGGCGATCGCGGTGAAGCTGGTAATCCCGGTTGGAACGGTCAAAAGGGTGAAATGGGCGCTAAGGGCGATAAAGGTTTCATGGGTCCTCCAGGCTCTGATGGCGCTCCTGGTACTCCTGGACGTGATGGTATTGATGGTATTCCTGGCCAAAATCTTAAGGGTGATCCTGGTCGTGAGGGTAGAGACGGTGCTAAGGGCGACAAGGGTATTTCTGGACCCCAAGGTGAAAAGGGTGAGGATGGTTCCTGTGATATTGCTAGCCTCCAAGTTCCCGCTAAGGGAAACAAGGGTGATCGTGGTTTCCCAGGCAATTCAGGTCCTATGGGTCCCATGGGTTTCAAAGGCGATATGGGCAGACCTGGTGATAAAGGTGAACGTGGTCCTCAAGGCCCCGTCGGCCCTACTGGCGCTCGTGGCTTAACTGGTCCTCGTGGTGATAAAGGCAACCAAGGTCCTATTGGTGCCCCTGGCAATCCTGGTAAAGATGGTTTAAATGGTCCTCCTGGCAGAAGCGGTGCTCCTGGTCAAAAAGGTGAAGTTGGTCCCGCTGGTATTGGTCCTCGTGGTCCTCCCGGACGTTTGGGAATGCCTGGTGATAAAGGTGAACGTGGTCCAACCGGACCATACGGTCCCCCTGGCATGGATGGTGCTCCTGGTTATCCCGGTGATAAAGGCGATGCTGGCTATCCAGGTGCTCCTGGTATGCCTGGTGTTGATGGACCTAAAGGTGATATGGGACCATTGGGTCCTCCCGGTCCTCCTGGACCCATTGGTAAACCAGGTGTTGATGGTGTACAAGGTCGTGATGGTGCTAAGGGTGAACCTGGTAATCCCGGTTTAGTCGGCATGCCTGGTTTGAAGGGTGATCGCGGTGCTCCTGGTAATGATGGTCCTAAAGGTTTCCCTGGCGTCACTGGTCAACCTGGTAAGCGTGGTCCTCCTGGCCCAGCTGGTATTCCTGGTAAGTTTGATGAACTTCTGCATCGATATAAAAGTCCTTATCTTTATTCATCTATATTCTATTTTAAGGTACAAAGGGTGATAGAGGAGAACGTGGTTTAACTGGTAGGGATGGATTTACCGGACCCAGAGGTCCCCCTGGTCCACCTGGTTTAATGGGCGTCAAAGGCGATATGGGTCCTGTCGGTCCACCAGGCGCTGATGGTATTCCCGGCATTGACGGCCAAAAGGGTGATCGCGGTTTCAACGGTGAAGTTGGTCCCCGTGGTGAATCCGGTGATGCTGCTGAAAAGGGGCAAAAGGGTGAACCTGGTGCTCCTGGTTTACGTGGTGAAAATGGCATGACTGGTGCTCCTGGGCTTCAAGGTGAAAAGGGTGTTCCTGGTATTGCTTTGCATGGACGTCCTGGTGCTCCCGGTGAGAAAGGTGACCGTGGTCGTGATGGCTCTAATGGACGTGATGGCTTACCTGGTCTCAAAGGTGATCAAGGTTTACCTGGTCTTATGGGTCCTAAGGGAACTAAAGGTGAAATGGGTTTATCTGGTACACCTGGAGCTCCTGGTATGGATGGTAAACCTGGTGAGGTGGGTGCACCCGGTCCCGTTGGTTATATGGGTGCTAAGGGCGACAAAGGCGAACGTGGTTTTAGCGGAAGCAATGGAGCTAAGGGTTTAAAGGGTGAACAAGGCTTGCCTGGTTTCACTGGCGCCCCCGGTCCTAAAGGTGAACGTGGTTTAATTGGTCCCGCTGGTTTAGACGCTAAGCCTTATACTATCAAGGGTGACAAGGGTGAAATGGGTGAAGCTGGCTTAATTGGTTTACCCGGTCCCATGGGTATTAAAGGCAATCAAGGTCTACCTGGTTTCAATGGTCCGAAAGGTGATCGTGGTTTAGCTGGTCCTCCTGGTGCTCCTGGTATGAATGGGGTACCTGGCATGAAGGGTGAAATGGGTCCTATGGGTGAGGTTGGTGCTCCAGGTTTAACCATTAAGGGCGAAAAAGGTTTACATGGTCGCACTGGCAAAAATGGTCGTGAAGGTAAGTTTTTTTTAAATTTTATAGTGTCAATTTTTTAAAAGCATTTCCCGAAATGGGGGTTGATTTACGCAATTCGTGATCGTAATTTTTCGATCGAAATAAGTTTTTTATTTCTGGAAATAAAAGATTTAGGCGGGTTTTTTTCTATCAGGGATGTTGTAGTTCGGAAATCAAAGTTATAGTTGGTTTTCTATCAGAAATTAAAAGTTTCCCAGAATGTAAGAATTATGAAATAACTGTTGTCTCAACAACTTTTATTCTAACCATCAATTTGTTTTATAACTAAATCATTTTAATAGAACTTTCCATTTAAAATTAAAAAAAAAGTTTTAGAAGATTTCTAAAAAACCTTAGATTCATCAAAATCTTGAAGTTTCTTTAGTCTTAGATATTAATTTCCCAGAATGTAAGAAGGTATTCAATCTCCTAAAATCCAAGTAAAGTTTTATTATATATGAGGAATTTTGAATCCGCTCAACAAAAGCTATGGAGTTTTAATTTTAACTGTTATTAATATAGACGCCCTAATTCTAAGCTTTATAGACTAGGTAAATTTTCAGTTTTTAACATTCTTTTACTAGGTATAAATTATAGCAAAATTAGAAGTAAATTATTGTCGAGGCGACAAGCTAAGTTCGTCACTTCTAGAAGTTGTTCGTCTAAAAACTTTTTCAGTATCATTTTGAATAGGTTAAATCTAAAATTAAAATTTCTTAGAAAGAGATAAGCAACTTTTATAAAGTTTTTCAAGAAAATAAACAGTAACTGAATTTTTTTTCTAGGCGCTCCTGGTCCTGCTGGTCTCAAGGGCGACAAAGGTTTGCCCGGTCTTCCAGGTACACCCGGTGAAATGGGTCAACCTGGTTTGCCTGGTCCCCAAGGACCTAAGGGAGATCGCGGTCTAATGGGTCAACCCGGCCGTGATGGTAATGATGGTATGCCTGGACAACAAGGTATTAAGGGTGATATAGGCTATCCCGGTCCTAAGGGTGAAATGGGTCCTCCTGGCTTCCAAGGACAAAAGGGTGACAAGGGTGATTTAGGTTTTACTGGAGCTCCTGGTTTACCTGGTCATCCCGGTATTAAGGGTGATATGGGTATGAATGGTCTCGATGGCTTGCCTGGTCCTATTGGCGCTCCTGGTGAAAAGGGCTTCCCCGGTCCCGCTGGTAGTAACGGTCGTGATGGTATGCCTGGTCTTAAAGGTGACAAAGGTGAACCTGGTATGGTACCTCCTCCTGGTCCTAAGGGTGAACCTGGATATCCTGGTAGAGATGGACAAAAGGGCGAACGTGGTCCTCCAGGTCCACGTGGTTTAATTGGTTTAGCCGGCGAACGTGGTGAAAAGGGTGATCAAGGTTTAATCGGTTTGACTGGTGCTGTTGGTCGTCCTGGTCCTAAGGGTGATCAAGGCCTTCCCGGCCCCATGGGTCGTGAAGGTGTTGCTGGTGCAATGGGTATGAAAGGTGATGCTGGACTAGCTTGCAATGCTGCCCAAGACTATCTTACTGGCATTTTATTGGTCAAACACAGTCAATCTGAAGAAATACCACGCTGTGAACCTGGACACATTGAATTATGGTCAGGTTATTCTCTCCTGTATGTTGATGGTAACGACTTTGCCCACAATCAAGATTTGGGTTCACCCGGTTCTTGTGTACGTCGCTTCTCTACGCTGCCAGTACTCGCTTGTGGTGCAAACAATATTTGCAATTATGCCTCCAGAAATGATAAATCATTCTGGTTGACAACGTCAGCGCCGCTGCCAATGATGCCAGTGCCAGCACAAGATGTTAGCAATTACATCTCACGTTGTACGGTTTGTGAGGCCCCATCAAATGTTATATCCGTACACAGCCAGTCATTAGACATACCAAGCTGTCCTAACGGCTGGGAAGGTCTTTGGATCGGTTACAGTTTTATGATGGTAAGTTGTTTTGTTAAATTCTAAAACCTTTTAAAATCAACTAAATTAAATTTCTTGTATTCTCTAGCACACTGCCGCAGGTAACGGAGGTGGCGGTCAAGATTTATCTTCACCCGGTTCCTGCTTACAAGATTTCCGTACCACACCGTTCATTGAGTGTAACGGCGGTAAAGGTCATTGTCACTTCTATGAGACAATGTCCAGTTTCTGGCTGGTTACTATGGAAGAATATCAACAATTCCAAAGACCCGCCATGGAGACACTCAAGGCGGGCAATTTACTGCAAAAGGTCTCAAGATGTCAAGTCTGTATTAAGAACTCATCATAGAGTTCCTAGGGTAGCAGACTTTAAGTTTTTCCTTCTCCCACCCCCTGTTTCTGTTTCCCCTTTCTAGTTTCTTTCCCTTTACAAGTCTATGTAATTAACATTCTCTTGTGTTTACTTTCTAATCACCGTTAAAAGTTCAACTCACTTTGCAACAGTTTTCCTTAAAATAATGAGAAGTAAATAAAAATTTATAAATAATATTCATAATTATTAAGTAAACGAATACCAAAAATATGCAATTGCTTATTTCAAAGCATAAAACCAAAATGTGTGAAATAAATTTAAAAACAAAAAACATTCTTATCTGCCATTTAAACGAATTTATGAAATTCTTTTTTAATACGTTTTTTTAAATAAATGTAATGTTTAGTGTTTAAACTTAAGTAACAAATGAAAAATATACAATAAATAAAAAAAAAAACAAAAAATTAAATTAATTTGTTATTAAAAATTTTTTCAACAAAAGCGGTTCTTATTACTGAAACAAAAGGAATTAGAAAAAACTTAGAAGAAATTGCAAAAACGGGAAACTGAAATTTATGTCACAAATTATTCATTCAAAAATTTCTTCAATTTAATGACAAACTTACAATATATCATACGTTATACCGAGATTTGTCTGTCTTCGTTTTTCCCAATTTTCAAGGGGATGGTATCCCTATTAAAAAAGCTTTTATTAATAACGAAAACTTTACAACCCCCTGTTTTAGTAATGGGGAGTAAAATAGAATATTTAAAGCAAAAGCCGGTGATGATATGACAAAACTGTGATAAAACTTACTTAACACAAAAAAAGAGAAATATGAAAAATATAATGAAGCAGAACTAGAGAGAAGCAGAACATATGAGGGTGAAAAAATAAAACAAAATAACGATAACGATTACACATCAAATATTTTGTTGTAGTAGACGAACACGATAATAAGGGTAGATATGGGTTGTGTAAAAGTAATTAACCCTCAATGGTAGGAATGGTTTAAAGGGGGATTTTTTAATTTATAATACGTTCAAAAATCCAAGATGTGCAACATGGTTGGATACCATTTTAAACGGTATTGGTCTAACGTGCCGAAACCCTAACCGATATTAACAATTTAAAAGCATAAAATCATTAGAAGTACTTCTACAGTGTTTATGTTCCTTGTTTAACTGATAATATTTTCTATTATCAACAAATCAAATCTTTAAATATGGGGACAATTATCCCTAATAGTATCCTCGTTTTAAAATATTCATTTCGGACTGGGTTTCGGCATGATATACAAGGGCGGACCAATAAGTTCGTGACTTTTCGAACTTCCCTCGTAGTTATATGAAATGCATATGAAATCCATAAGTAGTGTTTATGGATGTTTAATTTTAATTATAAGATATCGTGTGTTCAGAAAAACTCATGGAGGTAATTATTCTACATATATAGGTTAGGTTGAGCTGCACACAGAAAAAAATTTGGTCAATTTCCAACCGAAATTCGGTTTGTACAAATGAAATCGGTTGGTACAACTAAATATGGGTTTCCACAACAAAATTCGGTTAATACAACTGAATTTTGGTTGCAACCCTTAAAATATTCAGCAATCATATTTGAATTTTGTTGTGCTAACCGAATTTATTAGTTGTCACAACCAAAATATACTTTTTAATTCGGTTGGCAATTTATTTTTCTGTGTGCGGCTGGTCAAAGACCTCGCATAGATCAATTTGGTCCCTAGCGTTACCACAGGGAAACGATAACCCGCATAAAATATCAATCAGATGTGATAACACCAAGGGTGCCCAACACTCTCTTAGCAAATACCAGTAATCTTACACCCAGAGAAAAGATTGGTTGGTGTAGGGATCCATTCCCTAGATTTTTATGTATTTCTTTCTTGAAATTATTTTATTTAAAATTAGTTACCTTTTTGAATAATGTCTTTGAAGTTTAATAATAATTCTAATTTTTATTCTTTTAAAATAAAGAAAATTTTTATATACATATTATATTTTTATATATTATTTGTGGGATCCAAATGGATACCTACACTTGGAATTCGATTAAAACCATTAAAATTTATTTCTTAGACGTTTTTTTATATAGAATTATCTATAATCAATAAATAAAGTTAAAATATTCTAGTTGTCAATATTCAAAAGTGACAACTAGAAATACGATTATCCTGATCAAAAATATCATTTAAAAAGGGTTTCAGTAGAAGCAATCAAATTGTGGATTGTGTTAATTATAGACGCCACTAATGATTGGTATTGATAAACAAATTTTATACTATATTTTTTTTGTATTGAGTAGAGAGGCAGCTCAGTACACCGAATTTACGAGTTCAAATCCCGGAAAGGGCAAACATTTAAAGGAAAAATTTAAATTAATAAAAATATGCAAATGTTTAAATAGCAAATATATGAAGGAAAATTAAAATTAGTTGTGGTGCAGCAAGCATGAGTGTGAACTATGGATCTGAATGCCCAGGTTCGATACCGAAAAAAATCTAAAAATTAAATTTTGTGGAACTTAAAAATATTTATGTGGAATATAAATATTAAATTGGACAACTGAATTATTGGCTTTCACAACTAAAAATATAAATATGAAGACAGTTGTCATAACCCCCAGAATTCGGTTGCCAACAAATTCGGTGGACGCAACTGCTTCTGTCTTCTGGAGCGCACAAGAGTCCGACAGTGGTACATTATATGCTCCAATGACTCTCTTTCTCCCGATACACCATAAAACTTGCAATTGTCTCTCACCGGCTTTTCCGATTTCTTGGCAAGAACAGCAATCCAGCAGTGACTCGTTAGTAACCTCACTAGAAGTCCACAAACACTTCTGGTTAAGCACAACAGAAGACTCGTCACCTTAGGATCGTAAGACTTCCTCATAATCCTCGACGCCATGCATGTACCGTGGCACACGAATGTTCATTGCTTCGCCAGCTAGTCCGCAATCTCGTTACCCTCAATGCCAAGCGAATCAATGGAAATTAATGGAGCCAGATGTATTGTCATCACCAGGGCAGCGACTTTATCCTTCTCTGCATAAGATCGAATAACTCCAAATAATTTTTTGCAGCACCAGCGTGCACATGAGAATTGTATTTCATTTTTGATCACATATCTGTTGTGTACAAGGAAGATCGGATGTTGTAAAGTATTTATTACACCGCCTAAAGAGGCTTAAGCTGTTAAATGATTCTTTCGACACCTAGAAGAGATCCGCTTTTTATTGTACATCGCACTGTATTTTCATGCCCAGAAAAGTTATCGATTAATAGATATTTACAACGTTGATGGACAAAAACGACGTTGATGCATAATTTGTTGGTTGTTTACGCAATAGCCGAGCTAGCGACGAAGAGCACTTCTTCATATACTTACGACATTTTTTCTTTTAAGTGATCAAAAACTGGGTAGCCTAAACTTTCGTGTAGGCATGTAGTTTAGCCAAATGCATCATATTAATCATCAAAAAACTGGGTTAGAAAATTTTATTACTTACGTAGTTTAACATTTTACCTAACGATTTGAAATTTTTTCGATTTCAAACAGAAAATTTTAATTTTATTTTGGCTATTTAAATTGCAGTTAAACGCCTTAAATTTGAGATAAAGCAAATCCTTGCATTACAAAAATATAAACACTTTACAGGGTTAAATTAGCAAAGACATGAAAGTACAAGTGGTAAACTAGGTGTTTGCCCTTCGTCATAACAGAAGTCAAATTGGAATAGAGAAAAACAGACGTGAATACGAATTTTCAACAGTAACACGGAAAATACTAGAATTTTTTTGTTAAACAATAAATTTTAGTTGGAAGTTTTAAAATTTTTCTGTTATAAATAATTATTTGGAAAAGAATATAAAGTTGTAAAATAAAATTATGTAAAAATATTGGTGAAAAATTCTTATTAGATTTAAACAAAATATATAAGGAAATATTTGCACTTGTATCATTATAAAAAAAAGAAGAAGCATTATTGAAAAAACCACGACAAGGAAGGAGAAGAAGAAGCAACTACCCCTTATTAAAATAACAGCAACAACAACAATAGAAGACCACAACATAAAATCAACCCCCTTCCCCCCTAAACAAATATCCAACAGAATCTCACATCTTATTTGTTAAAACCAACCTTAAAATTTTACCAAACTTTCATCTGAATGTTTATATTGCTGTTATTATTTTTTAAATCAGTCTGCCTGTTTTGCCAACGCTTAGTCTTGCACATTCACGACCGATGGATCAATCCGAAAAATGTTCGACTCTTTAAAGAAGCCGTTGAGACGAAAGGTACCAAAGCTGCCATAGAAGAATATCGTCAACAAGGTAAACCCAAACCGAAAAGAAGACGTTACACGTCTTCAAACACATCAAACTCCTCCACGTTATCACATTCATTGGCCGATAGTGAAAATTGTCGTTTTTGTGCCAATACACCACAAGGTTATTGTCGCCATCACTTTCATTTGCAAGAATTGCAAGTGCAAAAACAGCAGCAACAAAGAAATTGGTGTCCTTTGACAAGTGGTGGCAGCACAAATCGTTCTACAGAACGACGTCAACTACGTAAAATTAAACGGGAGCTAAAACAAAATATTCAACAGCAACAACAAAAATCTTCAAAAGCATCCTCATATAATCCTGCTATATACGACTACAATAATACTTCCTACAATTCTGTATATTCACCACCAGCTTCTGCCTCATATGAATCGAATAGTATAAATTCATTTAATGATTCTGGTTATCAATCTGTATCTGTAACTGCCTCCGCCTCCGCCTCCTCTACCTTAGACAGTGAACATAGTGACTTATTATCATATTCAAAACAATCTTCCGAATTAGCATCGAACCCATCATCACCATTATTTGAGGCCGATTATGTTGAGATAAATTTACCATCGGCTCCTTCTTCGCCTTCAGTTGTGGAAACTACTTATAGTTTTGAAACATGTTATGAATCACCATCACTTCCACCACCAGGTTCCTCATCACCAAACTTAACAAAAGCGACTTCATTTAATAGTTTTATGTCATGTGAATATTCAGAAATATCAACATCTTATTTGTAGAATATTAGTTATAGTCAGGTAAGTTGTAGGACAAAATAATATAAAATTTGTGTTTAATAAAAATACAGGCTAGGCTGGCAAAATTGTCAGGATTAAAATTTGGTAATAAATTAGGTTTTGTCTCTGTTAATTTTATGTGATTCCTACTAAATTCTCTAGCTCTAGTTAATTTCAAATGTCGCGAGTATCATCAATGTCGCGCGTTTCTATAAAGTCCAGGTATCCAGATTATACAAGACGAGCGACGATTATCGTTCATTTTCGAAGTTAAAATTATATCGTTTTAAAGATGTTACTTATCAAACTGTTGAACTATAAGATGGAAAATGACTATTTTTTACCAAATTTGTTACAACAGCTTAAGATTTTTATGTAATCTGTTAGATATTTAACTTCGTAAGTGGGCAATAAACGATAATCGCCTTACAGAATCTGTGCACAAGTTTGAATCCTAATTTAAATGAGTTTTTTTATTTTAAATTAATTTCTACACTTAAAATAGTTTGTAAGTTAAAACGACAGAAATTTTCATTTACAAGAAATGATATTTCATTTAAAACCCGGTCTACTTACTTTTCATTTAAATCAAATGGCTTTTGTAAATTTATTTTTAAATATTGTTTAAACAACTGACACATTCGTAAGAAACAAATGATTAATCAGTTAAAATAAATGTTAAAATTTTACCTACCAATTTGTTAAAAAATAAAAGGTTTAATCATTTATTTGAAATTGTTTCCGTTTTTGTATTTTTTGTTTGTTTTTTAATCTACAAAATGTATGTATGGCTTATACGCACTTCTTGTGTGAAGGTCTTTTAATTTGAATTGAAATAATTTTGTATATAAACAAACAGTTAAAATAAAAAACAAGTTGGAATTTTTTGAATATTTTTTTTTGAAACAGACAGCAAACAAAATTTAAATTTGTAATAACTGTTATGGACACAAATAAACCACAAATTTCCGTTTTGTGGGAAAATTTTTATTAAATTTTAAACAAATATAAAAAATCGGTAAATGATATTAAATCGAACAAATGTATAAAAAAGTTAATATAGATATTTCTTTGAAAAATAAATGTACGTATGCTCCTTTATTTTTAAATTGAACGAAAAACTTTTTTATTAAACTACAAACAGTAAACTACATAATATGATGAGTGTATGACTTAAGTTCCTTTTGACACTCTTTACTTTATTCTCAGTTTTGTAACTTCGGTGTCTTTAGAATTATTTAACATTAGCCTTTCAAGCTCATGACTTAGGGACAATAGAGCAACATGTTTGAAATTTACAAAATTAAATTTGTTTGCATATAAGATTAAAGTGCTCCAGAAAGGAGAAATTTTGACATCCGTGCTGGTTTTGATCTGGACAAAGAGCTGCCACATATTTCAAATATTAAAAATATAGGTGAAAAATATAGCTTCGGAGAAAGAGAAATTAATATGAAAATTATTTATATTTTCCACGCCCTTTTTTATCCATTATCCCAACATGACATTAGGCCGATAAACATACGGGTCTCTTGATTTTGTCTGCTCTACTATCAGATATCTAAATTTCATTTAAATCGGAATTCTCACTAGATTTCGCAAAATCTGCTAGTGGAATAAACCTACAATTAAAGTACAATAAACTGATGAATGCTAAACCTTTAGGTATCCTTTGAATCGGATGCCGTTGTTTGCTGTCTCTGTGACTCTGGTATTTTTCCAAATCTACAGGTTACACTCCAAAAAAGTTTGTAGAAAAATTTGTAAACAGTTTTCAATCCCACTTTACTATTTTTGTACTAATTTTTAGTAAAAAAAATTGTATTTAGCAAATCTTTTTGCTATTTACATTTTACTAATTACAGAATTTTTACAGAATATTTAAAAATTTTTGTTGCTAATTTCAGAAATCATTTTACAAATTTTTGAAAGCCGATTTGCTAAAATTAGCAAAAAAAAAATTTACTAATTTTTAAAAAGTGGATATTGAAGAAAATTTTATTTCTAATTAACACTTTAATTTAGATTAAAAAAAGGGATCAGAAGTTAATATATATGTCTAAAAATAGGACATCCACTTAAAATAGCACTAAAAAATAGTTTTGGTTCGAAAAAGAGTAAAAAAATTTACTAAAGTATTTTTCAAAAACAAATTAAAACAAAATGATAAATTCGTTTGTTTTTACAATTTTTAAGCCTTTAATTTTTATACCCTCCACCATATATGGTGAGGGTATATATCAGTTTGTCATTCCGTTTGTAACATCTCGAAATATAGGTCTAAGACCCCATATACAGGGTGGCGCAAAAATAACCCATCGATGTTTTTTGGCTGTAATTTAAAAAAAAATGAAAAACTTTGATTCTTCTTGTGGATTATTTTTATTTGGTCTTTTCATTTTTTTACATCAAGTCGAGAATATGATGTAAATGGCCGCCGCCACAGTTGATTGTCATTTGAGCCCTTTTTATGGCATTTTCCATCATTTTGGCCGAAACTTCCGGCGATAGGTCCTCACATTCTTGATGGATATTGTCTTTAAGAGCTGCAAGAGTCTGAGGCTTGTTGACATAAACCCGCGACTTCAAAAAGCCCCACAAAAAGAAGTCTGGAGCGGTCAAATCAGGTGATCTTGCTGGCCAGTGCAAATCGCCAAAACGGGAGATTAGGCACCCGGGAAATGCATTCTTCAGCATATCGATTATGGCACGTGCAGTGTGTGGCGTTGCACCGTCCTGTTGGAACCACATGTTTTCCAATCCCAATTCATCAAGTTGCGGCAAAAAGAACTCGTTGATCATTGCTCTGTAGCGCTCACCATTCACAGTTACCGTTTGGCCCGCGACGTCTTCGAAGAAAAAAGGTCCGATGACTCCTCCAGCTAAAACAGCACACCATACAGTGATTTTTAGCGGGTGTAATGGCTCTTCGTGGGTTACACGCGGATTTTCAGTGCCCCAGAAGTGTAAATTTTGCTTATTTACGTACCCGCTAAGATGAAAATGGGCCTCATCACTCATGATTATTTTTGATGAAAAATCATCTTCATTATTGCTCAAATAAATAGTCACCAATATTCCGCGTTCTGGAGCAGTGTAGCGTAACATTGTTTATTAACGTGTATTTCGCATGTGTTTACTACACAAATGTCAAAACAGAACTGACATTAGGGGCCAATCGCAAAATTTATAGCATTTTCTGATAGGAGGATTACTTTTGCGCCACCTTGTAGTATATATACCGTATCGTTATCGCATCCAAAAAAGTTTTTAACCTCAAAAAATTTTTTTACCCCCATAATTTTGCTTCAAAAGTTTTTTACATTGTTTGTATCAAAAACAATAGAGCACATTGGTGGAGGCTATTCAAAGATTGGGCCCAGCCGAATTTAAGCCTTTTTTACTATTTTTTTGTAATTTTGAATAAAATATTTTTTGAAAAAATAAAAAAAATTAAAAAATTTTGTACTAATATTAATAATATTTATTAATTTTTTTACTGATTTTAGCAAACAGATTTTAAATTCCACTTTACAAAAATTTTACTAATATTTAGTAGCGGCAGCTAATTTTTCTACAAATTTCATTGTACTACACGTCAGCAGACATGTGTTGCTAAGATTAGCAAAAAATACCGCTGGGCTCAAATTAGCAAAATTTCCCGTAATAACAGCAACATTTTTAGTTGCCATCACAGACTTTTTTTAGTGAATGTAGTTATCAATTTGTGAGACTCTTATTAATCTGTAATTGACACAACAATGACGAGTTATAAACCCACGATTGAGTAACGAGTTTGTCAGTATTTGGTGTCTTTCGCGATTAAGCCACTTCTAAAACCCCCCGATTAAATGCATTTAAAAAACTGCAACAAGGAATATTTCAAGATTTTGTCATAATCTGGTACTGTAGGAAACCATACTTGGGTCTTAATAAACTCTCGATATTATACTCTCGATGACGAGTTATAAACCCACGATTGAGTAACGAGTTTGTCAGTATTTGGTGTCTTTCGCGATTAAGCCACTTCTAAAACCCCCCGATTAAATGCATTTAGAAAACTGCAACAAGGAATATTTCAAGAGTTTGTCATAATCTGGTACTGTAGGAAACCATACTTGGGTCTTAATAAACTCTCGATATTTTTTCCTTTAAATCTACTAAATATGCACATCAAAACAACAACAAAATCAGTTAAAAAGTAGACACATGTTTAAAAAAATTGTTTATTTTTAATTGTTAATAAAATAACTGACAAAATCGCTAAAAAATAATAGTTTTTACGTTTATAAAAAATAATTAAATTGAATATTTTAACTAATTTAGAATATTGGGCCACGATTATATAAGATTCTGCCACTTTTAGTTAGGGATATAACTGGGAAATTGTACTGAAGATTTTTTTTAATTTTTTTTTAACAATTTTAAACCAACAAAATAATATTAACCCTTTAACCACTAAGACCGTCTACAGAAGGTCATCACTAAATTCCAATTATATCCAAAGCAGTATTTTTGGTGCAATAAATGCCAACGACATTTTTGTCTGTTTGAATTTACCTTACGAACAGTGCCGGTTTGAACACGCTCAGTTGAATAGTTTGATAGATACACCCTTTTCTGTCAAGATTTTTGTCAAAACAGATACGAAAATTATTTATGATTTTCGTGCAAAATTAAAACTAAAAAAAAACATACTTTCCAACAGCTCAATCGACTCAAAATTTTTTTGGAAAGTAGCTTCAAGCTGTATTATGATAATTTGTTGCGTGTTTGATTTGTGAAACAAATATGTTTGTTTGAGTCGAGCTTTTTGTCTTCAGGTTGTCTTTCATTTTTTCCACCTGTCGTTTCAGGTTAAATTTTTTGGACATATGGACTTCACATTCGTGCTTTTAAGTCCAAAATGATACTAGAACCAACATTTCACAACAAAATACCTCGAATTTCGACTCCAGTGGTTAAAGGGTTAATAAAAGAAAAGTACAAACTCGATGTTATAAGAAATAAATTTTAAGTTTAGTGTTTTAAGAGTAACCAAAATCTGAAAATTATTTTAAATCGTGGCATCAAAAAAATCCTAATTCCAAACTTCATCGCATTTGATGTGGAACATTTCTTAACGTTTGAGAAAAAGTAAAAGCGCAACCTTGCCAGGCAAATTTTGATACTTGTAAAAAAATACCAAAAAAAATGTAAATTGTTTTTTTTTCAAGCAGTGAATTTTGGGCGCCATACGCAGAAAAATCAGGCTATAATAAGGAAGACTATTTTAAGGAAAAGCACACTATTTTAAGGAAAGATATTTATTTATTACTAAACAGTTTTAAAAGGAAACCAAAATTTTCGAGCCCTTCTTGTAGATACATACCAACTTTCGATACAAATTATTCTTAAAGCCAGTTAAAATTTGTTTCCAACAAATCATCCCTTAAAAAAAAATATTTGCAATATAGATAATAACTGTGTATAAATCCTTTCAGATACTCAAACAAAACTTTATCAACAACTTGAAAGCAACTATTGCGAAATTGCTGCACTTGGAAATCAATAAAAACTAAACAACACTTAAGTTCGTTCAACACATAAAAATCTTATAAATAAATGACACTTGAAAAACTACTATAGCATACAGAAAGAACATAGACAAAAACTGATTTAAACAAAAGAATACAACAAAAAATTCTAGTAAAAATTCTATTATTGCATTAGAAAAACCAACTTCATCAAAGAAAAACGAAAGAAAACAAGAAAAAAATACACAATTGCATCAAACAAACAATATATACATACATATATATACAAAATGACATCAAGTGATAGCAGCAGCAGTACAACAACCTCGCCAAACACCTCACCACGTCAAAGAAAACGTTCAACAAGAACAAATAATAGTTCCCTAACAAATGCAACAAAACGTCTGACAAATAAAAAAGTTATTATACCCCTAGAACATGGTTGTGAAGATAATTGGACTTGGAGTAGAAGGCATCGTTCCAAAGAAGTTGTACTGAGCGGTGCCAGTGATCGTACCGTACATTTTCATCCCAATTGGAGTAAGGGTACAGCTGGTGTGCAAGGTAAAAGACCCTTAAATAATGGTCGTTTCTATTGGGAACTACATGTTTCACAGAGAATATTTGGTACGAGTATAATGTTTGGTATTGGCACTAGGAAGGCACGTTTACATGCTAATTCATTTCGTAATATTTTGGGTGAAAATGAACATGGTTGGGGTTTGTCCCATAAAGGTGTTCTCTGGCATAAAGGTGTGGCTTTGCTGTATACGGATAGATTTAAAGAAAATCAAGCAACAGTTGTTGGCATCCTGTTTGATGGTATTGAAGGAACTCTTACATACTATAAAGATGGTAAATGTTTGGGTATAGCGTTTCGGGGATTGGATAAGGTAAGTAATATAAAACAGAATTTGAATCTTTAAAATCCTTTCTTTAGTTTTCAAAATTCAAACGATATCTTCCCGCTTCTTTAAAAAGCTAAAATTAATTAACGACTTTTATAGATTTGTTTGTTGCTTTGGGCCATTATTTTCTTAGAATTCGGTGGCTTTAGTAAGCCATGACCAAGAATTCTGTTTCTTAAGAATCTTTCAGCCTCTTATATCCTTAAAAAATTCCAAGAATCTTATTTTAGAGGACGTCTATTCCGGAGGAGGCCAAAATTTCAAATTTCGTTTGAGGTGGTAGATCAATGCGGCCATTTTTTTAATTTTAAATGCCGTTTTTACCAAGTTCTTATTTGAAATTAAAAAAAAGTCTTCAGTGAATTAGCCCATATCCAAGGGTAGCAATATTTCAAAATTCTAAATGAAGAGATTAAGGCAGGGGAAGACTTTTCCCA
Source organism: Eustalomyia histrio (assembly GCA_949748255.1). NCBI lineage: Eukaryota > Metazoa > Arthropoda > Insecta > Diptera > Anthomyiidae > Eustalomyia > Eustalomyia histrio. The sequence continues at coordinate 24,230,068 of OX456526.1, read as the reverse complement.
AATTTGAATATCAATTTTTCCTGAACCAAATGTTCCTAAATGTCACTGAATAAGCCCTTACCACAGGGAACACATATTTTCAATTTCATATTTCAATTTCTAGCCAAAGCGGTTAGGGTAGGCCGTTGAGGGAGAGACTTTCCCCTTTTTGCCATTCTACGTAAAAATGTTCAAAAATCTCGTCTTATTAGATGTCTTTGCCAGGGTAAGAACATAGGTGCTTATTTCCAAGTTCCTGGCTCCTAGTTTGGGCTGGACGATGTTGAGTCATGTGGAAATGCCAAAAGTGCTCAGTAGGGTTTACCATTTTACCTAACAAACGAACAACACTTGCAAATCATTGAATTTTATTATCAAAATTCGTGCTATCGGAGAAATATGTTTCTATCGAAAAATTGTCTTCAGCGACGAAGCTCATTTCTGGTGTTAAGAGCAGCCGGAGGCGATTCAAGAGCTGTCAATGCACCCTGAAAGATGCACTGTTTGGTTCGATTTTTGGGGCGGCTGCATCATTGGACCGTATTTCTTTAAGAACGATTAAAATCGCAACATTATAATCAATGCGTTGATTACCAAAAGAAGAATTAGACTTGGTTGAAATGTGGTTTCAACAAGACGGTGCCATATGCCACACGGCACGCGATACCATGAACCTATTGAGAGGCGAGTTTGGTGAGCAATTAATCTCACGTTTTGGAGCAGTCCATTGGCCGCCAAGATCACACGACATTACCCCACTAGACTTTCTTTTGTGTACAAGGACAAGCTTGCCACAATTCCAGTCCTGCAAGACAACATTACAGCTGTCATTGGTGAGATACCGGTCGAAATGCTGGAAAAGGTATTGGAGCTCACGGATGGATCACCTACGACGTAGCCTCGGGCAACATTTACATGAAATAATCTTTAAAAGTATATTTCATTCACTTTTGGAAATTTTATGTGCTTTTTTCAATTTTAAAAACCCAAACGGTTAAAAAATCACCCTTTATACAGAAGCAGATTATATAGGCATATGATGGAAATCGGAAACGACCGGATTTTCAGTGCCCAATATTATAATTATTTTTGATTAAATAAATTTGAGGGCATTGTGGTGTAATGATTGGCGCGTTGGTTGCGGGTTCGATCCCTAGCGCAATGTCCTCCTTCGGTATTCCCATAGCACTTTAAAATAACATAACATGAACTAAAAAGCATCAACAAGTTGGCTAACTATCCCTCAGATGGCGCGCAACAACTGCTCTAAGATTTATCATCTCGCGCTTTTAAAGTGTAGCCATGTTTGATGTAAAAACCTTTCATCTCTCATCCCCTTTCTAAAGAAAGCAACACTTTATTTAGTAGGAAGAATTGTCTGAGTGTTTCTTCTCTTTTAAAAAGAAAAATTGAAAATTCTGAGTAATACAAATTAACACATAATAATTGGAACCCATGTAAAAATCGAAATATTTATGAACATACGTGATCATACATGGATATATATGTTCATATACGACCATGCATAGTTTGGTATATGATCATACATGATCTGATATGTTGAGGGTATATGGCCGTATATTTTCATTTATGTTCATATATGCTCATATATTATCATATATGAACATATACGACCATATACCAGATCCTAAATTATATGGAAATATATGATATCATGTATAGTCATATATTGAACTATGCATGGACGTATATGATCATGTATGACCATGTATGATCATGTATGGTTATATATATTGAACTATGCATGGACGAATACGATCATGTATGTTTATATATATACGTATATTATCATGTATGGCCATGTATAATCATGTATGGTTATATGTTTTCGATTTATACATGGGAAGTCAATTCTATTTTCACGAAACTAAACTAGATTGAAAAGCTGTTCGTTTTCGATTTTCATTACATGCCCCTCCTAAGCATCCTTTTTTTTACTTCGTCAAGTTCCTTTAGAGACACAAAACTACTAATTTATTCAATGATTTTCTTTTCTCGCCTTCATTTTCAGATCACTGAACCTTTATATCCTATTGTATGTTCAACTGCAGCTAAAACTGAAATGTCTTTAAACAGTACTCGATGTGATATTGGTCATTTACAGGATCGTTGCCGTGCTGAAGTTATGAAACATATTAAATCTCGACAAGATTTACTAAAACTTAAATTACCTTCAATAATAACAACCTATTTAAGTGAAGCATTTAATGATAATGTTCCATTACGACAAGTTGATAACTATGATATGCTCTATGAATTTTAAAACAAATTTGAGCTTAGCAAATACTAGTCAAACTATAATATCGGTGGTATTTGTAATGAATATAAGAAGCCAGAAGAAAGTGGCTGATTATATAAAATTGTAAATATCACTAATTCTCTGTTTTTTTTTTTTTTTAATATATAAACAGTGCATAACAAAATCATATAAAGCGAAAATTAAGTATTAAAGAGTAAACTCCATATAATATTTTGGAATTATTGTCCGATACTTATAAAATTCAAAGTAATAAAAAAATATTTGCATGACAACCGTGAAGCTTACAGTGCCATATAAAAAAAATCACATATACCAATATGAAATATTACATATTTTCATATCCCATATACGAGATGCTTTTAAAAATTTAATAGTAAAATGCAATAAGTAAATAGTAAATATAACACATGGTTTATAAAAGTAACAAGTACAGCAAAACTTTTCAAAAGTGATTCTAATTTTCTAAGATCTTTAAAAAGTTCATTAATTACCGCTTTAAACAGATATATTACACAGTGCAGCATTTTTAAGGTCATCGTGTGGTTCCTCCTTCATACCCGTTTTTTTTTTTTTGAAGTATATATCGAAACTAAAAAAAACCTGCAAAGGACTTGGCCAGATTACATCGAATTTTTTTTTTATGGACACCCTAAGTTTTTGTACCCAAACACGATTTTTTTAAAACAGGAAAATTTTTATGGAATCCATATATCATAAACCGTTCGGAATTTTGTTTTTATGTCTTTGGCAAAGTTGTAGATCCAAACCAAAGCAAAAAAATTCTCATATGGACCGACCCAAAAAAATTGCATCCACTGCATCAAAATTGCAAAAAATTGGGAAAAAATGCTATTTTTTCATGATAATATGGAAATAGCCAAACTTCTTAAAAAATGTTTCTGAGTGGGTGTGATTGTCATGTGTGTTTTATCTTCGTGTTGCGGTTTTTAGGTGGAACTGGGTTTTTACAACACCTCATCTTCCTAAACAGGATTTTAAAATTGGTGTGATGTGCAACACGAAGATAAAACACACTTGACAATCAGACTAGCACGCAGTATAAATAACAGTTCAAGTATCGTTTCATTGTCATTCAACAAGTGTATTCGAAAGTGAAAAGTCTAATTATATCCGTGTTTTGTGCAAAATTTTACAAATAGCCGGTGTCCAAACATTGATTATTTTTGTTTAGTTTGTGGTCATATGGTGCCTACAAGTGTGCAAAGGAAAAGGTCTACTCCGGAATTTAAGCTAGCCTATGCATCTTATTTCGATGAGGTTGATCCCAGCGGTGAAGATTACACTCCAAATACAGTGTGTGGCACTTGTTACTTCCGCCTTTTGGATTGGTATCATCGACGAGGTAGAAATTTAAGTTTCATGAAGCCAATGGTGTGGATAAAAGACCCAAATTCACACGACAAATCCCGGTGTTACTCATGTATCAATTACTCCCCTAAGTTAAATAAACATATGTTAAAATGCAAAACATATGTGGCCGCTTATACAGGCATACTCCCGGTGTCAATGCCTGATGGTGTCAAACCACCTAAGCCTCTGAGTCCGGATGTTATGTCCACACGGTCATCCACTACGACTTTCACAAATCAATCAGATTTCCAAGATGGCGATTATGAGCCTGATATTGACGACGATAAACCAAAACCGCTCGTACAAAACGAAATGGACTATGTTGTGGCTAAGATGGGCTTATCACAGCGGAATGCAGAATTTCTAACCTCATTTTTAAAGCGCCGAAAGCTTACAGAGCATACCGTTAGTGCCTCATCATACTCATAAACAAAAATAAAAAAAAAATATGAAATTGTTAATTGCGTTATAAAATAATTACTTTTTATTAATAAAATAAATATATTCATTTTTTCAAAAACATATCAGCATTACAACAATAAAATGTTTAAATAGTAAATTTGAAAACAAGTAACAACAAAAACGGCATTAACCTATATAGTCTTTCTTTGTCGAAACGACAAACATTGGCTATGCAAAATAAGTGTGAGCAAAAAGATGTGCTTTCTAGGGTTAAGGAATGTTCGTATTAAGATGACATGCACTAGAGAGTTGTTTATATTGTTGTTAGATATAATTTAGCTGAAGAAAGATTTCTTAAATTCTCAGTATTTAAGCCATTTCAGGACAAAATCATGAAAAAATCATAAAAAAATAGCATTTTTTCCCAATTTTTTGCAATTTTGATGCAGTGGATGCAATTTTTTTGGGTCGGTCCATGTGAGAATTTTTTTGCTTTAATTTGGATCTACAACTTTGCAAAAGACATAAAAACAAAATTCCGAACGGTTTATGATATATGGATTCCATAAAAATTTTCCTTTTTTAAAAAAATCATGTTTGGGTGCAGAAACTTAGGGTGTCCATAAAAAAAATTCGATGTAATCTGGCCGAAATTTTAGTTTCGAGTTTTTTAGTTTCGATATACACTTCAAAAAAAAACCGGGTACGAAAGAGGAACCAATTTATGTGTTGCACTGTGTTATGAAATACATTCCTAGACATTGAAATTTGTAAAGATATTTGTATTAATTAAATCTTACAATTTAGATTCTAGGAATACATTTTAGATCGTATTTTATAAAAGTGTTATTATAAGAACTTATTCTAGAACTAGTTGAATTAGTAAAACTTTTAAACAAATTTTTGACTGGTATTTAAATAAATAAGTTTGAAATCAATAGCCCTGTGCTAGGTGGCTAAATTCTAAGCTAAATACAAATTAAAAAAAAAAATTAAAATTTTAAAAATTATTTGAAAAAATTTTCAAATGTCATAGAAATTTACCAAACTGAATTTAGTTTCTATTTAGTTTAGCCATTTTGCACCCACCCTATACATACATATATAAAATATTATATCATTCAAAATTATATAAATATTTTGAATTTTATTTTAATTCTATTAGTCGTTTTTAACAATTAACATAAACAAAAATAGTCAAATAAAATTTTAATTTTTAGTTTTTTAATAATAATTAATTAATATTCGCGAAAAAAAAAATAACAAAAATACAGGCCAATTTGGTGCAATATTGTGATATTAAGTTCTATTATTTTGTTTAAATTTACTACAATTTAAAAAATAGAAAAAAAATTGTTTTTATTTAGTTTTTTATTTGCAACATTATTAAATAATTGTTAAAGAAAACAAAAATAAAACAATGTCGTAGATTTAAGAAATTATTTAATGATTTCTAACTTCTTAACAAATTATAATTTATTTATTGATTTCGTGTTTTAAAAATCTAAATGTTCAATAATTGTGTTCTTTTTTTATTTTTGATTTTTTTATGTAAACTATTAGTATTACAAAAACAAGATGAGTGGATTCTAGTCATTTTAGTCGTATAAGTTTCACTAGTCAAAAACTAGACGATTTAAGTTTTATGTATGTAAATGATACAATTATTGTTCAAACAAAATAAAATTGATGTAATCTTAATAATTGTGAAGAAAAAATTAAATACATTTTTATTTGAAAATAGATAAAAAAAATGTCAACTTAATAAAGTTGCTGTAACTCTACATCTAACTCAGACCTTGAAAAAGATAAATCTTGAATTGAATTCGCGAAAAAAATTATTCTTTGTATAAAGCAACGAGTTGATTCAATATTTTATAAATCAATTTATTAAATCAGATTAATTAATTTCATTTGAATCATTTTTGATTCAATTGAATCAAATTATTTCAAACATAATTCTTTTTTTAATTAGCAATTTAAAAAAAAAGATTGATTTGATTTGTGAATAAAAACATTAAAATTGACTTGCAAATCTCGCTTAGTTTTCTAGATATTCAGCTTTTTGTAAAATGACCGGTATCTCGAAAAATAAGCGAGTAAGGGCAAAACGGACAAAATTTTTGTTCTAACAGACCATTGCGATAATAAAAATAGGCCAGGTTCGGGAGACATCCCGAGGTATCTTTTTCTATAAAACAGCTATAGGTTAACTTTTTATACAAAAGAAATGAAACGGGAAACGACATTTGTTATACCCTCCACCATATATGGTGAGGGTATATATCAGTTTGTCATTCCGTTTGTAATATGTCGAAATATAGGTTTAAGACCCCATAAAGTATATATATTCGTGATCCTTATGCAATTTTAAGTCGATTTAGCGATGTCCGTCTGTCTGTCTGTTGAAATGGCGATCACGACGCGAAGACGCAAGCGGGGTGCCCATTTTTACCCAGATTATTGAACATCCTCCCGAGCAGTTTGGTATTTAAAATGAGCGAAATCGGTTTAGCGGTTCAAAAGATATGAGTGAAAATGTGAAGGTACCTCTAAATTTTCCATACAAATTTGTACAATTTTTCTGTGTCTATTTTTTTATTTTCTGTTAAGTAAGTAAAAATGTTATTAAGTCTTCTTCTTGTTCGATTACATTTATTGTCTTACATACTATGAGAATAATAACATTCTTAGAGCTATATGTGTGTTACTGTAATAACTAAGTTAACGTAAAAAGCAACATTGTTAAAGTCGCTAACAGAGCAGACCTCTGTAAATAACATTACTAAAACTAAATAAATAACATTACTAAAACTAAATAACAAAAGTTCGTTACATAAATTAGCAAAACATATTCATATTACAGTTCATGCAAAATTTAGTATATACGTACTGTCAGCGTCAAAAGAAGTTGTACACGTTGTTCCTCTATGTTTGCAGTTAAATTATACTCTTTTGCAATTCCCTTTTGTTTTTCATTTTTTGTTTTTTTAATAATATATTTTCTCCTCTCTTAATGTACATAATAAAAACAACAACAATATTACAATAACAAAAATTCATAGAACAAAAACAAAAACATCTTCATATTAATAGCGTCAAAAGAAATTGTACAACACGTGCACCAAATATTTTAAAGAATTTTAACGGTAAAAAATTACCGTTATTTTTAGTGATTTGACTTTTTGTCATGTTGTAGGCAATATTAACTAATTATAATAATTATTAATTGACTTGATGTCGTGAGGATCAGTTCAAATCTGAAGATTTTTGAGTAACGAAATTTATTTTCAAAATGGGTAAACAAACCTCCCTGGATGTTCGCGAACTTGTGCTAAAATATTATAAAAAAGGAAAAACATTGCGTGAAATTGGTTTGATGATTGATAGAAGCCATAATACTGTAAAACATATAATTGATAATTACAAAAAGTTCGAAAATTTACAAAATCGTCCCAAATCTGGAAGACCCCGTAAACTAAATGCGACTCAAATACGATCCATTGTGCGACGAGTTAAGCAAAATCCAACTGAAAGTGCTGTTAAAATATCCGAGAACATTTCAGAATGCTCAGGTGTTAACGTTAGCTCCAGTACTATACGTAGAGCACTACATGCAAATGGACTACGTGGACGAGTTCCAAGAAGCAAACCTTTCATATCAAAAATCAATCAACAGCGACGTCTGAATTTTGCTAAAAAGTATCAAAATAAACCAAATTTATTCTGGAATAATGTGGTCTTTACTGACGAGAGCAAATTTGAAATTTTTGGTAAGAAAACACCAACTAAAATTTGGAGATGCAAAAATTCAGCATTTGCCCAACAAAATGTAATATCTACCGTCAAGCATGGTGGTGGTTCGGTCATGGTATGGGGGTGTATGGCAGCCAGTGGTGTAGGTAACTTGGTTTTCATAGAGAGCACTATGAATAAAACAGATTACCTCACCATTTTGAAAGATAATTTGCAACCTAGCGTCGACAAATTGGGCTTGGATCAAACTTGGGTCTTTTAACAAGACAATGATCCTAAGCACACTGCTAAAATAGTAAAGGAGTGGCTGCTATATCATACCCCAAAACAGCTGGATCATCCCGCCCAGTCACCCGACCTTAACCCTATAGAGCATTTGTGGGAGCATCTGGACCGTCAAATTAGAAAAAGAACGATTACCAGCAAAGACTCTCTAAAATCAGTGATAATGGAGGAATGGCAAAAAATCTCTTCCGATGTAACCCGAAACCTAGTGGAATCGATGCCCAGAAGATTGCAAGCTGTAATCAACGCAAATGGAAAGCAAACAAAATACTAACCTCTTTAAAATTCTTTGAAATAATTTTTTTATACTTACTGTACAATTTCTTTTGACGCTGTGAATTTGAAGTATTTTAAGTTGTTGTTCTATAATTTTTTTTATTGTTAAATTTTTGTTTTTTTTTATAAAATGAAAGAATATACAATATATTTTTCAAAAAACATAATATGTTGAATAAAATGATAAAGCAAACTAGTAAAATAAAGACAAAAACATAACATATTAACGTGTACAATTGCTTTTGACGCTGACAGTATATCATCTTCAGCCCCTATGGTGGAGGGTATTCAAAGATTCGGCACAGCCGAATTTAGCCCTTTTTTACTTGTTTTTTAATTTATATTATCAAATAAATTGATTAAAAAAAATCGTCACCTTGTGACTGTTTTATAAAAATTTCAGAAAACCATTCGGGGACCTATCTAATATATTCTATCGAAGGGTAGCCTTGAGCTTTTTAAAATTGTTGTCCGTTTTGCGCTTTCTCGCTTAGTTCCCGAGATATTCGCCATTATATAAAATCTAATTTTTTTAAATGGCCGTTATCTCGAAAACTAAGCGAGATAGGGCAAAACGATAAAATTTTTGCTCTAATAGAGTATTAATATACTTCGATAATAAAAATGGGCCAGGTCTAGAAGACATGTCGAGGAGGCTGTTTTATACAAATTCCATGAAACCCTTCGGGTTTAAAATTAAATAAAGCGTGTTTTAAAAAAAAATATATTTTAATTAATCGAGAATCAAAATTATTATTTTTTTGATTCGCGAATCAAATCAAAATTAATTTAATTTAAAATTTAATTATTTCGTTTGATTTATAAAAAAAAAATTATTTAAATTAACTTGATTCTTCTAAGATAAATATTGAATTATGGTAGTAAATAATTCAATCAGAAAAATTAATTCTCGAATTAATTCGTCAAAATTTAAATCAGATAATTGATTTAAGGAATTATATTTTTAAACGTCTGACCCAACTTAATATTATAATTGACCCAAAATTCATATTAACTTCTTAATCCAACTTCAAACCTAGAAATCGTAATATCAACATATTGGTGGTTAATAGTAATTGATTTATCTCAATGTTAAAAGGTTCACAATTAGATGACTTTTAATTCGGTGCGACACTATTGATGAAACAATTTTGTTATAGAAGGTAGATTACAAAAATATTAATTGTATGGAACGTCTATGACTTAAATAACTATTCACACTTTCGGAAATCCCTAATTGAATCACGAATTTCTTAGTTTGAATATTATTATAATATCAAATAATATAAGTATATAGAGCATATGGAGCATATTATTGTCAAATGCCCTGACCTTTCTAATCTGAGAATGAATACATTTGGTAGATCCGAAATATGGGAGGGGCAATACTGGAAAATGGCAGTGAAGAAGATGAGATGAATGTTCCTAAGAGCTGTGTACAACTGAGTGTAACAAGAGGAAGCACAATAGTTCTACTTGGTCGCGGTGCAGGAACTCAACCCGGTTCATCGTAAATCGTAATTAAAATATCAAATCTAACACGATTAAATTATGAGCTCCAATAAGTTTAGGGGGTTAAGTGTCTCCAAGTCACCACTTTTATCGACTATTTTGAGTGACCCTTTGATGATATTGTCAAGGAATCTTCTACACCTTTTCCTTTGTCTTTGATAGGTAGATACATTTTATGACAGCTGCAAAGCTGTGCTTCTTCTTGATTTTTTTTATTATACCTGTTTTTACTTTTATGAAACTAATCTATTTCTTTAATAAAACATTTAATTTTAACGAAATAAATGCACCTGCTTAAACCCCTCCCAATATTACTAGTCGGGAAATCTAATAAAAAGTTCCGAAAGTTTAGACTAGAATTATTAAAATGTACTAGTGAATCACTGATTCCAATGCATCCATGCGGTTCCATAAGATCCACCTAGTCAATAATTCTGTGGGTTCTCAATGACAAGCACATGTTAAATGTTTACAGCAGAGAGCAATGACTGGGGTCCAATTGGTCAGTACTACATGGAGTAAAAAGTACGTGGCCTCACATAGAGATGGCGTGACAAGTGCTAATATTTTTTGTTTATTAAGTAGGGCCAAATGTTAAAAAAATTGTGTCAAAATTTCATGATATTTCATTAATTAAAAAAAAGAAGTTACCGGTATAAAAATGATGCTACTTTTGAAGTTTGAGAAAAAATGCAGAGTTTCGTGTTTTGATTAAAAATTGTCTTTTGGTGAAAAAAAAAATAGTGACAAAGCCAAAGAAAAGATTGATAAACATTATGATGAATCTTCGTCGTTATATTCAAATGATGCAGATTGTGCTGGTTGTCCAAATGAGGGGCAGTCACCGAAGAAAGCATAAGAAAAGCGCATCAGATTGTATTGGAAGGTCGAAAGATTAAAGTGAGATTGCTGGCATCATAAAGATATCAACAGAGCGAGTTCGGTAAATTTACATGATCATTTAAATATGAAAAAAGTTTTCTGCTAGATGGGTGCCGCGATTTTTAACAGCTGAACACAAAAACTGAAACTGAAGAAGTCATTTTAGAGACGTAAGCCAATTTTGAAGATTTGGACAAATCGTATTGTTTCAAGGGTAAAGGATCGTTGGAAGAAGAACGTTAAAGAATAAAATTTATTTCAAATTCAAAGTACCAGTTTTTCATTGTTAGGCCTTGGAATTTTCACACCATGAAGTAGTACTACACCTTGTTCTTTCATATCTCGCACCGATAGTTTCCGCAAAAAACGTGTAAAATACAAGCTTTTACTGATTTCTATAGGGTGAGTCGCAGACAATAAAATATATATTATTCTAACAAAAATTATAATGCCCTGTATTCATATTATTTTTTTATTTATTAAGGTATTTAACAAAAGTAAATGCCCTACGGGAAATGAAGGGTCGATTGATCCAAGGTGATAAATCTGTGATAGGTGAATGAGGGACATGTCACAAAGCTGGTTTAAAATATAACTCAGTGTCTGAAAAAGTGGTAATTGCTGTAAAATTACCAGTGTCCCAAATATTGAAATGGTGGCAGAACATTGACTGGTTCTTTCTGGATATATCGTGTAACTAAAGAGAAATGAATACAACACCAATGTGGACTAAGGAAATTAGGACTGTTAGTAGTTGAAATAATGACAGAACACGGAACTGGTTCAACAAATTTTGCAGTGTATAAAAGAATGTCAATCGGTTGCGAAAACCCATATCCCGCGACTGTTGCAAAGCTGACATAATACTGAACTGATTTAAACAGAACCGACTTTTTGACTTCAGAAATGATGACATAACACTAATCTAGTTCAAAAAGAAGTGATAACGCAACTGTTTAGATAGTGGCATGTAACTGCATTAATTTAAAATGAATCCAATGTGCATGATGAAGTATCAATGACAGGCAAATCAAGCTGCCCGCGACACTTAGGGGGATGTTATCCCTAAAAATCTAAAATTTGTTATTGAAATTTTCGATCGACGACTCTTTTCCCTTAACATTGTTAAAATTTTATTGCAAAATTCATCAAATTAAAATATATAAAAATTATTTTTGCACGGCTATATAATTGGCTGTTTATTGAATAAAGTGGGATATGATTTAATTTATATTAAACTACTTTTGTTTCGATAGAATAATTTGTTTTATAAATTAATTCGTGAAATATGTATATATATATATATCAATTACACCAATTTTCGTTGGAATGATTTGTTAAAAATGATTCATTGATTAATATTAATTCTAAGCTTCTAACGATCACAAAAATTGCATAAGAGTCAAAAATTCGCGAAATTTTAAACTGAAAGTCGCTCAAACACTCCACCCTAGTTCAGCTTATTTTAAAATAAATTATAATTCAGCTTGTCTATGCAATAGTTGCGTGTGTGTAAAATTTTATAGAAGCCCGATGAACCACCAAATAATTTTCAATATGTCCCACTGTGTAGTTAGCGCGGTTTTGATACTATTCTAACCAATATGTTAATGTTTGTTATTATAAAGATTAACATATCTATATAGGCCCGTAAAATTATAGCGATTTTTTTAAATATTAGATTTTTTAAATATTCGAATAACAATTTTTGAAGGGGCATCTAATTTTTTTGTTTTTTTATCAAAATGCGCTTGCGGAAGGTTAAACTAACATTTTTTGACGAGAATCCTCAATACGCCTCGAATGCGTTTATGGAATGATATTCGAGTCAAATTGAATTCATTTTAAAAAAGGAAAAACAAAACTAATTCTTTATCATCCTTATAAATAATAAAAAGTTAGCAGCCACTTATGTTTTTAGCCGTAGTAAACCTGATCTTGAATTGAAAAGCTTTTAAGTCTTAAACATTTTTCTCAAACAAATGAATTTTCTGCAGGATAAGAACAACTAAAATTTCGAGAACTTCTATTGGACAATATGGTTAAAACCAAAAATAAATATTTTTGAACATAAACCAAAAACGATCTTTTTGAATTCGATCTAATGTTTTTGATTTGCGAAATATTGATTCTTAATTTGTTTAAAGTACTCGATTCTTATAAAAACATTGATTATTTAATTTGCATCTGCGATTTTGAGAGTAAAATAAAAGGAAAAGTCGAAAAAATATTGGCAGCCAAAGAGCTAAACTTCGTCCTAGAGCATTAGCGTGAATAGGACTATCTGAAGCGTACTTGCCTCCACAGACCTGCTTTTAACCCCACCCATAATTTGAAAATTTTGAATTCATTTTTTGTTTAGTTAAGTAGCAAACAATTTTTTATTCCTCAATTTTGTTAAAATTTAAAAAATATTCACATTTTGACATTGACTGTATTTTTTTTTTTGTTGAAGAAATTATTTAAAATCGCCAAATACAAAAAAAAAAATTGTGAAAACTTTTGTATTAAACATTGCAGGTAAATTCAGTGACTGGACCTTTTGGAATCTTTCAGAAACACGTTCTTAATATAAAACACGCGGAAGAAATTTTGACAGGTTACATGCTAACTAATTTTCGTTTGCTCTATGTCATGTCCACTTGCAACAGTCAAGTGATATGTCACGAAACTATTCATTCCCTACAAGTTCTGCAACATAACACATTGTGATTGATATGTAACCAGTTTTTTATTAATTACTTGTCCTCAGTCCTGTGGTATGTACATTTGAGCCAGTCGTAAGACTAGTTATGTGTAAGATAATTTTAACCTATTCTGTTGCGCATTCACTTACACCAATGCAGTGATATGGTACCCTACACAAGGTCAGCGATATGTCGCAAGTAGCTTAAAAGGTAGAAATTGCCACCTCCTATGACAAGCCCATGTTATAGTTACCGGTTACTTTCATATAAGAAAACCAACTCGAGGACCGGTTTCTGCCACAAAGTTCCGCTCACGTGACTAACTCTGTGACTGGTCCATTTCCCGTAGAGTGTGTACAGAGCTTTAAAAGTTAAAAGCTCTAAAAAATGTTCCCCTAAAAATACAAACAATTTTATAATCTATTAAGTCACCTGTATAAAGTAGGGTGACCAGATACAAGAACGGGGTGCTGTGACAGTCAATAGGGAATCAGTACAGTTTTACCATCCGCATTTCCTTAAGAGAAGTTTTAGTAACTAACAATTAAATATTACTATTAAAATGTTAAGCCTTAAAAATCCACAAAGCACGAGTAACTTTAAGCTATAATCAGAGCTTCGAAGGAATAAATTCCTTAATTCTGTTTTTCCTGACCAAATTTAATGAATTTTTTGATTCATTTAATTTAGATATCTTAAAGGAATTCATAATTTTTTTTTCTTTTTATTTCTTCTTAAATTTTTTAAATTCCATACTGAAGGAATTTCTCTTCAATTTATTCAATTGCTCACTTTTTAATATTATTTAATTCATTTAATTTTCTAAAACAGTTATATTTGAATTAATTATTGCATTTCCGTTATTTCAATAGATCATCAGTACTTAGATGCCCACCGTATCTATGCACCGATATTAATCGACAGGGGCCAAATAAAAATTTAGTTTGCGTCCTAAAATCACCTTTAAATGTTGCACATACATACAAATTGGGTATCACATGAAAGGTAGGATACGTTCGTAATTGCATAAAATTTCTTCATCACTGCGGCAGATGCTTTGCTACTGCTCAAGAACTGCACAGTTTGCTTTTTAGAACGTTTTGCAAAAGATAAAAATATGTTCACCACAATAACATTAACAAATATGTATTATTGAAAATCTTGATGGTAAAATAACAACTTTTTGTTTACTTATAATAAAAAAAAATTAATATAAAGATGAAAATCAATTAAAACGAAAAAGAAGACTGATTTCGCACTATTGTATCAGAAAAATTTGAAGCAGCAAACAAAAAACGTTTGACGTAAATCAGTGCTGCCAAGTGAAGCTTTTTTGAACGTTTCACTTTTATTATGCTGCGGTGATGCGCAACTACTTCATTTACGAACGTATTTGAAGATCTATGTTGAAGGTAAGGCTTTTCGCATATCTTTAATTTCTTTGACATTTTTTCTCGAAAAGGAAAGAGAAAATTTTAATAGCCACTAAAGTTAGCTTGGTATTTCGTTGTTGTACTTTATATAGGGACCCACGGACTGCCAAATTTTGGCATCGTACATAATTTTTTTTCCGATATTCGTTTTTTTTATTTTAACGAACTTTAATCAAAGCCCTTTATGAAACTTTTTCCAACAACTTCGCAAAATTTCTCTATCGACAAGTTGCCCAACAAAAAAAGTATTAAAAACTGCATTTTGTCCACGCAAAAAAATAAAAAAATTAAGTTCCCCTTAGATTTGGAGTCTATATCAAAAAGAATTAAGTGGAATAGGTTAAAAAAATTATGAATACACTTTAAAACATTTTTTTAGAATTCATTTATTCTAGATGAATTCGTCTTGAAGTTTTTACAGAAAAAAGTTTTAAAAACGTAAAAAAAAACGCCTGATAAATAAAAAGAAAACTATTTTTCATGAGGTTTTCTTTCCAATCAAACATATTTTTTTATTTTTTTACAAAAATTTGGTAACATTAAAAAAATATAAAAACTAATAATGTATTTAATAATAAAATTATAGCACATTTAAATAAACTTACAAAACTACATTTGGAGGTAATATGAAGTTAAAAATAAATTAAAATTAAAAACTTAAGTGTTGTACTTAAAAAAAATAAAAAATAAATATGATAAATTACAAATTGCAAATTACACTTTACAATTCATCAGCTAAATGATGAATATTTTGTAAATGATCACCATAATCTGTGGCTTCACTACCCACAAATGTTTCATAATTATTTAAGATTTCCAAATAGGACAAACGATCATCATGATCTTCATCGGTGGATACAAATAAATGGTCCACCTCATCGGTAGCCACAACATCATTACTGGGTACCACCCAACTGAGCACTTCATTCCCAGCCAAAACACCATCACTATTTAAATCGTAATCCTTATCGAAACGTTCTTTTTCAGTGATCAACCATTCTTTGTCATGATGATCGGCCGTCTCACCAACAAATTCTTTAAAATCAATTTTACCATCACGATTCGCATCCTTATCACGCATTGTTTGTTCCAATACAACCGGCAACATTTGTGGATGCTCCTCCGGATTTTGGAAAAGAACAAATTCTTCGTTATTCAAGACACCATCTTTATTTAAATCCGCCGCTTCAAACATTTCTTTGTCATCTTTTATCATTTTTTGTTCTTCATCGTAACTATCGAAATCAATAATTTCTTTTTTGTAATTTTCATCTTCCATGCCATAGACATCGAGAAGATATTCTTTCCAGGTAAGTCGATCATTATTATCTTGATCCATTTCTTCAAAACGATCGGCAGCTTCTTCTTCGGCTAGTTTTCTAAAGGAGTTTAATAAAAAATATGTTTTGCAATTTCGATTTGTTTTTAGTTTAAATTATTTTTAAAATGTATTTTTCGATTAGTAACATAAGGATGATGATTTTTAATTATGATGTAAACACATGCATTTGTAATGATTTTAAAAACTTGTATTCAAAGGTAAAACACACACTAAACTTTACAATTTTATCAAATTATAAAAATATAAATTGAAAGTTCCCAATAAAAAAGACTCGGTAATTTTGTTATCAAACATTGTACACTCAAAAAAAAAGACATGAACTAAAAATTAATTTAAAATTTCCTTCAAAATAGTTTAAAAAAAAATTTCATCAATTTAAGTTAAATTTTATTAGAACTTTGAAAAAAGAATAAAAATTCCTAAGTTTGAGTAAAAGCGAAATAGATTATATTCTAAGAAATAGTTTATATTTTCCCAAGTAATATTTCTTGATTTTAAGAAAAAAAAAAATCTATTAAATAAAAATTTATCAATTTTTTTTTTAAAAAAGCATCTTAGTTTTAAGAAATTGCATACTAAACTATAATAAAACTAAGTTTAGTTCAAAAAGAAATTTAGAACATAATTTACTCCCATATAGTTCAAAAATGTGTCCAACTTAAAATGAGAAAGTACCTAAACTTAATGTGTGTTAATTTTTTCGCGAGAAGTAAAATTTACTAAATGTTAGAAAGCTAAATTCAGTTTAAAGTCTATCACTTTCTAATTTTTAAAAATTGTTTTCTTAAAATTTAAAGTAATAAATTTTTTCCAATGTAATAATAAAAGTTTATTTGGTTTTAGAAACTGATGAAACTATTTCTAGGAAAAATGTTCATGCAACTTATTTCAGATAAATTTTAATTTTTTGTGAAGTAAAATTTTTCTAATTTTTGGGATATAAAAAACTTAGGTGTAGGATTTTTTGTATAAATAAGTACAGTAACACTTCGTGGTTCAAGTAAGAAAATAAATTATTTTATGTTCAATTTTTCGAAATATATATTCAATTCGTATTTCGTGAGCATGAGCGAAAATTTAAATTGCTCACGTGATGGTACGTAAGCTGTAGTAGAAAAAAATCTTCTTACGAAATCATGCATGATTTTTGGTTCGTATTCGTGGTTGAGTATGAGTCAAAAAAAGCTCACTTGCCCATTTCTAATTTTAACAGACTTAAATATTGAACTCAGAGTAACTTAAAATATATTTTAAAATTTTGTTAGCAAAAGGTAAAAAATTTCGAAATTACGCTTTTATGTAATAATTTTGTTTGCTACAGAATACAAAATATCGCAAGCACATTTTATACATTACGGCATACTGACTTTCCTATAATTGACGTAGCGCTTATTAAACATTATATATACCGAAGGCAACAATTTCTTTAAATTTGTTAATTTAAGAAGACAAAGGACCCCCAGTATTCCTTAGTCAAAGATGCCGTGTGTCACTTAGGGCGTCCCTTTTTGTTAGTTACCTCGCTAGCCTTATAGATTTGGATATCCTGATTCCAAATTTATTTTTAAATTTTTAAGATTATTACCAGATTATATTTCATGTAAATGAAATTATCATATGAAAAAATATCCTAATTTACTAAATTCTTTTAACATTTTCAATAAAACTAACAAAAAATTTTCGGACTAAAATTGTTTAAGTTCAATATTCCTTAAAATGTTGTTTTTTTTTTAAACTCGTTAAACTACTTTTGTTGGCGATGTCCAAAAAGTAATAGGTAGTCATTAAATACCAAAAATTGTTGATTTTTGCTTTTTAAAAATTTGCGATTTTTGCTTTTTAAAAATTGCGAAATTTCGCGAAATTGACACTAAATATAAAATTTCGGGAAATTGACACTAAATATAATTTTTTACTTCAAAGTCTGAGTGTAGCTAGGTTTTGAATTAAGAGAGATATTTGTAAACCGTGTCCTGACGGTATTCCATCAGTCCTGGAGCAAAAATAACACATTTTACAAGTAGAGACTTCAAACTAGTTTTATTAATATCCATAATGTATTCCGAAGCGTAAATACATTTTTATATTTTTTTTTATATTTTAAAAAGTTAATTTTTTAAAATTTTTGAAATTTTGGACTTTAATACTTCTCTATTGAAAATCGTTCGTTGTACAGAAAAAAAGTTTCTAATCAAATAAATAGCTAATTATGTTTTCCATCGATATGGTATAATTGCTTTTATAAAAAATTCCAAAAACTACGTAAGATTTTAATTTAAAATCTATTACGAAATCTATATCGTTTTCATTACACTTTTCTGGATTTCGATTTAAAATTACACAAAACAGCTGATTAAGTCTCCAAAAACCAGTGTTGCCAAAACTTGATTATAAAAAATGGCTAAATTTGTGTTGAAAATAGTTAAAAAATGGCTAAACAGTTCTATAAAAACATCTCAAGATTTGTTCAAAAAATTACTAAATACAGTCAAACCTTCCAATATTTGAGACTACCATTAGCGGACTCCTAACTTTAATAGACAGTTTTTGAGAAGGGACTCTAAATCAAATAATAGAATAAAATTTCCTTCCAATAGCGGATCCTTTCATTATCAGACGCTGACATTTAAATATGCATTTTAATGACTCTCAATAGCTAATAATTTAAGGTTTTTAAATGAAAATTTGATAAAAATAATATTTTCTATGTTATTGGCTTAACTATGTTTAACTGCCAATAAAAAACAATTCTTGAACTTTTGATGAAAGCACTTATCGAAAAAACACAATTTTTTCCAGAAAAGCTACAACATTAATTCTTTTTATTTTTTAATTTAGTGTTTGCTGTAAAAAAAAAAAAACATCTGAAGTAAAAAAAAATAATTTTACAAATGAAATAAATTCTTGTCAAATACAAATTAATAAAATGTTGAAATATTTTGAATTCTATTAGTGTATAAATTATAGAAATGTGAGGATCAGACAAAAATTTTTAAAAGTTCTATTGACAAGAAAAATCTTGGATATCGACTTCAGTAGTTTTTTTAAGTACACAGGAATAAATTTTATATTTAATGAATTTATTGTCAGTGAAATTTTTAAATTGATGACAGTATTTGCAACTTATTACTCAGTTGACTCTGAAATTGAAACATATTTTAATAAAATGTAAATTATTTATTACTTTAACATTTATTCAACATTAACTGCTTTTCCCTCTGATGCCCATTATAGGCAGATTTAACTGCAATTCCATTTTAGTATATTTTACAATTAAATCCTGATATTTTTATCGCAAATAAATTAAAATTGTAGATTTTATCTGAATTAAAAAAAAAAAACTATTTAAGCAACCGGTATTTTTACATTATCATCTTATTCATTTCAATTTTGATTGACCATCCATTTTTTTAGAAAAGTTTTCATGATTTTGAACCAAACGAAAAAGAAGAATATCTCACAGAAACTGTGAATGTTTTTGGTATTCTTAGGCCCAATATTATAACTTGCCTTTAAGGTGCGTGTTAGTTAAAGGTAACTTTAGCTAAAGTGAGGAATAAAGTGACCTTTAACTTTTTTTGGTTATTACAACTTCCTTTTGAAATAAAATTAAGTTTTTTGAAAATATGGCATTACCAGAGCAAAAACGGATTACTTTTGACAAATTAAAATGGTTTTTTAAAATACGTAGTGGCAACGACGTATTTTTATTTCTTCATTTACTTACAACAAACAAAAAATACAAACGAAAAACAAAATTTCTTCGAATTGTGTAAAAGATCAAAATGTTTGTTGTAAAAAATTAACATTTTCGACGCCGAACACAGAAATAAACCAAGCAGCAAAGATACGGTCAAAAAACTACACGGCAACTACACTGCAGAGCAGAAAATGTGGCAACTTCAAATGCTTAAACCTCACGTTAAAAGTTAAAGGTAAGATGAACTTACCTTTAGCTTATCGGTCACTTTTAGGTTAAAGTATACTTATAATAACGAAAAACTAATAATCTGTCCGTTAACATCCTAACTTTAGCTATCGGCAAATTATAATAATGGGCCTTAGACCAAATAATGTTTCCTTTGCTACTAACTGGAATTTCAACCGACTGTAGTTGTTTTCCATATAAAATTTGAATTTAACTGTTGGTTAAATTTTAACTAGATATTCAAAAATCGTGCGTTAGAGTATTATCAGTTTCAAAAAAAACAATGTTTTAAACTCATACAATTGCTCTTAAGTAAAATAATTGAAAGGAATTGATTTTTTAAACAAAAATATTTGCTTTTCTAATTTTTAACTCGTATTTGAGTGAAACATCACAGTACTAGTATAAATTTTGTAATGCGGTAAAAGAAAAAAATCTAATTTACACACACTATATTTTAAATCTCTGTTAAATCACTGCGAGCACGTAGATATTTAATTCTTCTTCCAAATAAAAGTCAATGACCGATAAATCTTACAACTTTAAATCTTAAATTTTAAATTTAAATGATATGCAAAATATAAAGAAATAATGACCTTTAACTGTGACCTAATGAAAAGTTCATTTTATCGTGTTGTTGTGTTACCAATTTATAGAATTTGTATGAACATTTTAAGCTAAGCTAGCATTATCTAACATACTATATAACAACATACATACGCAAACAAAATAACAAAACAAAATAACACACAATAAAGCATAAATTAAAAAGCTGCTTGCTTTAGAATGAATTATAGTAGAAGAAGAAATGGGCATTAATAAAACACATATACAACAACTCACTTAAAAGACCTTAATATCCAAGCTTTGAGCTCATGGCGATCGATAAACTGGTCATCATTTAAATCCATCATACGTATTAATATGTGTAAACGTTTTTTAGACTCTTCAGGTGAGAGACTATCAAATTCTTGGGCATCCTTAACGTTGCCTGCAAAAAAAAATAAAAATCATGAGAAGATTAATTTATAAGAAAAATATAAAACAATATATTTTTGAACATTTAATGTCGGCTAAAAAATCTTAGTATTATTTTCATTCGAATTTTACCCAAGGTTAAGGTAAGAGCCCACTTTCGCTACATTAACTAAATTTTCATTAAAATAACTAGATATAGTGTTAAATTGAGCCTACTTTGTTAGATAGTTTAGGCGACCTAAATAATTTTGAAAATTTTATATAAGAAATCTTCCAAACAATTTTTCAATGGAAATTTGTGAAAATTTTAAAAAGAAATTTGGATTTGTTCGTTATGATTTAAATAATAAAAAGAAAATATTTCATTGGAATTTAAATTTATTTTAACCAAGAATTAGTAGCGAGAATTTGAAAAATGTAGATACATTTTTATTTTAAATATAAAAGTTTACAAATAATATTTGAATCTTATTTTAAAATTCTGAAAACTTTACATTTATGAAAAATAATTCATAAATCCGGGTTTTAAACTTTAATTATATTTTTCTCAATTTTTGAATGGGGTAATCTTAATAATTTTCTAAGAAACAATTTTACGGACCCTCCGACACACACGGAATCATGAATTCAGCATTGATGGTACGTTAACGGACCGTAAATTACATATCTGTCGAACCATATACGAAAACGAAACATTAACGTACCTTAAAATCGGATTACTCAATTTTTCGAAAGCAATACGTTTTAACTCCGTTTTGCTGTATCCGTTTTGGTGCCGTTAAAGATAGGCTATACCGATTTTCATCCGTTCTAACTGCGATTCTGTCGGTATCAATTTCCTTTCACTAATTCTGAGTGTGATTTGTTGTGCAAATAAAAACGTTTCAATATTTTAAGATTCAAAGAAGAAAACAAAACATTTCGGATGAAGAAGAAGAAGAAAATGAAAATATAGAATATAAATAAATAAATAAATAAATAAATAAATAAATAAATAAAGAATATAAAAATGAAGAATATGAAAGAATATGAAGAAATTGTAGAGTATTAAAATGAAGAAGACGAAGATGTTCAGCTACTTTAAGTTTTACCACTTGTGTTAATGTGCCTTAAGAAAAAGTTATTATTAGAATAGGTTTAAAGTAAGATAATAATATTTGTTGTAGTAAACCCCAAAATTTGAATTTTTTCTGCATTAAGAGAGATCGCAGGTACATCAAAAATAAGAAAAAGTCATAATAGATAGTATTTTATTCTCACGGGTATGAAAATTATTCTACTGACAAAAAAACAAATGTATCCAAGAAACATTTTTACGGACTCCCCGACATGTACGGATTCATGAATCCGGCTTCTACTATACGTTTACGGTCCGAAAATACGTATCCGTTAAATCTTGTACGTAAACGGAATATTAACGGACCGTATATTTGAATTTTTTAAAACAGTACGTTTTGACTTCGTTTTGGTGTATCCATTTTTTGTACCGTCAAATACGGAGTTCACCGATTTTCATCAATTTTTCCACCCGTTGCTTTTAGATTCACTTTGTTGTCAAAAACGAATACGTAAATTGAAATATTTAAAAGTGAGATAAAAATTTGTAAAATAAAAGTAGAATAAGAGGAGGGAAGAAAATATGCCTAAATATTTCATATTATTAAGCCTGACCTTATTACTGTGGGTGTGTTGATCTGAGAAAAAATAAATACGAGTTCCCGTTGCTAAAGTCAAGTCGGTTCATCAACATTTCCATGAAGTGGGCACGGAATTACAACAAATACGTTTAAATAGGGTGCTGATGTAGGCGGCATAACATCTGAACCTTTTTTCAAATTACTTGGATGCTCATATTATGGTCCGATTTCCATTGGTACATTGCCTGCTTAATGCACAATATGATAAAAATCGAATTCATATCAAAAGGATGGTACCGAATTTGCCATCTGTTGTGCTTCAGGCAGTTTAAATAGTTTGAATATAATAGTTTAAATATAGAAGCTCAGATATTTGCTGAAGCAACGCGTATTCTGATTCTATTTGAATCGTGATCCTAAAGCTTCCGAAGGTGGGAAAATTATATTTGGATGTTCTGATCCTAATCTTTACACGGGTGATTTCATCAATTTGCCTGTCACCCGTTAAGCTTATTGGCAAATCAAAATGGAGGCAAGAAAGGTTGTCAAGTTACTGCCGACACCGGCACTTCTCTTATTGCCTGGCTATCAACAGAAGCTACTTCGATTAATAAAGCCATTAGTGGTACTCCCATTGTAGGTGGCCACTCAAAATTGTTTTGGGTGGTAAGACCTTTAAATGCTAATTGTCCAGGAGATGTATATAGTATTTAATTTAGTTTGTAAAAGAATTTTTTTATATCTTTTTTTCGATATCCTTAAATAAATTTTAAGAAAAAAACAATTTATTAAAAAATTAGGCATTTACATACGGTACGAATACGGATCCGTAAACGGTCCGTCTTTGACGGACTTTCAACGGACAACTCCGTTTTTACCCGATATATCGGTCCGTAAACGGTCCGTCATTGACGGTATTTCAACGGATTCCAATCAGTTTTGATGTTCCTTAAAATCCGTTTTCTGGATCCGTATATGGACGTAAACGGAGTTGGATTTTGAATATCATCATTAATAAAACAACATAAAAATACCGTTAAAATGTAACAAGGAGAGTTATTTAACCCATCAACAAGTATGAATACGGACCGGATGCGGTATTGTAAAACGAAGATCATTCCGTTTTTGCCATTAATAACGGACCGTTTACGCACTTCGTTTTTTATACAACACAACGGTCCGTAAACAGTCTGTCAGAGACCGGCTTTCAACGACTTCAAATTAGTTTCGATGTTTCTTCAAATCCATTTTCTGGTCCTTATACGGATGCAGAAAACAGTACGTAAACGGAGTTGGATTCCGCTTATGATGGACCGAAAATGGTGCGTAAACGGAACGTTTTCTTTGTTGGGATTTATTGATTAAAAATAATTTTTTTTATGAACTCCCATTATTCACTGTTACTTACCAATTATAGCTTCATGATCAAATTCTACATTATGTTCACCATTTGCATGATGATGAGCATCTCTGGCCTGATAAAAGCCATCTTTAACACGTTCTTTACTGGTGTGTTTTTCATGTTTATGCGGAGCTATACCGGCATAGGCGGGCATTGTACTAACCACCAATATGAATGCTGCACAAAACAGCATTAAAAATAATTTACACATTTTGTTGGATTTATATTTTGACTTTTTTTTTTGTAATTAAAAATGTTGCTTCCAATTTTCAAAATAATCCAAGCACTTGAATAAATGAGATGAATATTGTCGGGGCCGAATAACCAGACAGACAATTAGAAAGGCAATGTGTTTAATATCTTTGGCTCTTGTAATTAACTTTAGTCATTTTTTTTAAATTATTCACAGCTGTTTTGAATATTTTCTTGTTTTTCTTTTTCTCAAAATGTTGATTTCGTCAATTATGCTGATGACGATGTTTGTATGAAAATCTTTTAATATTATTCTACATATATTTATTTATGTATTTTATATATATATTATTCTTTGGTTTTCCGTATACCGGCTGTAGGCAGTCGCTACGTGTGTTGAATAAGAGCTGTGTTGAGCAACTGAAATGAAATTTGAAAATAAACTAAAATATTATTAAAACAAGAAATTACATTCTTTGTGTTGTGTGTGGATGCTGTTAGAAGTATTGTTTCTTTTAAATAATACACGTCACTTTTTCTTAAATACTCGTGCGTATATATTTTTTTGATTGATGTTGTTTGAATATTTATTTTGCCCTAAATACCTACATGAACTCATTTGACTTTTGTACCTTGTGTTAAGTTGGGTTATAACTTTTCATGTTTTTTTTTTTTTGAAAATATCAAGATTTCCTATCGCTAAAGTCTATAAAAAAATATTAAGAAACACAATATTAGTTTTTCATCCGTTTTTCCTAAAAACTGCCCCATAACCCTTTATGAATTTCGGTATATATTAGATCCGTTCGCATACTTTTCTCAATCAAATCCAATAAATCCAATAATAAAAATAACTCAGTAAAAACATTTAGAGAGTAAGACAAATTGACTCTTGATAAGAGAAAATTTTCTAAAAAAAATTTGCAATATTTTACAAGTTTCTTAAGTCTCGGTTCACACACAGCAATTTTAATTGCAGCGATTCCGGGTTTATATGAGAGGGAGTAAAGAAGAACGAAAAGGGATAAAGACTTGATGGTACTCGCAATTCTCTTGTGTTTTCTAATTCGCACTTTTTTATATGTAAAAGATACTAAAATTGCAATAAGACTTTCAGAGCAAATTTAGACAGTGGCTTTGTTGCAACGGGGTAGAAAAGCAAGCGGGGTAACAAAAAAAAAGCACGGTTTTCGTTTTTCGTGCATGTTTTTGTTCTCTTTCGCACTCATATGTATTTTTTCTTTGTTGCTTCTTTTTTTTAGTTTTAGTGCAACAAAATCACCGCATAAATAGACATAAATTTAGAAGCAACTTTGAAAAGGGAATTAAGAAAATTGCGAGCAATCAATTGCATCGTAACAATTGGCTCCCACAGTGTGTAAATTTAAGAAAATTTAGGAAAATTGCTACAAAAAAATTGCTGTGTGTAAACTGCGGTAAAAAATGTTTAAGCTTTGACTTGCTTTTTTACATATTTTTGCCTCAAAATTATTTTTTCTAATAAAAAAAATATTTTTCTGCTAATTTTGTTATTTTTTTTTTTTTTCAAAAAACTGTATTTATATTTTTGCTTGTTTTTTGTTTTTTGTTTTTTGATTTTTTTTTTTTTTTTTTTGTCTTCTCCAGTACTAAAACTCCAACGGTGAGTATCGATCTTCAAAGATACTTTTAGACACAGGCTTTTAAAATTTACCATATCCGCGTAAAAAAACGAGAAAATTGATTTTCATTTTTAATATTGTTTTGACATGTAAACATTCTGGAAAAAAGTTATAACCCTACACAGAAAAAATTATAAAAATTGTTGTTGCATTTTTAATTAATATTTTGTTAAATTAACAAAAATGTTAATTGTATTAAAATATTGTGAAAAATCCATTTAATTTTTTTGTTATTATTGCAATTTTCTATTTAAAAAAAAACAGCCGAGAAGAGATACGCTGCCCAGAAAGACTCGTGAGATGCTGGTATGGTTAAGACAAGGATGCAGCATTTCCATTAATTCTTACTGGAGAAGGATAAATTCCACCATCCCTAAACCAACTTATTAGAGTTCCAGCTCTATTTTGACCCATAACATTGATGCCAATAAAAAGCAGTCGATTTTCGATTGGGCGATTTCCGGCGCCTTTAGATCCATTCAATACCCCATGGGGTCAATTTCCCAAAAATTTTAAAAATCATAAAAACTTTATATTTTTTGGTGTGGTTTGGGTGCCTGTGGGCTAGCGGAAATTTCCTTTCATTTGATAATCAACACTTATATGCTACTGCGCCTACTGGTATTTGGGGTCTGGGGGGGCCCCACAAATGGAAGATAGCAAATATTTTTTTTATTGGAGGGGGCCACATTTTTTGTTAAAAGCAAACTTTTTCGTGACCCCAAAAGGGACTTAAATGCATCTAGAGGGAGCCTCGTACCATGGATAATGAAAAAAAATATTTTCGAGACCCTGATTACCCACATTAATGTTACAACGGGCCCTGGGGCCTGACATACATATGTGGAAAAAGGTTAAAATCAATCAGTGGTGCTCCAAATACACTTCAGCAAAACAAACATTTTCGCGAGCCTCATTTATGAAAGCTCGACTGGATATATTTGGTTTTATTCCGGTGATAGCTGATGATGTAAAGCTACATTCAAAACTTTATCTCTAAATATTAATAAAATATTTTCCTAATCAATTTTTACATGAAAATTTGGCCTACAATATTTTCAATCTTCCATATGTTACAACATGAAACTTTTGTATAAATTACCTTTTATTTATATCAATACAAAGAAAGCCTTAATGACCAATTATTTATGCATTGTATTTTAAAAAACAATTGTCATTACTGATTATATACACTTTTACAAACTCTGATTTTTTTCTTTAATTCACTGCAAAAAATTACAAAAACCTAAAACAACTGGGAAAAGTGCGTCCTTTTTTTATTTTCTCACAATTGCTATTTTCGATATATCGATAAATTACATAAAATACAGGTTAAAAAGCATTGCTTATTTTGTTTTATGACATCTCCATTAAAGTTGCCAGATGATATATTTAAAAAATCGTTCGATTGTGACAAAAAATCTTATTTTGAAAAAAAAAAATCTATTGATTTTAGCATAATTAGCGTTAAATATTTATATAAAATAAATGTTTGTTTGCAAAAAAATTGTAAACAGTTAAGATTTCTATCGAAATCTCCTTTGAAAGTTCGACTTTTAAAATCAATATTATTTTATTTAACAGTCACAACTAAATCGTTAAATCTGGTAGTAGACTTTTAAATTTTTCAGTAAAAATTTGACATATTGTTATTTTCTTATGTGCCCACACACGAAGGAACATTAGTAGAAACAGGTGTTTCTACTAAATGGTCCGTTTGTGTACGTATACAGTAAAGTTTAACTAAAGTTACTCAGTAACATAATTACAGAGAGTAGAAAAATTTACTCCAAAAAGTATGCAAACGGAAAATTTGTTTAATTAGTAAGATAGTTAAAACGGCTTTGCTGTTTTGGTTATGTCCACCCTTTCAGATTTAATTTTTGTTGTTTGTAATGGTTGTGAGCTTGTCGGATCGCCTTTTCGCTATCGCGGGGTTGTCATCTCATATTTTAATTTATTAGTTTTAGTTTTAAGTTTTATTTTATGGTCTTACTTTTTAACTAATCAACAGTTAATTAAAACTTTTATTATATTTTGAGCAATACAATTGTATGCTTATCGTTTGGTGTAAAAAAATGTATAATCTTTTTAATTGTTAAGCATGTAGCGATATACTACTAAACAAATATACGCGGAAGAAAAGCAGTTTTAAAATTTGTTTTTGTTTTGTTTCTATATTCTTTTGTTAACTTTGCATATGCTGTTTTCTTAGTTTTATAGCTATCACATTATAATTTTTAAAATTTATACAATTTTTTATTTTTAATTGTCACAATTTTGATCTCTCTTTTATTTACTGCGCGAATTGCAAAATCACTTCACACAACGGCTGCTCTTAACGAAATAACACAGAAAAAACAGTCAAAATCGATACAGACAAAGAAACATTGTGTTTCGAAACATAATAATATCAAAATATTTTGATATTTGAGGAACCAAAAATGAAACACGAATTTCAACAGAAAACATTGCTACGATGGGACATTAATTGGAACATGACCATGTTTCTACTAATGTTCCTTCGTGTGTAGGTAGCATAAAACAGAATATGAATGAAGCACTAAAAGAAGAATACATATGAGTGCGAATGAGAAACAACAAAAACATGCAACCAAGTTTTTTTTACCCCGCTTGATTCTCTACACAATTCGCAACAAAACAATAATTGCACGCAAAAAAGTCACCGTGTAAATTGGCAACGACGCCGATAATTTTTCGGCTAGGTGCCAGCTTAAAATAAGCCGCTTGGTTTTTATTATGTATTTTTAACTTTTTATATACATATATACATATTAGTTTTCACTTAAATCTATTATACGAAATAACCTGTGGAAAGCTTTAGAGGAATTATCCAATTCTTGGGAATCCAGAAGTTTGCCTGCAAAGAAAAAAAAATGAGGAAAATAATTTATAAGAAAATTATAAAACAAAATATTATTTTAACATTTAATATCGGATAACTTATCGAAAAATATGCTAAATTTTTTACTATTCAGAATTATTTTCATCAGTTTCACTACCTTAACCAAAAGTAAAATTTGCACTAAAATAACTCGGTATAGTATTAATGGAAATTTGAGAAGATTCTTAAAAGAAATTTGGATTTGTTCGTTACAATTAAGAAGAAAATATTTCATTAGATTTTTAAACAAAGAATGTATTTAATTAGCAAGAATTTAAAAAATGACCACACATTTTCATTTGAAATGTAAAAGTTTACAAATAAAATTTGAATTTCATTTTAAAAATTTTAAGAACTTTAGATTTAAGAAAAATAGTTCATAAATCTGGGTTTTAAGACTTAATTAAAACTTTAAATATCAATTGAATTTTTATCAATTTTTTAATGGGATAATCTCAATAAAGCTATTTTTTCTTTATTAACTACCATTATTCACTATCACTTACGAAGTAGAGCTTCTTCGTTATATTCATTATGATGAATAGCTCTGAACGGATAAACATCATCTGTAACACATTCTTTACTGGTGGTTGTTTCATCGGCATAGGCGGGTATTGTAACCAATATGTATGCTGCACAAAACAGCATTAAAAATAATTTGAACATTTTCTTTAATTTTAACTTTTTTTGTAATTAAAAAATGTTGCTTTCAATTTTCAAAATAAAGTGTTTGAAATATTTAATTATATACCCCAATCACTTGAGTAAATAACCAGGCAATGTGTTTAATATCTTTGACTATTGCAATTAACTCTAAAACGATATTTATTTTTTTTTATTTGCAGCTGTTTTTGATGTTTGTATGAAAATCTTTTAATATTATTATACATATATTTATCACTCTTTGCTTTTTCGTATACCGCCTTTAGGCAGTCACAACGTGCCTCGTCTTGAGCAACTGAAATGAAATTTGAAAATAAAATGAATTATTAAACATGTAAACATTCTGGAAAAAGTTATAACTCTACACATAAAAAATTATTATATTGTTGTTGCATTTTTAATTAATATTTTGTTATATTAACAAAAACGTTAATTGTATTTACATATTGTAAAAAATCTATTTAATTTTTTTATTATTGCAATTTTCTATTTAAAAAAGCAGCAACATTACAATATTTTTAAACAGAGGGACACAGTAAGTGTAACAACAGCCCTTTACTGAAACAATTTAGTCTTAGATCTTCAAAAATTAAAAATTTTTTCGAAAAAATCCCGCGTACTGGTTTTTGGTTTCTGGGGGCCTCCGTGGGGCCGGCCCTAAAAATGGAAGATAGAAATATGACCCCCAGAGGGTGTCAAAGTGCACTTTTGCCTGCCACTAAAAATAAATATGTGGTGAAAATTTAAAATCAATCAGTGATGCTCCAAATCCGCTTTAGCAAAAATCGTTT
Organism: Eustalomyia histrio; assembly: GCA_949748255.1. Lineage (NCBI taxonomy): Eukaryota > Metazoa > Arthropoda > Insecta > Diptera > Anthomyiidae > Eustalomyia > Eustalomyia histrio. The sequence continues at coordinate 24,199,705 of OX456526.1, read as the reverse complement.
TTGTGAGTCGTTTAGAATCCAAAACTAAATTTTAGGAAAATTTGTTTTTTTTTCTTTAGATTTATATGGTTTTATTTCGGTGGTAGTTGATGATGTAGATACCTTCAAAATTTTCTCTCTACATATAAAGTTTTATTATGTAGATAAAATTTTATTGCATTTTTACATGAAAATTTGCCTGCCAACAAAATTTTCTATCGTCCATGTGTTAAAACATAAAAAACTTCAGTATAAATTACGTTTTTAAAAACCCAATTGCCATTACTGATACTTATATACACTTTTAACAAATTTGTGTTTTTTTTTTAATTCACAGAACAAAGCTACACAAACCTAAAATAACTGGGAAAAATGCGACCTTTATTATTTTATCACAACTGCTTTTGTCAATATATTAAAAATTTCACAAAATACAGGTTAAGAAGCACTGCTTATCTAGTTTTTAACATGTACATTAAATTTGCCAAATAAAATATATAAAAAAACTTACAGTTGTGGCAAAAAAAAATCATATTTTGTACAATTATAAATTGCGTTGTTTTGCGTCCAAATTCCGAGATTTCATGTAAAATCGAGTTTTTAATTAAAATCTCGTAAAAGCATAACCTAAAAGTAACACAAATAATGAAATATAATATTAGCTGGAAGTTATCAGCGTTGGCTTCTTTCCCATACAAATTTGATATATTACGTTACATATATCAAATTTGTATGGTTTGCTTATTTCAAAAATATTTGGTAGTGACATAAGCCAAATTTGATAGCTTGCCACAAAAAAACAGCTATTATAAAAATAAAATCAAATTGGGGTTTTAACGCTTAGATGAAATCTTGCGATAGCATAATTAGTATTAAATATTTACATAAAATGTTTGTTTGCAAAAAAACTGCCATATAGAAATCTTGCTATTATAAAAAATTGTAAACAGTCAAAAATTCTATTGAAATTTCCTATGAAAGTTCGGGTTTTAAAAATCATAATTTTATTTGAGTCACAACTAAATAATTACACAAGTAACTTTTTAATTTTTCAGTACAAATTTGATATTTTGTCATTTTTTCTTTATTCTTTTTTAATTCGCTTTGTTTTCTTAAAGCCCAGCAGTCTTTATTTTTAATTACCGACTAGGCCGACAAATTTTCCGGGTGGAAATGTTTTATTATTTGGGTGGAATATGTTTTATTATTTGGGTTTATTGTGGCAAAAGTCACATTAAGATTTTTAATTCTTTTTATAAAAAATTCAGTTTAAAAAAATTTTAAATCAATTTTTATTTAAAATGAACGTATTCTTTTTTTAATCAAGTGAATTTGTTTATTTGAACACCTTCAACTACAGTTTTTTATAAGATTAAAAGAAATCACTAGCAACGCGTACAATTTTTATAAATCACTTGAGTCCGCTATTTGCAGCATAAAAGCAAACTTTTTGTGTCGCCCGGTGATGTTTTTGGTTCGGAGCCGTCTCGTAGCCTCAGTTCTTCCCACCGCCAAATAAATTGCTAGGCACAGGTTTCTGATATCAACAGAAGAAAAAAGATTTTTGCAAATTTATGTCGAAAAAGATTTTGTTACGCACTTATTAAGTTTTTAAAGCGAATTTGTAACAAAATTTAATTAAAAATTCAAGTGAAATTTATAAACAAATTGTAAAAAGTGAAGAAATATATTGTTTTTTTCTTTGAAAAAACTGCACGTATGAAAATAAACAATAGATAATGTAAGTAAATATATTAAAATTTAGTCATCACTAATAATGTAATAATTAAAGATAAACATGATAAGAAATTGTTAATAATTTTTTAATAAATCGTTATTGTGCAAATTTTATTCAGGGCGTAGTCTGTATCATTTTTATGGTTCAACTTCAATGCTCAACAATAACCCAGCGAACATTTTTGTAGTAACAGAATCAGAGCTTCAAAAAAATTCATTCTTATATTTGATAGCCTTGAATCATTACGTTAAGAAATTGCAAAACAATTTAAACATGACAAGTGTAAAACGTGACAAAAAATGTTAGCATTAAGTTTAGGTGCGAATTGGCTAACGATTATCCTTTATCTTCAACTTCCAAAGTTAAAAAATTTTCAATTTATTTATGTTGACATAAGTGAAATTATTTATTTATGTTCATACAAAGCCTTGGTAGCTTCTTAATTTAATTATTATTTCCATTTTAAATAATACATTCCTTTTAGTTTTCATAATTAACCTTTAGATTGTGTGGGTGGTGCTCGCTTCACAAAAACCTTATTACACCACCTGTGTGAAAGTTGGTCAGTTCATTTGTTGGTTTGCTTTTAACCCCAAGGTCTTGTAAACAAATAAAATTGTAATACTTCTCCAACCAACTACACCACCCTCAAAACAAGTTTGGCATAGTGTCAATATTTCAATAAACTTTGAATTTTATTTCATTACCTTTATATTATTTTAATCATAAATTCTTCTATTTGATGGCCAAGTAACTAAATTAGGTTTTTAAAAAACAATTTGTCCTGTTTTTTTATATATATTCTAAACATCACTCAACATTCGACCTAGGTTTTGTTGTTGGGTGTGTTAACACACTGGAAATTCCTGTGGTTTATCGATTGTTTGTTTATATTTTGAATGGTCCTTGTCGGTTATATACAGAAAAGAGCAACGACTATTTATTTGACCCATGCAATAGGAACATTAAAATTAGTGTTGTTAAAAAGATCTCAAAACTATTTTTGCAACATACACAATATTTTTTCACAGTTACGAGCTAAATACATGAAATCTTGTTAGTATTAATGAGTAATATTAACAGTAACCCGAAAATATCAAACATTTTCAAATAAAAACTCTAAAAATAAATGCAAGCAACACAAAGTTGTTATATATTTCTTGTTTAACCCTTTTGCAGTCTTTAAATTTATACCTTTTTTGGATTTTTTTATCGATATAAAAGATATATTTTTGTACAATCATGTTGTATTTTTTACATTTAACATTTTTGCAATTTTTTCAATAATAAGAGCTCACAAGAGTTAACTCCATACATACTTTCTGTTGCTTTAATCCATATTCTTCTAAGAAGTAATTGTGGCATCTATGCGAAACTTACATGATTTTTTTTTTTGTTATTTATTTAAACAGTGTAAACGGACCAGAACCTCTGATGGAAATCGTATCCACGACCTCCGCACTGATAAGCTAGTACGCTAGCAACTAAACTACCGGGCGCTATTTTTTTGATTTTTTCGATAATTGGAATTTTTTATTTTTCTGGTGAAAAAGTGTATTTAGGGTGGGTTCGAACTGGTTAAACAAAATCTAAACAAAACTCAGGTTTTTAAATTTTTTTGAAATTTAAATATATTTTCAAATATTTTTCTCAACAATTTCAAACCCATTTGTCAATTTGTATTAAGTTTAGAATTTATCGCACAGGGCCTAAATTAATTAAACAAAATCAAAATATTTCACTTTCACAATTTAATTTACTATTTTTAGCCTTCAATTTGTTTCACGGCAAAACCGCTTAAACGATAAAATACATATTTCCTTTTAGAAATCTTCAGGTTTTAAAGAAGTGACCAAATTATTATATAATCTATATTATGCTGAATTCAGAAATCCCATGAATTTTTTAACGAAAATTATGGCCAAATATTTGGCCCAAATAATTTTTTATTAGCCCACTTCGCCTTCTAGCGGAGATATTAGCTAAAATTCTTAAATGGAGTTAAATTTTTCCACTTTACATTTTTAATTTATTCTCTAAGTTATAATCCCCGTGAATAATAGATTTAAAAAAAATGAAAATGCAAAATTTGAAAATTTGAAAATTTTATTTCAAATAGTTTTTCAAACACTTATTTTAATTTTTTAAAAAAATTTTAACATTAAGATATTTAAATCAATTTGCGGTAACCCTGGAATGATAAATAAAATATTTTTATTTGTGGTTCAAGTTCAAGTCAAACTTCTAAGGTATTTTGCATACAATGCAAAAATGAACAGTTTGCGTCGTCATAACTACTCTAGACTGAGAAATTGCAAAAAAGGGACTGAGCTTTGTGTTGAGGCAAGTGCTAACTTGTATTATAGCCATTAAATAAAATTACAATTAAAGTTTTTGCAATTACAAATATTTTTTGAACAAAAATAATTTAGTGTAAACATAAGTAATTATTCCTTGTGATCTTTAATGAATTCGCAAATATTATACATTATTGAATTTTATAAAAATAGTCTAGGACAAAGTAAAAACAACATTGATGTAGCAATTCTGTTATAATTAAACCATAGTATGTACCCATTTTGACATGTGTGTAACACATTTTTGACATGTACAACACACTTGTTTGATAATGTGTGTGGGGCTTTAGTAGCTAATGAGAAATGAGACTATAAACTATTCCATTAATTATTCTGTTACGACTGTGTCCTTTAAATGTATCCTGATAGGATTCTGTTGAGCCAAAGTAAAGACATTTTTAAAAAGCTAAGGCTTCAATCTTACTTTGTGTTTATAATCAATGTTTTCAGTCATGATTTATGTATTTTGTTTTGAAATTTGATTTCGTTTCAAAATATATTTTTTTATTTTACAAAACTTAAATGCGACACTTCCCGCCTCTAATCCGTGCTTTATACACAAAAAAAATAGAAAATATAATATTCTATCGAAATAGCTAATAGGCTTTTTACACAGAACAACATTTTTGTGAACCGCATTGAAGACGTTGAAAACGTGAAACATGAATTTACATTGGCAACATTTTTAAACTCTCATTTATTCAGCTGTCGGAAAAATAAAAGAAAAAGATGCATAATTTTTGTTAAAAATAAAAAATATTAAAAAATGGATTTAGATCAATGGATTAGTTGTTGCTTTGCAAGACCAAACCCGAAGGCCATTTGTTTTGTTTATTTTCTGCAATGTCAGTTTGCTAAGATGGCACAAAGAAAATCGACTTTTTTTGCCATTCTTTTAGTGATGACACTTAAAACAACGAAAGATGTAAAATGGAACTAAATGAGAAAGGATCATCTTTTGCAGATGTAAAACGATGTAGAATTTTCGGCCTGTATAATTCTTATGGGTTAATGTTAACATATTTGCAAATTGATGAACGATGTAAGATGAAGGTCAGTGTAAAAAGCCTATAACTTTCTTATTTTTAAATAAACATTTAACGAATTTATGATCAAATTTATAAACCTCGTTGAGAAGCGAGTTTGTCTGTTAAAGGGTTAATAAATATAATGTTTTAAAAACATTGCTAAACAAAAGAAATCTTTTAATTAGTTAAGACACCAACAGGCAACCAACTAACACGTCAATTCATCTGTTGCTCTGAAACACTTAAAAGTTTTTGTTATAAACTGGACGAAATAAAAAATGAACTTAAATAACCACAACTAAAAATATCAGGTTGCGTTTACATTACGCTCAAAATCTAGTTCGTATACTTTTATACACGAATTCTATTTTGAAATCTAGTTTAAATTAAATTTCGAGCTCAACATAAACACAACATTTGCAACTTTAACCGCAGATACCATTTGAGGTTTATGGGTCTGTCTGATTTGGATACTTGTAAGTTCTGTGAATTGGATGCTGAGTCATCGAAGCATGTATTCTGCGTGTGTCCTAGGCTTTACGGCAAGAGACTACAGGTTGGTTGAAAAGTTCCTGCGCTCGAAATCAAAGAATACTGTTTTTGTTACGAAATATATTTTTTTATTCAATATAATCTCCTAGAAGCCAATACACTTGTTTCAATGATCTTCCAATAATTTTATCCCATCCTTATAATGGTTTTCCGGAAGCTCTGCAAAATAACCGTCTACGGCTGTTATGGCCTCTTCATTCGACGAAAAATGCTTTCCACGAAGGAATTGTTTGAGATTTCTGAAGAGATATTAGTCATTGGGCGCCAAATCTGGTGAATACGGTGGATGTTCAAGCAATTCGTACTTTAATTCTTTGAATTTAGCCATCGTCAAAACACTTTTGTGAGCAGGTGCATTGTCTTGATGAAAAATGATTTTTTTTCTTCTTTAAACCAGGTCTTTTCTCACGAATTTTTTATCCAGCTGATCCAAAAGGCTGCAATAATATTCAGAGTTGATTGTTTTACCTTTCTGAAGATAATCAATCAACAAAATTCCTTTTGCATCCCAAAAAACTGATGCCATAACCTCAGCAAAGAAGGTTGTGACTTCACCTGCTTTGGAGCTGAACAACCAGCTTCAGTCCACTGTAAACGTTCTTGTTTCAATTAAGGATCATGGTGGTAGATCCAAGTCTCATCCATAGTTATAAAACGACGCAAGAAGTCGGTTTTATTCGGCTAAAAACGCTCCAAATTACGCTGAGAAATTTGTTTTCGATCCAGTTTTTGTTGAATTGTTAATGTGTGCGGCACTAACTTTCCAAACAGTTAATTCTTCATGTAAAATATGGATTACTCGTTCGTCTGAGATGTCTATGACATTAGCAATTTCACGCTTAGTCAAACTTGGATCTTCACTAACCATATTATGTACCTGCTCAATGATTTCTGCTGTGGTTGCAGTTTTTGGTCGTCCTTCGCGTGGATCGTCTTTAAGGATGGTACGACCACGTTTAAATTCACCAGCCCAAAATTCCTTATACACTTCTAACAATTGTTCATAAATTTCCTTTGCTTTTTAACCCTCCAAAACAAAGAATCTAATGACTGAACGATATTCAATTTTTCCATATTAAAAAAAATCAATGACACGTCAACTTCAAATGGCTTGTAAACAAAGAAAGAATTGACAGAATGACTTGCAACTTTGCATGTGTTCTCAGGCCAGTTATACCAACTTGAGAAAAAAAAGTTTGGAGCTAGCAGTGCCATCTCTTGGTGAGCGCAGGAACTTTTTAACCAACCTGTACAATTCCAATCCCCCTTGAAAATATGTGCAGAGTAGGGTAATTGGCTTTATTGTAAGCATCAATATTTGGGGCAAACAATTGGGGGGCTGCACAAAAGATCAATTTCTTTTGGTCTAACCCCTACCGCAAATCTCCATACAAATTTGATATCAAAAATTAAAAATTTTTTATTTGTAGTGTAAATTAGGCTTCATGAAGTGAAGAAAACTTAAAAGCCGTAATTAATAAAAGAAAAAAAAAACAAAGCAAATCCAAATGAAATGCACATAAAACATACAACCGCAAAACAGACATCACCCACCCATCTTTACCTATGCATCACAACATAAATGGGTGCTTTTGATTTTGTGAAAAAACAAATCTAAACAAAATATTCATAAAACCTACAACCGCTAGACTGACGTCACCCACCCACTTTTACCTCTGCATCGTAACATAACAGGAGTTTTTTTGGTTTTGTGATTACGCGACAAATTATTGCAGTAGTTTAACAAAAACGCCCAGAAACAGTTTAATACAAAAAACTAAAATACAATAATAATCGTAATTCTAACAAAAGCACCTCCATCATCATCACAGCCAGTCAAAGACTAGCCAGCCAACCAGCGATTTATAAATATAAAAAAAATAATAATTAGCGCGTACACAACTTATCAGAACTTCAAAACTTATATTTTTTTATCTTCTAATATTTAGAAGATTTTTTCTAGAAATATGTTGTGTGGCAGCTTTTATTAATTTATCGCTTAAACACCGTTTTTCATAGAAAATTTATAAAATTTAAAACAACATTATTTACGGGGTTATCACGTAACTATGAAAAGTTGTCACATCGAAATATGCAACTCTACAATATTAAGCATAGGGAGAGCCACATGATGTCAAATTTTCCTAAACATACAGTGGTGTATTTAGATGTATTTTAAAAAATAATCTAATAATTTACGAAAGAGTCTATATGTCTAATAAAAATTCATCCTAACAATACATAAATAATTTCCATAAAAGTTTTTATTGTATTGATATAAATAAAATCCCCAGCGAAACGTCAGATTAAAATAACAAATTTAAATAAATAGTCTCTTTATTTGATTTTTTAAAATCAATAACCTTGGAAGCCTGTATTAAGGAATATCTAAATAAAACACCATAATTTAACAGAAAAAGGTCGAATACATTTACATTTAATATTATAATTAAATTAATTCGAATTTCAATTCATATTTATACATTGAATTTAGGCATGAATTCTTTTGAAGCTCTGTTAGCCAACTACAAAAACGAATACGAACTCTTACTACTATCAGCAAAACGACTCTCAAACAAAACAAAAAATAAACTATACCAAACAACAAGCCAACTTATATTTTCTACAAGCTCATATTTCAGTCTTTTATTAATAAGCCTCAGAGCCACTAAGCTAAAGAAAAATTATTAAAAATATAATTTATCAGTTCATCAACAAGAGAAATTGTGCGATTTTAGCTTTAATTGATTTAAAGAAAAAAATATATCTACAACAAATACAACTTGTTAGTAACGCAAACTAATTTTTAATTAATTAAATTTAAACAACAAACACCATATTTGAGCGACGTCACTACCACCGCCGCCCCAACTATACAAATGCCCTACATTATTATACGTGGTAATTTAGCTTCATATAGTCATAAGTATCCATGGCGTGTTTTAGTTTCAGGATTAAAAGGTAATCATCAATCAAAATGAAATATTTAAATTTACCTTAGAGCATTTTTAAACAATTATTTATTTAAAAAAAAGTCATTTCTTTTCTTATTTATTATTTATTTAGTAGCACAACTATTTTTGTTTTTTATTTAAAAAAACACACATTTGTGTAATAGATTAAGTGCTCTTACGCCATTAATAAATATCTTTTAAGCACACTATGTCAATATATGACTATACAAAAAATGTTTTAATAATTTCAATTCAATCGATTTCTATTTGTTATATATGGTTCAATTGATAATGCACATAATACTAAAAAAATATTGGAGATTCCATAATATTTTCAAATTTTTAAAACTTAAAAACCAGAGATTACAAACGCCAAACAAATTTTTTATTGGCAAAATATAAAAATTTTTCAAAACAAAACTTCAATCTAAATTAGTAAAAATGGTTTTAAATGTTGCGTATTGGCATTCCTTTGATATTAGTATGTTCTTTGGAAAAATTTTAAGCTTGTTACAATAACCTTTTTAATTTTAAAAACGAAAAAAACTATGAAATAAGCAAGTGTACACTACAAAATGTTATGAAATATTTTTAAATGTTACTCACGATGGTGTTTTACACACAATGCAAAAAAGGTTAGTTTGCATCGTTGTAAATGCTGTAGGCTGCGAAAATGCAAATTATAGGCTGAGCTTTTTTGCATCATGTTCAAATGACCATCGTGAATATCGACAATATTATAAAATATTTTTTCTTTGGATTTTTAAAATATCAACAATATACCAAAATTGATTTAACGTTTAGTTTCCCTTAGTGTTAAGTCAATTATAAATCGTCCCACTTTTGAACTAAATTTTTACGTTGCAGGTTTTTTTATCACCGGTATATCGACACTGCGCAAGCAAGACACGTCATGTGTTTTAATAGACTCCTAGAAAATTACTTTATTTTACCTTTTTTTCAATATACTTTTAATATATTTACTTAAATTTTTACATTTTTGTTAATTTTCTTATTACATTTATTATGGTTGGGAAGCCAATATGCTAGGTTGTTGAGTGTAGAATATATTTTTTAATCCTTATTGTTTATGTTATGTAAACTATATATATATATTTATATTACACTCTTTATATATTTATTTTTAAGATTTCTGCTCAGAATTATTGCTATGTGATACAATTATTTGGCCTGAATGGCTTTTGTATTATAGTTGAATTATAAATAAATAAATAAATAAATAAATAACATTTTTTGACTAATATTTTACCAAAATATTAGATTTTCTAAAAAATTGTAGCCAAATAATTTATAGCATATCAAACGCAATCAATTGTTAATAAATTTAAGTTTTATTTATAAAGCATGGATTAGCCAGCTACAAATTTAATTAGTTAAATAAGAATAGAAGATGTTGCTTTTGTCTCATTCTTATGCATTGCACATATACAAAACGTAAACACAACTTAACCACGTGTAGCAAAATATATGTTTTAAATAGATTTTTTTTAGGCTCTGCCTTCTTTAAGAGGCTCTAGCTTGTTTTAAACTTTGGAGTTTGAAGAGATCTTTTGCCGGATCGAAATACATGTTGCTCATTTGCGAAAAGACCGGCATAACTCAAAAAAGCGGTTTCGAGATAATTGTATTTAAAGTTTTCAATTTAGCCTAACTGCTGAGAAAAATACAAATCACTTTTTGTCGCCAATTGATGAGGGAAAGAGACCTTAATACCATTTTTTTAATATGTTTTAGATTATGTTATGACCCACATTTCTGCATCATTAACTCATCGCGTCTTCTCGCAAAAAAGCGATCTCTTAACCTAGCTAAAAATCGTTAATTTGCTTTGTCATTGTAAATATACGGATATCTTGGGATCGGGATGAAACTTGAGTCCTAGTAGTTATGACACAAAACTTCAGCGAGATCGGTCAAGGACTCTCCCAGTTGGAGGGTGTTGAATTTTGACATTATCGTCAAACAGAACTGCTTTTGGATACATATAACTAATTACCTATTGTAGTTAGAAAATTTTGTCAAAAATGTTTTCGATAGCTTCTTCAATCTTTAAAAAAACATAAAAAATGTTTGAATTTTTTTAGGCAGTCAAAAATGTTTTGACTTTTTTTTTTTGCAAAATAGGTTCTTTTTTATATTTTTTTAAGAAAGCTTAAGGGTTAAGGGATGCGACTTGTTTATGTATCAAAATAAACGTTTAGCAACTCGAAACGGTTTTTTCAGGAATAAAATCACTGTTTTTCTATAGAAACGGTGAAACACTTAATTTTTTTTATTTATTTGTTTTTTTTTTTATATTCATTTTTTTAAACACTGTTAAAGTCAATACGTTTGTAATTTATATAATTAATCTTCTCAATAACTGTGAATTCTAAGAAGGCTAAGCTTGATAAAGAAATATTTGCTTTAATCCCTTCAACAACAAAAAAACACAAATCTTCAGATACTCTACAAATTTCTGACGGCTTAATATACAAATTCCCTACGCTATCAAAACGGTTGCGAATTTGTGGATCGTGGAGGAAAAGCTCTTCAAATTGAAAGAATTACCGACTTTGCAAAGTAATGAGCCTTGCGATGACTTTATTCCAGATTTAGACAATCAAGATACTGAGAATGATGACGAAATTGATATTTATGACTATGGTTCCAACATTAAAGAAAAAGATATGAGTTCTTAAACAAATAAATAAGAAGTACAAAACTTCAATGAATAGAGCTGAAAGAATTCAAATTCTGCGGACTTGGAGTTCCGCAAAAACAATTGCTGAGTTTGGAATCTCTGAACGACAAGTCAGGATTGCTAAAAAATTTGTTTCAGAGCAGGGATTCTTACACTCCCAAACGCTAAGAAAGGAAAACCTTTAGATTTAGTACAGGGCCACCAAAGCACACACAATCTTATTTTGTCTTTGTATGAGTTATCTCTCTTACTCAATGCACTTAGCGAAACTTGTAATAAAAATAAGAATAAATATTGAAAATATTATAATGTATTTGATATAGAAAAATTGAGAAATTTATAAAAATAATTGAAATATTATTAATCCATTTCAAGGATAAAAGTTTAGGAAAACTACAGCGTTTCTTATAACAGAAGTAAACTAAATTTATATATTAATTTGCACGAAAGTTTATTGAGAAAAGTTTTTGTGATTTCACAAATATACGAAATGAGATAATAATATACATAATAATCCCTTGTTATATAAAACATTGAAAAATATTTTCGCTAAACAAGAACTCCAATTTAAACTCTTCATTAATTTTTCACCCTTATTCTAGTTGTCGTCATCGACACAAGACAATGTCGTCTTTGGATTTTTTTTTGAAATTGGTATTCCCGTTGTCGTTATCGAAAATAATTGATAACTGTCGACAAGTATTTGGTATTCTGTAAGAAAATGTGACGACTATATTGTCTTGAAACGACTCTGATTTTGTCGACACAATTTTTAGTAACGACTTGAGGAAAAGTAATGACTGAAAAAAAAAACGGAAAAAATGGGAAGAAATATCAAATTTATTAAATGCACTTGGCCCACCGAGAATAATGTGAGATGGATGGCAGAAGGTAAAGAAAGCATGATCATATAAAGTGCATTATAAAAATATAACAAAATTTATTTATAGGTTTGGCGAGACTTAAAATTTAAAGTTTAAAAGAAAATGGTAGCCAACAAAGCCGAGTGTAATGCTACAGGTGGCGGAAGATTCAAGCAATTTATATTGAGCCCGCTGGAGGAAGCTGTGGCAAATCTTCTACAGTTTCAGAAACAGCTGAACCCTAAGTTAAAGTCGTTTCCAACACTGAGCTGGTACGACCCCTGGGCTAAAAATCTTAATGTAGCTGCCAACTTTATTGTTTTGGAAATAAATGTGGACTTGATTCCGGTTTTCAAATTAGGTGCTATTGTTTCCAGCACATCTTTGAAGGCTGTTTTATTCAGCCGAAAGTAACTTTTAAACCTTTTAAAAAAAATTAGAAGATTAACATTCTTTAAAGTAACATACTTTGATTTTGCTACTCACTTGTTATCCGGCAGATTAAAGATATTGGATTTCTGTATGACAAGTCTTCTTTCCAATACTAGATTTTTTTTATTTTCTTCATCACTGGTATCAGAATTTAAATTACACATAAAAAACATTTTTTCGCAAAAATAATAAACAAAATAAATCTGCCGACTCAATTTTTAGAGATGTGTTTTTGTTTAAATCGATAAACTGTCGACGTCGTTACAACACTGTTTTAGAATACCAATTTGGTGTCGAAGTGATGTCGACGTCGAAGCAAAGTGATGTTGACTCAAAAACGACGACGACATTGATAACAACTAGAATAAGGGTGATTGTTTCGCTGAGTGTAAATAAATTAACAAGCGTCGACATAACCTCTGTTGAAAACTTCAAGCGAGACTGATTGATGTTGTTGTTCAATGTATGAGCGCATGCAGTCGTGAGAAAAAACGCCTGGCCCTGGTTTACATAGCATAAATGATATACGAGACCCTAGATCAATTTAGACCTAATTCAATTTTAACGGACTAATAGTCTGTGCCATACTATTTGACATTCAAAATCTGAAAAGCGGTGCTCCATCATTTACTTTTGACGCCGCCGTTGTCTTTCATTACTTCAGAGCGTATTTTCTCTCAAACGGAACTCCCAAGTGAGAATTCAAATTCAAGATTTTCAAAGTTTTTCGCAAACATTATGCGAAAACTAGTGACACTTTGCCAAATTTTTCGTTTCTGCTACTTTTATTTTTAATAATTTATGCGTCCTTTAGTTGTGAATAACTAACGCACTAATATTACTGTTTTTTTTTTATTTAAATTTGAATTTTTGTTCTACTTAAAAATTTTTGAACTTTTGTAAAAAACTCATTTAAATATTCGTTTTTTATTATGACAAATTCATTACAACTTTTGATTGTTATTATGAACTATAATATAAAATAAACAAAAAAAATATTTACATGTTATAATAATTGTCACCATATGCATTTGTTGTATTTCTAATATATGTAAAAGTTTAATGACATACTTGTTTTTTAACACAAATAATCGAATATATGTATGAATGTTGTATAAAAATGGAGAATAGTAGTTTTATTATACACGACCAGTAAATTCTACAACTCTCCATAAATGTTAGTCATTCTATACTCATAGATATTTTATTAGGATAGCTATTATTTATTGAAATGTTATTTTTCTAAAAATACAATATATTTCATCGCGAATTTTTTCATGCCTTCATCTTTCTTTAAGAGTTTAAAAAAATCAACATATATTTGCTCAATATTAATTTTGTATAACTTCTTATAAAAAATGTTCAAAATTGTTTTTTAAGGTAAAAATTTGAGATCTTTAATAATTTGTCGGCGAATGCATTTAAAAAATACGAGGGCGGCTCAATAAGTCCGTGACTTTTCGAACTTCCCTTGTAGTTATATGAAATGCAACACTGCTCCCATCAAGTACCACCTTTTAATAGACTACTGTCAAATTTTGAGCAAGTTCCGTCATTTATGTACTTTGCGTTTAACAGCAGGATTTTTCGAGGTCCATAAAATAGGCATTTTTTTAATCATTTTCAATAATTTCATCGTTGGAGCTAAATCTCTTTCCACCAAGCTATTTCTTTAGGTTTGGAAATAGAAAATAGTCACCGGGGGCTAAATCCGGAGAATAAGGCGAATGAGCGGCCAATTTTTAGTCTACTTCATGGATTTTTGCCATGGAAACTAAGCTGTCACACGATTCCGTTGGTGGTCGATTGTGGGCAAACGCGGCAGCCAGCTAGTGGAAAGCTTTCTCATATCCAAGTGATCGTTCAAAATTGAAACCACCGAGCCATGTGAGATGCCTATGTCTTCCACAATCTATCGCACATTTAATCTCCGATCGGCCAACACCATATCGTGAATTTTTTCAATTGTGTTGAGGCCTCAACTGGGTGTCCAGAACGTTCGGCATCTTTCGTGATTGTAAGGCCACAGCGAAAGTCAGTAAACCACTTTTTTACCATTAAAATCGATGGTGCAGAGTCCCCATAGTATTTATCAAGCTTTTTCTTGGTTTGATTAACGGTTTTTTCGCAAAAAATAATGTTTAATGAGAACTCGAAATTCACTTTTTACCAGTTTTAAAAAAATCCAGGAGGTTGTATGTTTTGAACAGCTGTTAAACGCAAAGTAAATGACGGAACTTGCTTAAAATTTGATAGTAGTCTATTAACGGGTGGTACTTGGTGGAAGCAGTGTTGCATTTCATATAACTACGAGGGAAGTTCAAAAAGTCACGGACTTATTTATCCTATCTATCTATAACAACTTAAATTTGTATGGAATATTTTTATAATATTTGAAAAAAAAACAACCCTAATAACAAAAATAATTTTAAGAAGAATTTTTAAAAACTTGACGATAACTATACAAAATAAAAGCTTACTGAATTTAAATTTTAATTTAATTTTAATTTAAAATTAAAAAAAAACCAAAAATCCCTGAAGAAGCTATCTATTGAGATAGCGAAATATTGGATAGAAAACAAATAATTTTTTGTAAAATTGACCTTAAGATTGACTATTTATTATCTAGAATTTATATTAAAAAGGTCGAAGAAATTAAACTAAATAATTTAAAAGCTTACTGCTTATTTTTAATAATAAAAGCAACTGCTTTAAACAACTGTTACCATGAATACAGTACTTTTCGTTAGTTTTTTTTTTTCAGATAATTGTGATAATAGTTGTTTTGTATTTTTCCATAAAAAACAACTGTAATAACAGTCAAAAACAACAGCTACTGATTACTACTCAAATAACTATCATATAGTAATTGCCAAACTTGTTTGAGTGTACTACATAGTTCTAAAATAGCAGTATTTTAATTGTGGCCAAATTGGCTTGTCGAAAATTCAATTTTTTTTCTGCATTAAGGTACAAAGGTAGTACCATAATACTTTAAGATTATAATTGTATCATTGAAATAAGTGCTAACCTAATAATATCCATACGATTCTCGATACTATGACACAACTTTTATACAGTAGTAGAGTATGACACAATGTTTTGATTTTTTCACAATATTTTTTTCTATGTTTTGGCACTTTAAATAGTAACGTTGCTTAGTAAAGACCAAAGCGAAAAAATCTATAATTTGTTTTTAACAAATTAATAGTTATATAAATTTGGTATACGCATCATTGAAAAGGCAAAATATTTTTATTTATTTAATTTGCTAGTGCAATATAATTTCTATTTCGTTGTTAATTGTTTGCATTGTGATATTTTGTAGTATTTTTTTTTTGTTTGCAGAATAATTAATAATGGAAATTTTTACTTATATTGTTTTCCTTTTTCTTAATTTTTCTTATTCTAGCATCTGATATTGAACAGTTGAATAAGTTTTCTTGTGGTGGTTATAGTGATGAAACAACAATTGTCTATTTAGTACATCCTTGTCATATTCTATCAGCACTGGAGGTAATTTATGAACGAATTATTTTTGGGGTAAAATTTATGTGCCATATTTATTTTATTTCAAAGAACAATTCGTGAAAGAATTTGTTTTTAAAAAAAGTGTAAAAATATTAATGTGATTAAATTTGTTTTAAGAAGCTTGGAAAAAAAATTTAGTTTGAAAGAATATGCAAAAATTTGCAATTAATTGTAAAATATGCAAAAAAATATGCACTTAAAAACAAAACATCGATGGCTTAATGTAGAAAGCTCCTAACTCGATTTTTTATTTCTGAAATGGTGAAGGAATAAACTTCATAAAATCTTAAAAACATTTAATATAAATTCCGAGAATGCATTTTTATATTTTATTGTAGCCTGCACCCCCGTTTCTGTATCTGGTGCGAGAAGTTTTCGCATCAAGAAATTCATGATCACCCTTCTTTTAAAAGGGCGACTTAATAGATGATAAAGTTGATTGCATTTTACTTGAAATTTTTTTAGGACATTTTCTTTTGTAATATTTCTTTTGTGATAGAGAAATAACATAAATACAGCACCTTATTATCTTTTTTAGATTAATATATATTCAAATACCTGTGACTCATTCTATAGCAAGCAGAAAAGGGTTGCGTTTCACATGTTTTTTTGCGAAAACTTTATCGATGCTGTAGTGCTTAAATATTGCATTCAAAGAAATTTTATTTTCAAAATGTTTGCTATTTTAATGAGTTTGCTTTCTTATAATAAATTTACACTGCAGGAAATATCGTTTAAACAGGATTTTAGCGAAAATCTACATAGAATAAAATTACAAAATTCTGTTTAAGCATATTCCATAGAACAATTTTTTAAATACAAAAAAAAAAATATTTTTTAAAAAGGCACCAACAATGGAATTTGAAAATAAAAAATTTGTTATTTTTTTGTAACTTCAATTTTTATTTTTAAAGAACTTTTATATGAAAAATAACAATTTACAAACAATTCAAACAAAAAATTGTTAAAAATCGAATTTGAATTTTAACAAATATTTTTAATTATTTAAAATTTTATGATACTTTTTTCTATGTGTTTCATAACTGGATAGAAACCCAGATTATGTTTACACGGCATTCAGCAATAGTATGAAAATATTGTTAAAATCGTGAGCCAGATTTGTGAAAAAAATTTAGACAAATAATAATATTTTTGATAATTATAAAAGAAAACTTAACAATAAAATTGCGATGTGAGTTAAGCGTAAAGTCAAATGCAGCACCCATTTTCTTATTTTTGCGTCCAGCGAAGAAAATCTTTTCAAACAACATTGAAACAGCACCGGCAAGATCTACCTACCATAAACAAAGTGAAAAATTTTGCTTCCAAATAGTCATTCCTTGTTAAAGACACTTTTATAAGATATATTAACATTAAATTAATTGCTTTCTAGGGTTATTTTTTATTTTGTTTTGATTTCGGTATAGTGCAAGTTTATTATTACCACTAAAGAAAAAAATCGAGTTAAGAGTCTTTCTACATTATGCCATTGATATGGATTTATAGCAAAATATGCAACAACAAATCGATGTCATTTTCAAATTCTTTGAATTGTTTAAAAATTAGGTAATTTTTTTTTTTTTTAGTACTGACTGCAAATATGTACATGAAAGTCACTGCCCTGCAAATTACACAAAATATGGGCGTAATTTAAGACGGTGCATTGAAAAAAAAATGTTCTTGTTAGATTTGGAATCAGGCAACGATAGTTTTTTAGAAAATATGCATTGCATATTTAAATACCATTTTAAGCGAAGGTATTTAAATATGTGCATATAAATTATATGTTCACAGTATCCTGTGAACATACGAGGGGTACTATTTCGGAAACTGGAAACACTAATGTCAATCGGTTGTTATGCCACAAAACATCGATGAAGTGCGTGAACTCATAATGCAAGATCGTCATGTGACATATTGTGAGATAGAGGCATCCTTGCACATTAGTTCCACTTCAATACATTAGATTTTGCATGAATTCTTAGTTTTAAAAAAATTTTTTCTCGGTTACCCCATAATTTATCAATCGCTCAAAAAAGGCTCGCGTCGATTGGTGTAAGGAAATGATTTAAAAGTTCGGTGCCAGGTGACGAATCATGGTTATATGCGTATCAGCCGGAAATAAAACAGCAATCGACCGTGTGGGTATTCCAAGAAGAGCTAAATCCAACAAAAGTTGTTCGTGGAAAAGCACAGCGCCGTTTCTTCGGCCGAATGGGTCATGTGGCCACTGTTCCGCTTGGACAAGGTAGGACGGTCAATTCCGAGTGGTACACGACCATTTGTTTGCAGAAGTCTTGGGAATAATTCGTAAAACTAACCGCCGAAGACGAATCATTCTCCATCATGACAATGCGAGCTCTCACACATCTCGTCAATCAGGTGAATTTTTGAGCAGTCAAAACATCGAATTGATGACTCATCCTCCGTACAAGCCTGATTTGGTACCCAATGACTTCTTTTTGTTTCCGAATATCAAAGGTAAAATGCGTGGTCATCAAGGCGTATATTTTGAAAAACAATTAAGCCATTTTCATTTCCAAATGTTTTTTGCTATTCCCGAAATATAAATAGTACCCCTCATATATCACAAGAAAATAACACTTTTTATTAATATTTTAATTAAAAAACCTTTCATTTAATAAATTTACTAAAATAAATATTTTTACTTTTCAGATTTTAGGATTTCGTGTTGTTGCATCATCCTCTACAGCCGTAAAACAAGATTATAATGAGTACATGTGGACAATGCGTAAAGAGTTTACTGAACCAGAACCTTTAGAAACGGAATCAGCAGTAGTAAGAGAAAATCTTTCAAATATAGGAAGAGAAGCAGCTAGTTTAGGCAACTATCATAAAGTACATTCTCCCGAGTAAATTCTAGAAAGTTCTTAATACTTTTGTAAATTTTCTACTCCAATCCTACCACAACTCCTACTCTACTCCTCAAACTCCAAAGCCAAGTTTGTTTAGAAAAAAATAGACTCCAACTGATCAAAACATTTAATTTTTTTATATATAAAAAAAAACTTTTTGTATACAAAACTTTCATTATTCTAAAGGGAAACACTCCTACTCTTTTGATTAAAAAAAGAGTACTTTTCTTAAAGGAAAACCCAGAAAATCTTCAAATGGAAATGGAAACTGATCAAACTAGTAAGACAAACAACACAGCTACAGTAACTTCTGCAAATCCCAGTGTTAATCCTTCTTGTATTTGTCCAGCTGGCACACAAAATACACAACAAACATCTTCTAACAGTTCCAATCCAATTGCATCTGTTGCAGCTGCAACACCTAATGTTGTAACCATTCCAGTACCCATTGTACATAACGAAGGAACTTATACCTATATAACTGTTAAAGGGTCATTACATGATCGTTCTTGTTCCGTATTTGGTTTGAATGATACCGAAATTCAGGCTCTATCGAAACGTTTTGAAAATAGTGTTAGACCAGTGGTAAATGGTGTTATGGTATCAACTCCACCCTTGGTTATGCTCAATACTTTAGCACAATTAAGTTATAAAGTTGTTTGCAGTTGTGGCGAAGCTGAAATTTGTTGGACTATGCAACGTGAAATTTAAAAATCTACTTTCTTGAAACGAAAAACTACTAAAACTAAATTTGTCTCTAAAGACAACAAAAAAATAAGAGACATTCAGAAATACATCCATATTTTATAGTTGTTTGTTTAATCAAATAATCATTATTAAGCACTAGACTGTGTTGATCAACTAAATCTTAAAAACACTTAACTATTTTTTGTTTTCATTTATAAAAAAACTCAAAATTTAAAATAAATTTAAATTTTTATAAAAATTAAACGAACAAAACGCATAAAAAAAACATCATGGACCGTCATAAGGCTGATTGTTGCAAATGCCATAAACAAGTACAACCTGCTCAACAAACACTATCCGATATGGAATTTGATCGTGGCATTTGGAATGCAGGTTAGTTAACGAACATCATATGTTGCCATAGTTGAAATTAATGATTTTTATTTGAATTTTTTTTAGTAATTTACAATGAAGTTGAACGTGTGCGAGATTTTATAGGCAAAGGCAAAACAATGGAACGTGATAATTGTGATTATACTGCATTGCATTATGCAGCGCGTAATGGCAATGAGGAAATTTGTAAAATGCTTTTAAATGAGGGTAAAGCTGATGTTAATGCTATTACCAAAGGTGGTGCTTCGGCATTACATCGTGCTGCTATGATGGGTAAGTTGAAAATATTTTAATTTATTAATAAAGATTTGAATTTAATATCATACTGTATAAATATTTAACTGGTACCCTGAATTAAGTAAAGAAACAATATTAAAAATTCAAGAAGTAGAATATATGGATCTTGGAGTAGTTAGGGAGACTCATACAATCACAAATAACAATTATGTCAATCGGAAAATTTAGGTTTTGTAAAATTGGGAAAGTATAAAATTTTTCACAAACACAACAGTGTTAAGTGTAGGTAATTTTTATTATTGTTGCCATTAACAACCAAAGTATGAAAAAGTAATAAATTTAAGAACCTTTGTTAATATTTTTTTACCATGTCTTGTAGATTTTTCTTGCAAAATTTTCCATTTTTCCAAGAATACTTTTTTTGACGTGAATAACATTACATAAATAATTTTCTTTTTAACATCTTAAATTTTTGAGCTTAAGGTTGGTTTTTTTTTTAAATTAAAATATTATTTATTTTTCAATATTTCGCTACTCCATTGCGTAGCATCTTCAGAAAATATTAATAATTAATTCTTTTCGAAGGTAAATTTTTATCGTTGGGTTGCCCTCTATGAATGCAGTACATTGTGTTGATGTCAGGAAAATAAGTTATGAGGAGGAGGAAAGAGGGAGTAGTGTTTTTGAATATTAGAATTTAATTTCCCTATATTATAGTTGTCAGGGAAGACCTCTGGGAGTTTATTCCACGTACTACTAGTCCAACTAATGAACGAATTTTTCCTATGTTGTGCTGTTCACTGGACAATCGACCACAAAGGGAGAAGCGAGTATTCCGGACAAAAACCCGGGCCCGAGAGATCAGTTCACTAATCTCAGCAGAGCATATCCCAAGGTAGTATCGATAGAGCAGCCAATGCTCCAATGAATCAATATAACTGGATATCCTACTGTCATTGATAAGCGCCGAAGCCCTTTGAACACGGTCCAAAAGTTCCAAAATTGACCTTGAAGCACCTGGGAGTTATACTCCAATTTTGGCCGGATATAGGTGGTATAGATAAAATGAAGATCGGATGGGATGAAGTACTTCTTCCACCGTTTTAAAAAACCTAAACACTTGAATGCTACATTTGACACTTCAAAAATGTGTTTATTCCAATGGATTTCACATTGGATTCTCATGCAGAGAACATCAAGAGTTTCCGATTCCTCAATATCGATACCCTCCAATTCGACAGATGACGCTGGAGACTCCGCATCCGTATAAGTCATCATACAATATTGGGTCATATGTGCATTTAAAACCACCCTATTTGTACGACCCCAATCTGAAACTAACGAGAAGTCCCGATTAAGTGTATCATTCATGATTTGCCTCCTGATCCCCACCTCTAAGAAGGAAAATTAATGACAAATTTTACTTTCATCAGCAAAAGAGTAGATAGGGTTGAATGTTAAACCAAGAAGATCATTAAGAAAGAGAGAAGGAGAAGAGAGCTGAAACTCGTCGGATGAGATCCCGTCTATTACAACACGTATAGAGCATTCTATGAGAAAGCTCGAAATAAATGAAGAAATCATTACCGATTACTTACCAAACTGTTAAATTATAATTTGATACAGTCGTTTAAAATGTGTATATAATATGGGAGACATTTAACTTCAAAAGTGGACGATAAACGATAATCGTATTATAGAATCTCTGGGCACTGACGAGTTCATCCTACCCACAATCAAGTGTAACTTTATTTACTAAAACTTAAAAGACATACTTCCTTCGGAGTAACTGACATCTTTATACATATATTATTTCTTACCAAATCATAGCCTTGGAGATAAATGCGCGACATTTTAGGAAAATGCTTTAAGATATTTGTTATCACCAAATTATTGTCTGGGATATAAATCCGAGTTATTTTTTTTTTTTGATATTTTTTTATTGACAAATTGTCCGAGTATCCGCGACATTTTAAAGCATTTATAGCCTAATTATCGTCTGGAAAATAAATCCGAAATATTTATTTTCTCGCCTAATTATTGTCTGGAAATTGAAACCATAATATGTTAGGACATTTTTTATCACCAAATTTTCATCTAGAAGATAAATCCGTGACATTTTAAGACATCTATTATCGCTTAAGTATTGTCTGAAAGATAAATCCTTGACATTTTAGGAATGTTTTTATCGTCTGAAAGTAAGAAAAATCCCATTTACACTGTGATTCACCAATATATTTCAAACCTCAATTCTAACGGCTCTATAGATTCCTTGGATCCACGCATTAGATATGCATATTCTAAAATTTTTGTCACAATCACCTTAATATTTTAAAAATTACAAATAATTAAAGGAAGTTAATTCCGAATTACTAGTGAATATTTTTCTGCCAATTTAAAAAAATATACAGTATTGGTTTAATATCTTCTTCCGTTCCATTTCGTTTCTCTTGTCTAATGTTTTAATTCCACTCGTTCCCCGTTCCATTTTATTGCGTTTTCCAATTTTATTGTCTCGTTCTATAAATTACAGTTTTCTAACCAAAATGGTTAGAGCAGACCATTAACCATATATTTTCTGCTAAAGCGATTTTGATTGATGCCAACAAAACTTTGCTTACTAGAGGAAGCGATTTTTATTTTATTTTCGTGATATGCAATTAAATAAAAGTTGTGATACAACAAATTGCCTTCCTGCACTTCATTCCGCTTGTCAAATATTGTTCTTTTTACCCCTTAAATAAAAAATTTTAGTTAACTGAGCACTCCCAGGGGGAAAACACGAACAGGTAGGGATTAACCGCTGATTGTTGGTTTTTAAAAAAACAGGACTCAGAAAAATTCAAGTTACGTTTTCCCGACAGCGGTCAAAAAAAGTATTCGACAAACTGCTTGTTTTTCATAATCATGAAAAATATGTTAAAAAAATTCTACAAAATGAAAAATATAAAAATGCAGATTATTAGCTTAAAGTATTATCTTTTTATTTATGAAACAAAAAATACAACAAAAACAATATTCTGGAAAAAAAATACAAAAACAAAAACATATAATATTTCAACGCAAAAAAAGTATTCGACAACGTTGCTCTGGTTGTGATTAACGGGAAAAGCACCGTTTCTTTGAAATTTATATTGATGTCTTTCATTATTTCTAATATTTTTTAATGTCTTAATTTCATTTATTGAATTAATTGTTAACATGGGTCGAAAGGGTGCAGAGATTTCTTTAGATGTTAAAGAAATAATAATTACAAATTTTAAAAAGGGAATAACTGAACAAGAAATAGCAGAAATTGTTGGAAGACCTAGAACAACTATTCACTACATCATAAATAAATACAAAAAAACTAAAAGTATTGAAAATGTACAAAGAAGTGGGCGTCCAAAAAAACTTAATGAAGTAAACGAAAGGTGGATCTTGCGTGAAATAAAAAAAAATCCTAAGATCAACGCTACAGTTTTAACAAAACAGCTAGAACATGATCTTAATATCAATGTTACACCTCAGACCGTGCGTAATGTTATACACAGTAACGATTATCACGCAAGATCAGCTAGGAAAAAGCCGCATATCTCAAAAAATAACAGAAAAGCTCGAGTTGACTTCGCAAAAGCGCATGTGAATAAGCCTATGGAGTTTTGGATGAAGACTATTTTTGCTGATAAGTCTAAATTCAACCTATTTGGATGTGATGGTAAGGTTCTGGTGTATAGAAAGCCTAATTCCGAGTTGGAGGAGCGAAATATGGTGCCTACTGTAAAGCACGGTGGTGGCGGTGTTATGGTCTGGGGATGTATGGCGGCTTCAGGCGTGGGTAATTTAGTTTTCATTGATGGAATAATGGACCATCAGTACTACATAAACCTACTCAAGGAAAATCTTAAGCCAAGTGCCGAAATTTTGGGTGTTTCAAGTGATTTTCATTATTATCAGGATAATGATCCAAAACATATGGCCCTAAATACAAGGTTGTGGATGTTGTATAACTGTCCAAACGTGATTAAACCACCTGCACAGTCCCCAGACTTAAACCCCATCGAACACCTATGGGCCTGCTTAGAGCAAAATATAAGGAAAAGAAATTTCAGGAGCAAAAACCAGCTTAAAGCAATCCTTCTAGAAGAGTGTCATAAAATTGACCAAAATTACATTTTAGATCTTGTTAAATCAATGCCAAAGCTTTTAAAAGCCGTTATAAAACAAAAAGGAAGAGCAACTAAATATTAATTATTTATTTTTAATCAATATTTTCCCGTTAATTACAACCAGAGCAACGTTGTCGAATACTTTTTTTGCGTTGAAATATTACATGTTTTTGTTTTTGTATTTTTTTTCCAGAATATTGTTTTTTGTTGTATTTTTTGTTTCATAAATAAAGAGATAATACTTTAAGCTAATAATCTGCATTTTTATATTTTTCATTTTGTAGAATTTTTTTAACATATTTTTCATGATTATGAAAAACAAGCAGTTTGTCGAATACTTTTTTTGACCGCTGTATGTCATTAATTTTATAAAAAAAAATTATCAAAAGTGATACTGCATTGTTTCTTGCTTTATCTGGTACATTAAAATAAAATTGTTTGAAGTTCACAATTCCCCAAATTTGTTCTTAATTCTAATATAGATTTAAATTCATTATATGTACTTAATTGCATTTCAATAAATTTAATTTTTAGGTCACCTAAATATTGTTAAACTCTTGATAGATTCCAAAGCCAATGTTGAAATAAAAGATGAAGATGGTCAAACGGCACTACATCGTGCTGCTGCTGGTGGTCACTTAGACGTTAGTAAATTGTTGATTGATAAACAACCAAATCTTAAAGAAATCCAAGATAATAAAGATAAAATACCATTTGAATATTTAGCAAAAAATACAAATGATGATTTTAAAATATTGCTTAAACCTTAGAAAAAAATCTATACAATACCCCTTTAAAACTACATACAAAACATAACTAAGTAAGTGCATTTCAAAAAAAAAAAAAAAATATATATATATATATTATTTTTAAAATTTTGAATTTTCAAAATAAAAAGTATTTTTATGATAAAAATAAAACAAGAACATTATTATACCTACCATATGAAATAAAGTCAACATAATTAAGATATAAACTACAACAAAGTTTTTCTAAGTTTCTTTTTGCACTATTATTCGCAAAATTTTATTTGTTATTGTTTTTTTGTAACGTTTAAGATGAATAAATTTTATAAAATGTCCATAAAAAGAAACTCTGATTTATTTACTATATTTTCTACAAAGGAAATGTTTTTCTGTTACATGTATAAGAACTTTTTTATAAACTTAATTGCACAATTATTATTGTATTAATTTTCTTAATTTTGTTTTTGGTTTCATAAAATATGGTTATCTTTTTCTAAAGAATAAAGACTATTCTACATTGTTATGGAATTCCTACAGTAATGTTTTTTATGTTTTCTATTGTTTAAAATACTTAAATTTTTATATAGTTTTGTGTAAAAATTTTGTTATAAAATTAAAACAAATTTGAAGATAATGCATTGTCAGTTTGGCGCCCACCGCGGGTGCTGAATATTATAATTGTTATAAAGAACATTTTACATACGTTTATTTTACTACAAAATTTGAATTCAAAACTAATTTAAAAATTTCAGTTTTTACTATTAACAGAGAAAAGGACTTCCGCATTTCCGTTTTTTAACATGGTTTAAAATTTTTTTTTTATATATATTTTCCAGCTTTTTTATTATATTTGTTAAAACCCAAATAAATATTTGTTAATATAAGCATAATTTTTGACATTAAGTAATTATTTAAAACAATAGTATCTGTTAAAAAAAAATAAAAACTTATACATAAACAATACATATTTAAAAAATATTTAGGTATTATAAAAAAATATCAAAAGGTTTTTTCTTTTTTTTTTTAAAAAAAAAAAAAATATGTTGCAAAAAAATAAATATTTACTTAAAAACTATTTAAAAATGTCTTTTTCTTAACCACTTTTAAATTTATTGAGTTTTTTGTTTTCATTTTACACATATAATGACATCACAGTTTCACAATCATAAAAGTCTATTAAATATTTTTGTAATAATTTTGGTATTTCCAATTGTTCTATCAATTGTTGTAATGTCGATTTATCATTCGTTGCCCAATATTTTTGTTTAAGTTCTGCGTTTAATTTACAAAATGTTTGTATTAAATGCTTACGTATTGCAATACGTGTTAATGACTTAAGATCAAGGGACTGCTGTGTTAATTGTTTAATAGTTTCTTCAAATTCTTCACGTTCTTTCGACCATTTTGTAGTAAATTTCGGAGAGTTGATAGAGGGGAATTTAAAACCATTTAAAACTGTAAATAAAGAAGACACGAAATTTTTATTAATTTATTTTCTCCATTAACTATATACCCGAATTTTTCCCTACAAAAATCCCTACAGTTTTATATATACATTTTTTGTATTATTAACTAACATTGTGTAGGGCCCGCCAAATAACTTTTTTTTTTGAAAATGCTTTAAAAAAAACTTCTGAATATTTTCTCAAATTTCTTTTTTTATTTGAAAGTACAATCCTTCCGGTTAATAATGGAAAATAATTTCATTCAAATGGCTGGCCATGCAGTAGCCTACACGATCGGTCCAATTTTTAAGCACATTATTGGTTGTGTGCAGCTGTATTTCACCAATGGCTTCACGAATATTGTCCTTTAAAACGTCAATTGTTTCTGGCTTGTCGGCGTAACACTTATCTTTGACGGCACCCCACAAATAATAGTCCCAACGGTGTCAAATCGCAGCTCCGAGGTGGCCAATCGACATCAGCTCTGCGGCTGATAATGCAATCTTCAAAAAACAGGGCGCAAAACATCGAGTGCAGCTTCGGCTGTGAGGCACGTAGCGCCGTCCTGTTGAAACCAAATGTTGCCAATATCCTCCCCTTAAATTTCCTCCCAAAAATTCGTTTAACGGCCAGCCGAGGCAGCCATTTGAATGAAATTATTTTCCATTATTAACCGGAAGGATTGTACTTTCAAATAAAAAAAGAAATTTGAGAAAATATTCAGTAGTTTTTTTTTATAGCATTTTCAAAAAAAAAAGTTATTTGGCGGACTCTATATTTAGAAACTTTGGCAATAAAAAATATTATGCTTTTAAATAAAAAAGAAGGCTCTTTTTAAGCCCTTTTTGATTAATTTGTTTGAGTCCGTTTGCTGGCTGGGTTGCTGAAATTTAAACAGAGACCATAGATAACATAGATCTCTTACTATTTTTATTATTTAATTGTTGGACATTCCGGTAGTAAGACTTTTTTTGTTGCATCCTAAGCCCTTTTTGATTAATTTGTTTGAGTCCGTTTGCTGGCTGGGTTGCTGAAATTTAAACAGAGACCATAGATAACATAGATCTCTTACTATTTTTATTATTTAATTGTTGGACATTCCGGTAGTAAGACTTTTTTTGTTGCATCCTAAAAACTTTGTTCCGTGCCACCTTAAGTTATTCTTGAAAGTCTATTTTACTGAAAACTTAAAATTTGAAAAATTCCTTTTAAAATTGTCATCATTTTGAAATCAATTTTGTGAAAATATTCAAAACTTTTTCTGCCAAAATAGACTAATATCCCGTCCCAAATTTAGCTCATTAATACGCATCTTTTGAATGTGATAATTCCCGGTGGTTTATAAGTCACCCTAAAATATGAGATTTTGCTGCTTAAAAAAATAAAACACAAACTTTTTTGAAGGCAAAATTTCACATTTAAGGGTTAAAAAGTGGCATCAAAGATAACTCTACTTTTGTATGGGAACATTACTGAAATTTACTAAATTCAGATTTATTTGTATACAGCGTTTAAGT
The DNA here is from genome assembly GCA_949748255.1 of Eustalomyia histrio. Taxonomy (NCBI): domain Eukaryota; kingdom Metazoa; phylum Arthropoda; class Insecta; order Diptera; family Anthomyiidae; genus Eustalomyia; species Eustalomyia histrio. Next base: position 24,171,518 of record OX456526.1, on the reverse strand, counting down.
ATTCGCGAAAACAAAAATGTTAATACGTATATTGCCTATGTTGTGTACATTTATTTAAAATGAAAAAAGCTCTGAGGAAAGTCGGGACTTTAATACATCCTCGACTAAATTAAATAGTTGCCTATACAAATGAAAGATCGAATTAAAATGTATAGAGGTTTTGAAAAAATTATTCAAAATCAATAATTTCAATAATTGTTCAAAACTTACTTAATAATTTTGTAAATTCTTTACAGCCAGGTGCTTGCAGCATTCTTAAATGATTGACCACATGTTCATGACATATTTGTTGCAAATCAATGCCTTCCTTAATTAAAAATTCCGCTATATGCAATTTATTCAACATAATCGCTTTCGATAATGGGGTATGACAAAATGGGACATAACAATTTGTACTAAATGAAGAAGACATAATTGTTGAACTTTTCCAAACATAAGAATTGCCGTAAGCAAATAATACTCTAAAAATGCCTTTGAATTCTTCTAATTTATGGATATGTTCTACGGCCAATATAAGATTAGTATCCATTTCTAATTGCAAAGAGGATGAATCTAAATTTAACATATATTCCAATATATCAGTTTTCTTATTGATTACTGCCATTTGTATGGGTGTTAAGCGATCGACATTGCGAACTTTAAGACTATTCATATGTTCATCATGACGTAATAATAATTTCAACATATCTGGCATATTATGGATCACACATTGGTGTAGTAGATAATGGGATGTGATTTGTCTAGCGCCACGCTCCAAAAGCATAGAAGCTAAAACTATATTATTTTTTTCTACTGCATAAAATAATGCCGTTTTGCCATCTTTGTCTTGTAAATTGATTTTAGCCCCTCTCCGTATTAATTCCATTGCCGCATCCATTTGATCATAAACAATGGCATACATTAATGGCGTCTTATCGTCTTCATCGATGTCATTCATATTGATTTTATTGGTTTGCAATAGAATATTTATTACTGTGGCATTACGATATTTTAGAGCAGCATTAAACGGTGTTTCTCCAGTGCTAAAAGTTTTTGCATTTGGATTTGCTCCATACTTTAGCAACAACAATGTTATATCACAGTTATCAGCACCAATGTGTAATGGGGTGAAACCGACTCCCGTGGTTATATCCACTCTAGCACCATGTTCCAATAGTATACGTGCACATTCTACATCTCCTCTAAAAGCAGCATAGTGTAAAGGAGCCATTGTCATATGATCCACCGTATGAGGATCTTGATGTACTATTTTATCACAAGTACTATGTTCATAGCAGTAGTTTTCTAATTTGCTGACGATATCGCCGGTACGTTCAAATGTTTTAGCATAATAATAGTATATAGCTCCGTCTGCAGATACGGCAGGGTTATTCATTTCATCTGTGTCGGCGGTAAATTCATCCTCCCATTCTAAACAGTCCATACCATCCGGTGTAGTATCAATCTCTGTTTCAGCATTATTTGAAGAAGAGTCTGAAATATATAAAAAACAAAGCTCAATGAATAAAGATGTTATAAATAAAGGAACAAGTTTAAGTAAAAGATAGAAATTAGAAAATATATATAGTTTGAAAATTTTATTTGGAAAAAAAGTGTTCTTTTTACTAATATTTTGCGATTATCAATGTGTTCGTTTACTCGAAACTCTTACTAGTACTACAATTCCAGTTATATTCAGCAGTTTAGTATTTTTAATGAAAATTGTAGTGTTGATTTTACCGACATAATGCAAGACTATTATCTAGCGAAAATGTGACGTTTTGATGTCATTGGATTCTTAAAATATATTAACTTTTATAATTAAAAGTACAGATGAAATTTTTTTCGGGAAAAACAATTTACTATGCTTAAAAGCTAAAAAAAAATCTTTAAATTAATTTACGGGGATTAAACTTTAGAGAAGAAATTAAAAATTTAACTTTAAAAAAAACCTGTATCCATTCAAAAATTTCAGCCGGTCAACGTTTTCACTTAGGTTGCAAATATTTCCTCTAGAAGGCGCGGTAGGATAATAAAAAATCTTATTTGGGCTTAAGTGTTTTGCCATATTAATTCAGTATAATATAGGTTAACTTAAAAATGTGGGATTTACAACAGATAGCGTATCTTTTTGATATGGTTTGTGCCTCTAATAACTTATGTGACATTTTAGAGATCAAATATATGTCACTAGTCATTAAACGAAATAGTATAGTTTTATTTTGTTTGCTTCGAAAATGTTGATTTTTTTTGAAGATTGTTGTCAAACTCAAGAAAAACTTACAAAGTCGTTGGTAGACACTTTAAAACGTTGGCGATGACAACCCGAAGTGGAAGAAATCATACCCAGCAAAAACATGGTACCAATTACTTAGAATCCTATTACTATTTACGCGCTTAATTTCGTTTGTTCGCCATGTCCATAATTAAATGGGTTCTCATTATTTTTTGGGTATTTGTAAGCGAGAGGGTATTGACCTCCCATTACTTTGTGTTTTTTGTAAGTGAGAAGACAATAAGTACTCATTACTTTTGGGACATCGCGAACAAAAGTAATTAAGCCCGCTATAAAAACGGAATCCATATGTTGCCACAAGGTAGGAAAAGTTCATAACTAACGATAGCCAATACTTTGAATAAATTAAGATTGTACCAATGTCCAGAATTTGCCAAAATTCCGCATTTTTCGTATTTTTAATTTAAGAACTATAAAAACTTTCTTAATAAAATGTCAAAATTAAAAAATATTGATTTTTTCCCTTAATGACCTACTTATTATTTATGATGCCAAAAAACAAAAAAGTATTTTTACCTTGACGAAATATTTCTAAATCTGGTTCCTCACATGATTGTATAAGTAGTTGTAATATTTCTGGATCACCAATTAAAGCAGCTGAACCGACAGCTGTACGGCCACATGAATATGATATCGATGTAGCTTTGGCACCTTGCATAAGGCAGGATAATGTATCCTCATAATTGCCATTGTGAACGGCAGTCAAAAGACGTTCATTGACATCTGAACAACCGAAAGCTGAGTGCATTGCTTGATTATACTTTAAACATTTGCTTGAATTTTGTTTTGTTTAAAACTTGTTGTTAATACTGTTAATAAATATTTGTCGTTTAAGATGAATGATAAAAAGCTTTAAATTATTTTATTTGGCAAACTTAAAAAGAAAAAACTGAATGCGTTTTAGAAATTTATTATAATTTTCTTATTTGTTTTACTACACCAATGCGCATATGTCAAACTCACAAAGGGGGGTAATAAAAAAATTACACTACGTATTCCAAGAGGGTGTTTTAATCAGTTATGGACACGGCATTTCCCCCCTTAACACTTTTCAATAAACTTTGAATATTTTAAATTTTTTCAAAACAGGGTTGGCAGGCCAAACTACTGAGATACTATCATACTGATAATGATAGCTTAAACAAAGAGATACGTATGTAGTTAAAAATGTAGTAAAAGTAACTATGTCGTAAAAATAACTGACAAATTTTTAAAAAACTGTTTTACAATTAATTTTTTAGCCATTTTCAATTAAAAAGAAAATGTGAAATATCTTCATCCTACTTAAAATTAAGTCAAACGGTGCTACAGTTCTTACCTACATTTTTATGCATTGGAGATACAATAAATTTTTCTGATTTTTTTAGCAAACTGGGAATATATCAATATAACAAGAATAAAATAAACTTCTGGAAATCTAGTAATAAAAATTGGATTAACTTAATTAATTTTAGTGAAACCATTAGCAGTAATCCACTTTATGTATAATATTGTAGATTAACTCTGCAGTGTAAATTGACTATAAACAGGAATATTAAAAGACATAAAATTTTTTATTTTTTAAATAACTAATAAAAATTAATTGTAAGGTTTTCTTTAGTTGTTTTTAAATAAATGATAATATTTGTTATGTAATTTCACTCAAAAAACAACTGTAACTGACCAACTTTTTTAAGTATAGGTTTAAAACTCCTACCATAATTTTTTCTTTATAATTTTAAGCTCCGATTTTTGAATGTCTCGTTAAAATTTAACTATCAGTTAAATCAATTTTTTTTTTAATAGAAAATAACAAATGTGTCTCGGTTAATAGAACATTGTGAAATTAAAAAAAACAATTTTCATAAATTTTAGAATGCCGAAATGGTTAATTCTGATTTGGTTTTAATAAAACTACTGAACTACTAACTGGGATTTAACTGCCTCATTTGTTGTTTTCCGTATAAAATTTGAATTTGACTATTGGCTAAATTATAACGGGATATTTAGTAATTGGAACTTAAACTAAACAGCACAGTTTGAACAATATGGGTTAATTTTGCATTTTCTTTAGCAAAAGGAAGCAAGCAGTATTGCTTTTAAACACAACTCTGTATTATTCTAACTTGGCAGCACTTTTGTTACTATTAATATTTGTTGATTTTATCATCACTAATTAGTAGAGATTTGCGCCGAATGACTAAATGCCGGCTGAACCTAGTCGCCGGATCCGCTTCAAATATAATTTTATACTCATTTATATTATTTTACTTTTGCAATTAGTCTGTTAGTATTTTTATGTAATCTATAGACTGCATAAAATTAATTATTAATTGATTTTTAAAAAGAATTAACATTATGCATTTAAGATTGTTTAGGTATAAACACAGCTATAGGATCAGTTTTCGGCTTTAAAGACAGCTTTAAGTTGCCTCTGCCAATTAATTTGATTGACGCAGGTCTTTGCTAAAGTAGTTTTCTACAAAAAAAATGTCAAATTCATACAAAAAGTAAACAAAAAACCCTACAAAGTCCAATGGTATTACGCCATTTTTTAATCGATCTGATAACAGTACTCAATCTTTCGCTTGCCATGTTTTCGCCATTTTGTAGTTAATTAATATTGTTCGTTTTTTTATTGCTTTTAGTTAAAAAGATACATGACAGAAAAACAGATTAATAAATAAAGAAATTTTTTTTTTAACATTTTATTTACTTTGTATTCGCATAAAAATTAAAATTTGTAATATTTAAAATTGTACCTGTCAAAAAAAATAATAATGAACGATTGAACCAAAAAATCATTTTTAATAAACTAGTGAATAGTTCAATTGAACTAGTACGTTCTCGAGCGACTCAAATCTCTAGTTTTCTTTCTTTTCTCTTTATACACGGACAAAATGGCAAATCGTGGAAATCGTGCTCGTCAAACTGAAGATGTGGATAATACCATAAATTATGTACAATGTGATGGTTTGGTATGTAAAAAGTGCAATTTAGTGTATAATGTTAAGAAATTCGTAGAAATTTCTGGCGTTTCCGTGAAATTTTAAAGAAAAACTTGCAGTTTGGGGAACTCTTTGGGCGTCGTCTCAAAGAAATGTCAAAATGAAAAAAAATTCACACGTTTGCATTGACAAGTCGTCAGCTTATTAGTTTGACAAAAAGTCGATATGAAGAAAAACGATGGTTTTGGTAATTTTTCCTAAAATCTACATGATAAATATTTTATTTTCACAGCGGGTAGACATTTTCATTCATTCATATACAAATGTCATAATTTATTGTTTAACAAATATGCGGGAAGCTATCAACGTTTGATTCTGTCGTTCCATACAAGTTGGCCATAGTAGCGTTAACACTAAACGTTGGCTTATGTCAAATTTATATGGGAATGCCATAAGCCAACTTTGATAGCTTGCCGCATAAACACAGCTATTGAAGTATAGTTCTGTGTATATTTGTCCAGAGCTTCGAAGATTGAATTCTTTTTTGAATTAATTCCCTAAAAAACGAATTCGATTTACTTTTCCAAATGAATTCCTTTTGAAAAACTCGGGCGAATTCACATCAAGGAATTTAATTAATTTTTCTCATTCGATTAATATTAGTGTTTTAGATCATTATTCGAAATATTAAGAAAATTGAGTAATCGGATATTCGGGTCGATTAATCGGAAAAATTCGCGATTAATCGTTGCAAAATAAATGAATTTCTTTCATCAATAAGAACACAAAGATTTGCTTTTTGCTGAAAATACCAAGTCTATTGCATTGGTTTTTAAAGTGTTTGTTTAATTCAGACAATTCAAAGCATTTTGGAAAATCATTCATGCCTTATAATCTTGGGTTTTTTTCGGAGGAACATTTAAAAAGAAAATGTGATATATAATAAGTGGAGATAGTGTTTTACCGAAGTGGGACATTTTGTCAATAAAGTTGGTTTTTATTTATATGACACAGTCGAGAGCTGCCTTTAAAAAAATTCAATTACAAATTCTTAAAAATAAAGTATGAATAATTTTTCGAAATTCACAAGCAAAGTTTGATGAAACTGCCACTGTTCCCTGACTCCTTCACTACCTGGTTTAAGCTTTAGAGTTAGAAAAAATATAAAAATCACGGATATTCCCGACAAGTCCTCAACGATACGAATAAGCGAGTTCTTAAATATTTTTGACTAAACTTTATTCTACTGAAGTTCTTCAACATTTTTTGATAAATCAATTAAAAACAAAATGTTATTTTTTAGTTTTTATAAATTTTATCATAGAATTTTAAATGACCGTTGAGAAAATTTGAATTTAAAGCAATTTTATATTATTATTTTATAACATAAGTACCCAACAAACAATACGTATAGTTTACGTACTGGTTTAGGACCAGAAAACGTCAATGACGGACCGTTTACGGATCCGTATTTGGTCCGTATTCGTACCATTTTTTCATCAAAAAACGGATTTGTGTAAAGGCATATTATTTTCATTTTTAATAGCAAATTTTTCTTTTCTTTAAATTTATTTACAAATATATTTAAAATAATATAACAAATCTAACTAAACAAATCCAAAAGCAACGAAAGAAAACTGATGAAAAACAGTAGTTCATATTTGACGGTACAGAAACGGATACACCAAAACGGAGTCAAAACGTTTTCGAAAATTCAATTATACAGTCCGTTAATGTTCCGCTAGCGTACAAGCTTTGACGTAGTAGAAGCTTGATTCATGAATCCGTACGTATCGGAGAGTCCGTAAAAATGTTTCTTGGCTAATGTCATAGTGCTTGTTTGGAATATACCTAGTCACGTGTTTCATTGCTAAGGAGAAAAATATATACTTTAATAGGTTTTTCGTTAAAGCTCTGCTTATAGGCTCTAGCTTTTCTAAAATTTCGGGTTCTGGTGATATCTTTTGTCAGATCGAAATACATGTATGCGGAGGTTGAAAGTTCTATTTAAATTTTTTGGACATGAAAATATAAATTAATATTATTGAAAATTTATTTTTTAAAGAAATTGAAACAGAAATAAAAATTGTCTATCATATTTCCTAAAGCCTATATAACATTTGCTTCTATTTAGTCGATTTGAAAAGAATTTTATTGTATTTTAGTTGATATTTTTTCTACGATTTTCTTGCCAAAGTTAGGAAAATTAGGTAGTTTTAAGAAAAATAACAGAAAAATTCATATTAAAAATTTAACCGGTTAAAGGATCGATTTTAATCGATTATTCGGGTCGAATAATTATTTGAGTTTTAAATTATTTTTTTCGACTAACCGAAACAGAGGCGATTAATCGAGGAATCAGTTAAACGATTAACCGATTTGGAAACACTAATTAATATTTAAACATTTGGGGCCATGCCATAAAAGTTGTTTTAAATATTACAATAAGAGGTAGAATTGATTGGGATTTAAATGGAACTATTTCCTTTTTGGGAACAGGCATAAATTTATTATAATTATATCTTATAAAAATGTTTATAAATTTTCTATTTTTAAAATTTTTAGGCTGTTATGAAAATGGTTAAGCATTGCCATGAAGAATCCAGTAATATGGATTTAGCCCAAGGTGCTTTATTGGGTTTGGTTGTAGACAAATGTTTGGAAATCACTAATTGTTTCCCATTTCCCAAAAGCGATGACGAAACTATGGACGAAGAAATGTATCAATTAACCATGATGCGTCGTTTACGTCGTGTTAATGTTGATCACTTCCATGTTGGCTGGTATCAAAGTTCCAATGTTGGTAATTTCTTAAATATGGCTTTATTGGAATCACAATACCACTATCAGACCAGCATAGAGGAATCTGTAGTGGTCATTTATGATACACAAAAGTCTGGACGGGGTTTCTTGTGTTTGAAAGCTTATCGTCTAACTCCACAAGCTATACAAATGTATAAAGATGGTGATTTTACACCAGAAGCTTTGCGCAACATGAAAGTGGGCTATGAAAGCTTATTTGTAGAAATTCCCATTGTCATTAAGAATTCACCATTGACTAATATAATGATGTCGGAATTGTGTGAAATGATGCCCGAAGAACAAGGACATAATTTTCTTGATTTGGGTACAGCTTCTGTATTGGAAAATCATATGCGTTGTTTAATTGAACGTGTTGATGAACTTTATCAAGAGTCCATACGTTATAATAAATATCAACAAGGATTATTTAAACAAGAAACGGTTAGTTAAAATTTTTAAATTATTGAGTGTTATTATAATTTCATTTCTGTTTTTTCTTGTTTCTTTTCTGTAGGAAAAACATCGTGCTTTAGCCAAACAAGCTGCTGAAAATGTTGCACGTGTTGCTAAGGGTGAATCACCTGTACCTGAGGATGAAATTCTTAAACTATTCCGTCCTCTGCCCGTACCACCCAGACTTAATGCTACGATTACATCGGGTCAAATCAATACATATTCCCAACATATTTCTCAATTCTGCTCTCAATCTTTGGCTAAACTTTTTATTACACAATCTTTACAAAATGCTAAAGAAGCGAAGGAAACTAAATAATTTCATTTTACAATAAGACACTAAAAGATAAAAACAGGAGTTTAAATATTACCATTAAAGACTGCTGTTCTGTTTTTATATAAAATAAATTGTTCTAAATACAAAATTCATCAATGTATCTAAATATAAAACCAATGGAACAAAATCGTATATTTTATTTAAATAAGGGATTAATAACAATTTTGTTATATTAAATATGTCCTTGAAATTATTCTCAAATAAAATAACGATGTAAAATGCATAATCATTTTGTGTATTGTATAACAATAAGTATAGATAAAGCATTGATTTTGTTTTATGCATAAGAGATAAAAGAAAAAATTTTAATAGCTTTTTAATTGATGAAATTATTTGTGTTACCTTTATTCATTACGATTTTTGTCTTTACACTTTTAATGGTGTCACTTAAATGATTGGCTTAAGATTATTGTTGGCCATTTTATACCAAAGCTCGGAATCTGTTTAAAATGGTCAATCACATAGTTATGTGCTTGCAGTCGCAATGATTGATTTTTTGATCGTCTCCTGATGTGATTGACAAAAATTTTCTATTTGTTTTGTGTTTGCCATAAAGAAGTGCACAGATGAAACAAATATAAATCGATGACTTAATATAAAAAGGCCCTAACTCGATTTTTTGATACTTGATAGGAGAAGGAAAAAACTTATTAAAATCCGTAAAATTTTAGATTAAAAAAAAGTTTTAATGCAATTCCCAAAAATGTGTTGCCTCTTTTTATTAAAAATTGCATAAAAACTTTTTTTGTGTCTAAAATTTTACGTATTTTATTAAGTTTTTTCCTTCTCCTGTCAAGTAACAAAAAATCGAGTTAGGGCCTTTTTATATTAAACCATCGAAATACATATTTTGTTTTTTTTCGTTTCTGATTAAAAAACGTCAGTTTGTGATTTTTGGTGATTGACGAGCATACGACAAACATGCACTGATTGACGGTTTATCTCCAGGGAGCTTTGGGCGTTATCAGAAACTATAGAAATTCTTCTTAAATAAAACGAAGATATTTTTAGTCAAATGCATACTCATGTTGTGTATATAACAACAAAAAACCCACAGGTTTAGATAATGCACTGATTTTGTTTTATGTATAAGGGTTTTCAAAATATGGTGAAATTACTTGTAATACCTTTATTCATTACACTTTTTATGATGTCACTTAAATGTTCGGCCGATGTCCATTTTATACCAAAGCTGAAAATATGTGTTGGGCGTTACCCGAAACTATAAAAATGGACGCACTATTAACGAATGATGAGACAAAGGAGGGGCCGAGTTACGGCATTCGTTCTTAAATAAGTAACTACAAATAATGAAAACACCAACTTTAACTTTTATTTCCAATCTAGCACCGAACTACAATATTCCTGATTAAAAAAAGGTAATAAGATCACGAATGCCGTAATTCAACCCTAGATTAGAAAAATTTTACACCCCTATTCCCGAACGGAACTTAAAAATCGAAAGTACATAATTTTGAAAACTATAGTTTTCGGTTCAGTATGAACAATACATGGGACTATATAATTGATAATTTTTCTTGATATCAGTTGTAATGAAATTATTTGTATTACCGTTCTCTTGAACAATGATTTTAATTGTTTGATTTCATTAATTAATGGTAATACTTTTAAATTTCATTGCAATTACAGATAAGCTTTTTAAAAATCGTTAAAATAAAGATAAATTTCTGAAATCAGGAAACTGCTCATTTTAAAAAAAATTAACAGTATGGAATGAAATGGGGAACGGGTGAAATTGGAACACTTAGGACTGCGAATGGAACGGTAAACGAAATTTGTATTGGGTAATATTTTACAGACTAAAATCTCATGTTATGTCTGTTAGTATTTGCTGTAATATGCAAAAAAATTTTAAAATTACACAAACTAAAATTAACATAAAAAATATGATTAGGAATATCTAACGGGTAGTAACATTTCCCCGTGAAAGCAAATTGGTTTCATTTGTTGGTCTACTCTCTTTACCTGCGTACATAATGCAGACGCCGAACTTAATTGATCACTAAACTGCCGCCGTTAACTTTGTTGGTTCACCTCAGAACTCTGGTGTAAATCGCTTCTATAATCAGCTGCATCGTGGTTTGACAATAGAAAATACCGCACATTGTTGTTCAGTTTCTTTACATGCACTGTTCGTGTTTTTTGTTTATTAATTTCGACAACTCTTTTTTTTTTAAAACAAGAATATATAAAACTCGATAAAAATGTCTGATGAAGAATTTGCAATTTGTCCATTCAATAGCAGCCATCGCATTGTACTCTATCGCATGCCAGCACACATTGTCAAATGTCGGAAGAACTATTGTGGACCACCACTGGAACAATGTGTCTATAATGCTACACATTTTGTACCCATCGGAACAATGGAAAAACATTTACAACAATGCCGTGATTGTTATCGTTTCAATCAACCAAAATATGCTCTAATGGCAGAACAATCTTTAGCGCAAGATACTTAAAAGGATTGTGGAATATTGACAAAGCTATACTAGTTTTAAGATCATAAAAGACTGAGGGAATTTACGATCATGATTTGCACATGATGCAAAAAGCACGGACTGTTGTTGCCTTGAGTAATGATCTCGCATACTGCATTTTTGCATCGTGTGGAAAACACCATCGTAAGTACCCTTTTCTATAAACACTACAGCAATTCAAGTGTAAAAAAGTTTGAAAAGGTTAGATGCACACTTGTTACTTTTTTTTTGTATCATTTTATATCATGTGTATAATTTATGAATATAGTTAATATTGCGGACATACCATGTCTTTGTATTCTAGTCTTTACTTTATAAATGACTGAAATTCAAACTGATTGAAACTTAAACTGCTGTAGTGTTTCTTTTGAATTATTAAAAATAAGCTGACAATAATTTAATTTTTGATTTCTGTGTTATATTTTTACTGAAAGTTTAAACATTAAGGTACATTCACAATGCCTTAAAGTGGGTTTCTCATTCGCGCTTACATATTTTTTGTATCGACATCTGTATTTTAGTACACTCCAGTCTACAGTGATAAATTATTCTGAATTGTGAATGGACCTTTACTGTACAAAATATGAATTCTGAAGAATTTTTAGTTTTTAATATAAAAAGAAATTGCAATTAAAATATTATATTATCAAAAAACACAAAAGTTTGTATTTTAATAAGGTTTTTGTTTATTCCAGGATTTTTTACAAAAGCTTTTCTGAAATTTTCATATATTTTTGAGACATTGTCAAAAATTATTAAAAATTATTTTTTTTAATATATTATTACTTAAAATCGAGTTCAAGATCCTTTTATAAAAAATAATAATAATGATTATTTATTATTTCTTTTCCTCCAATATTTCGTCACCACATTGGGTGATTTCTTCAGGGAAATTATATAATTTTTTTCAACAATAAAAACTTATATATATAAAATTTAAAAAAAGGCGGGAAATCATAAAAATACTTTTTGACAATATGAAAAATATAAATATCATATGAAACAAAAATATTTTAAGTTTAAAAAAGATAAGGAAACAAAAATGTTTTAACAAATATTTAAAATGAAAATATAACAGAACAAAATACCATTTTGAATTTCATATATTATTTAAAATTAAAATAATTAGCTCAGTTCTTATTCACTAAATGTCTATAATTTTGGGCTATATTCGCTATATCTGTTTTATAGTTAATGCGTTGTGTAGATGGTATTTTCATTATCTGTAACATTTCTAACATATATCTACGTCTGTAATTATTTTCTATGTTCAAAATTATTGTATTATCAAAATCAGGATAATGATTAGAGTTATTGCTAATGATAATGCTGTTTTTTGTGTAGGAATGGTGTTCTTGTATTTTTGATCTGATTTATGTCCTGCAATTCTGGTTTTAAGTTTATTTTTTGTTGTACCTATGTATACCTTATTACAGTTTTCACTATTATTACCATTACACGGTATTTTATAAACTAAATTTGACATTTCCGATTTATCTATTCTGTCTTTTGTGTTGCTAAATAGTCTACTTAATGTGTTATATGTTTTATGTGCTACTATATATTTCCTATTATCATAAATTTTTGATCTTTCTAACCTTTCAGATATAAGAGGAACATAAGTTAGAGATTTATAAATTTTAGGTTCAATAACGTTTCTTGTGTTAAAATTATTTCTGTTCTTATATTGCCTTATTAAATTACATGTTAGTTGAATTGGGTAATTATTATTGTTTAAAATATTTTTAATCTTTTCTATATTTTTTCCGTGAAATTCTAAGTCGCTAATATTCAATACCCTCTCAATTAGATTCTTTGCTGTATTAATTATGATTCTTCTTGGGTGTTTCGAATAATAGTTTAGAATTCTTCCAGAAGCTGTGGGTTTTTGATACCAATCTATTAATAATCTATCACCTCTTCTCTTTACCAATGTGTCTAAATAAGGAATTTTAGAATCATATTCCTTTTCAATCGTAAATTTTATATTATCATGAAACGAATTAAATGTTGATAAAATATTATCAACCGAACTCTCTGAAATAATACAAAATAATTCATCAACATATTTTGTTATGATTTTTGGTTTTATATCCAATTTTTCAATGCAAGAATCTAATAATTTCTCCATTACAAAATCAGCTATAATTGGAGAAGCTGGAGATCCCATTGGAAGTCCTTTTTGTTGTATATATATTCTATTATTGTATTTGAAATATCTATTGTCCATTATACAGAATTTCAAAATACGTAGAAAAAGATTCTTCTCAATTTTAGTATGTTCTTCGATAACATTCCATTTTTCTTCAATAATATCTAAAGCTATACCTATATACCAACAGATATAGCGAATATAGCCCAAAATTATAGACATTTAGTGAATAAGAACTGAGCTAATTATTTTAATTTTAAATAATATATGAAATTCAAAATGGTTTTTTGTTCTGTTATATTTTCATTTTAAATATTTGTTAAAACATTTTTGTTTCCTTATCTTTTTTAAACTTAAAATATTTTTGTTTCATATGATATTTATATTTTTCATATTGTCAAAAAGTATTTTTATGATTTCCCGCCTTTTTTTAAATTTTATATATATAAGTTTTTATTGTTGAAAAAAATTATATAATTTCCCTGAAGAAGTCACCCAATGTGGTGACGAAATATTGGAGGAAAAGAAATAATAAATAATCATTATTATTATTTTTTATAAAAGGATCTTGAACTCGATTTTAAGTAATAATATATTATAATATTGAAGATCGAATAAAGGAGGATAAATACAGAGAATTATTTTTTTTTATTAAAAAGGTTTTTTTTTCGATCCGTAAAGGGAATTTCCTCACAATTACTAAAATGTTTTTCATCTCAAATTTATTTTGTTTTTACCAAGCGATTTCAGACTTAAGGCCAGTATTTTGTTCACAACAGCGATATAATTTCGCATTATATTTAAAGCCCTAAAATTTTAATAAAAATCTTTTAAAATCACAAATTTTTAACAGCCATAGTCGCACTAAATTTTCAGCAATTGAAATATTCTTTTAAATAGTTTTACAGCTTTTTTGGCAAAAGTACGAACAAAATACACAGCTATAAGCCACGTCCCAGAACCCTATTTTCATGAGTTACAAACTGCAGAGTGAGATGGTATACCTATGCCTCCAAACTAATTTGGTTTGATAATGATCGACCAATCTACGCAAGTGTTGTAAGTTAAAATGTACTTAGCATGGAAATGAAGATTTTATAATTTCCGTTCCAAAATGTTGTAAGTACTGATGTAATATGAAGTACGTAGTAAGACTTGGCATAGTTTAGTTTGAAGGCGTCGATATAAACAGATTTCAAATATTAATTAAAATTAGTTTAATACTTTTATATTAAATAAAATTTGAGTTAAAATAACACAATACAACAAAAAATGCATCGGACATGCAACCCATAAATTCTGATGTATTTTAGGGTGTAGATTACTATTGTGAACACCGAATTTAAAAATTAACTCTACTTTTTGAAATATACGCAAAATTAGCTTTTACCAAGAACCTAGTTTTTTCTATAGAAATTCTTATCAATTTATATACCTGAGGAAATTATGCATAATTTTTAAAAGGGTTTTAAGATATGGAGTTTTTAAAACAATGTCGATTTATTTTAATGTAGGAAATTTTTTTAATTAAAGTTAAAACTTCAATTATTTTAGCTAATTACAAATCTTATAAAATTTCTTAATGATATTTCTAAAATTTTAACGCACGATGTTAGTTTACATCCTACTTAATTCATTTCATCATAAAAATTACAGCCTTTACATCAGTACTTTCAAAAAATTCAAACTGAAATACAAACTTTTTTGTTTTAAATTCGTTTTTAAATAATTTTACTATGGTGAAAAGAAATAAAGTAAGTTTTTAAGGATTTTACACTTTAAATAAAAAAATCTTTGCTGGTTTTTATTGTCAAAAAAGCATTTTACCTAACTGAATGCTTTATCTAAATTTTACTTATTTTTCAGCTATAAAAAATCAATTATTTTTAGTTTTAGTAATTTTTTTCTTTAAATTAAGGCAGAAAATACGTTTTTTTTTTATAAATTAAGTAGTAACCTGTGGGGTTTGCTATGGTTCATGAAATTGTGAAAAAAGTGAAATGTCAACTTAAAATAAAGTATAGGGAATATTAGCGCACCTGTAAAAAAGTGTAATATATCAAATTAAAGGGCAGAGTTTTTACCATTTGAATGTTACAAAATATGTCTCTTTATTATTTTCAATTTTGATTTTTTTTTTTTTGCAAAAAGTTCATAACAAATTTTAAACTTTTCTGTTTTGCAAATGATTCTTAAAACAAAGCTAACTTTGAAATTCTACGAATATATTCTTAATCTGTGTCCCTAAGTTTATTAGAAATGATAGGTCACAATACCGATGCATCTAATTATTCTTAAAATCTTGTACTGTGTTATTGTAAAATTTAAAATTAATCAAGCATGTTTTATGCATATTAATAATAATTCTTAAAAGTAAATTATAAACTAAAAAATATTTTAAAAATATACAAAATGTAGATTAATAGTAAAGGAAACCTATACTTTAAGAAAACATAGATCTATCCATAAATTATTATTACTACACCATATCCATTTCTAAATCTGTATCACCATCTGAATCTAAAAATTTACGTTTTTCTTGTGTATTCGCTTCACTTAAACTCGTCAGAGGTCGTATTTTACCCATGTTGACAACTGGACTTTGAGAGTATAGATATACGGCAAACGATACAACAGCTATAGCCAAAGCTGTATTTATATATATTGGTATGGAGAATAGAAAATAGCAGAGTACTGCAGTAAACATTAATTCCAAGGCACTGGCAAATGTTTTCAATATAGAGTTCATATATTTTAAAAAGAAACTCGTTACTATACCAATAGCAGCATTATTTATGATAATAATTATAACATTAAAACGGAAAATTGCTGTTAAACTATCCGCAGTAAAGGCGGAGAATAGTTCTCCTTTTACCATTAGTATAACTACATTACAGACAATTGAATCTAAATACATAAAAACATTCTGTACGAATATATTGACTTCTGAGCCTTTGTCTTTTAATAAATACTCATTGTATACACCAGCCAAACAGGAAAATATAGTTTGTGCCAAGATTAATAAAGCACTAAGACTGAAATCAAACCCACTCATATTTTTGCCACTCATTGGGTGGGCTGCCACTGCACTGGGAGTTGCATGAATATCTTTTGTTACCGCTTTTGACAAATCATCGGCATCACTATAGATTCCACTAAAATTTAATTGTTTTAACATACAACCCGCTGTAAGAAGTACTAAAGACATCCATTGTCGTTGTGATAGATACTTTTTAAATATTATCTAAAAGAAAAAAAAACAAATTTAAGATTAAAAATAAATTATAATTCATTTATTAGTATATTTGCTATTATTAAACTTACTTGAAATAGTATTCCCGTAATAACCACCCTCAGTTGTAGCAATAAATAATAGGTGGTTGGATCAAATGTAGATAAATTAACAAAGGCCAAATTATTGTATAAACAATATAAAAAAGCTGGCACAAAGTAAAGCATCATAACATTTGAATCTTTGCGAATATCTTTAATTAATGACGTCAAATTGTTTCTAAATTTAATATTAATATATAAAAATTATTAATTATATAAGTGATGATAATAAATAAATAAATAATAAATACAATTATGTTCTACTTACTCGCGACAATATAGCGCAGAGGATATGATAAGCTTTAAAACTTCCGTTAACAAAACCACAGTGACAGTATTGTAACTATATGAATTATTTGATTCTTGAGAGGCTGTCACAAATATACCTAAAAATATATGGTTTTTAAATTTTAATTCTTTTCGGATAAGTGTTTTTTATTTCAGCATTTTTGTTTTAATGTCATTAATTAAAAAAATACTAAGCTCGATTATTTTTATTATAAAAGGCTATCATAAGGTTGACCATCTCTAGATGTCATTTTCAAAAGAAAATTTATATCCGCAATACTGGGGTAGTCGACGGGTAAATTCACGTTAAATTTAAGTAGGCTTTAACATTAAAATTATTTAAGGCAAACAGAACATTAGCTAAATATATATGGGGTTTCCAAAAAAGGTTCGTCAGCAGACGAATGAGTGATTGTAGTTTCTTAGTGTATTTTCATTCGTTTAAGCCAAACCTTAAAACGCCAGATACAAAGATTGTCGGAATACAAGCGGCTGCATTGGCATTACAAAAAGAAAATAAAATATCAAGCAATTATATTCTTGTCTTTGGTTGTATATTGGTCTATTTCACCGATCAAAAACTCTTTTTTCGAAAGATAAAATATTTTTTTTTTAACAATTCTTAAATTTTTTATTTTTGGCATCGATTGAATTTTATATTTTTTGCGCAATACATACAAGTTGTTTACAATTTACCGTAACTTATTTATTTTGTGTTTCTTATTGCGTTTTTATCACAATATTATTAAATTAATTATCTTTCACGTACTTAGATCAAAGCATGGGATAACAATCCATGGGTAAAATTAGTAGTTCTCTTTAAATAATTATAGTTCAATACTGAGATAGCTCGATTCACCGAATTTGATATTTAAAGCATATTATGGACATATTTTCTTTCTACAATCCGATAATTGTATGATTTTAAAGTTTTGTTGTTACAATTGCTATATAACACCAATAGGTTCATTGTTCAACCTGAAAATGGACGTTATCAACCCTCTTTTTGCAAAATAAATATGGTGTGACATAAACAACAACTACAAAGTAATACTTCAATGGAGTTCTAAACTAAAAGTTTTGTGATTTTAAATCGAAACTTTTTTAAAATTTGTATTGAAAAATAAAGTTTTTTCTTTTCTATGAAAAATTTATTTCATAAACATATGTACATATGTGTAAAAAATACTTTAGTTAAATTGCGGTTGTAAATCAGCATTGGGCTGGATGTTAGCAGAATTTACATAATATCGGATTAGATTGCGGATTTAAAAAGAGAACACATCAATAATTTCTAACTCATTTTAGACAAAAATGGTCTAGGGCTTTCACCAATAACCATGATACAACATTTGTTTTGAAGATTTCCACTTACCTTGTCCTATAAATAAAGACATATATAATATAAAAATTAAAAATGTTAATTTTGTAGGAAAAAGTTCACGCCAATTAACAGCCATGATGATATTTTATTTTTGATCTCCTAAAATTTACTTTAAAATTATTTTGCGCTAAATTTAACTTTTTATTTTTAATAATTTTAAAATGCACATTAATTAATTTTATTATTTATCGCCTTAGTTGTTTCTAATTTTTTTTTAAATATGCTTTTTTATCACTGTTTATAGCGTTTTTTATCAACAAAAAAAACAAGGTTTTAGTTTCTTTTTTGTTATATTTGTAGATAAAATTTTTGTTGTTAAAAAATTTGTTTTGATTACTAGAAGTGACGGCAGCGACGGCAAGAATGTGCGTGATAAAATTTTATTTCGTTCATTTTAAGAACTGTTTTAAATTGTTTAATTCATTATTAGTTTTAATATTTGGCATGAGTTTCCGTTCACTACCACAAAACGTATAAAAATTTGTGCATTGACTAAGGACCCAAGGTAAGTTCAATGGTACTGTCCTTAATAGATATATAGAATATATATCTGTTTGGTGAGCTTATTACGATATCTTTCATCCGACCAATTATTAATTTACTCCGTAGCAAAAAAATATGCCTCACAAAATATGCGTACACAGGAAAGCTTTATTCAGCGAAAGTAAATGGTTTCGGGCATACCACTTAATAGAAACACAATAAGCACGACTGAAGGCCGACTACGTGGAAAATCTTTACTAGAGAAATCCGTATTGGACGTACCCCAAAGATGAAAAGCCCTAAAACTTTTTATAGTAAAACTGTGAAAATTAAATATTTACAGAATCTTCATATAATGTGTTGGTTGCAAAGTACTCGTTGGCTTTCAAATGATATTCATATTTTTTGTATCCGTTGTATTTACAGTTTAAGTAGTAAAGACTTTCGTCAGCTTAAGAGCCAATCCACATTAAAATGCAACCATTGAACTTAGCGAGGGCCCTTTAGTCGGTCCAAATTTTTAAACGTTTTGAAGCAATGGGCGTAAACCTAACTTGTTCCCAATTTCTTCAATCTTTTTTCATTTTAATGATTATTTGTTTTTATATATTTGTTAGTACAGCACAATTTGTTTTGCTTTTTCTTGGTTATATATTTAGGTAAAATTTTTGCCAGAAAGCAAAACTAAAATTGTTGTTATCAGCCAAATTAGTTAACCCTATAAAGTTATCTAGGTTTTTTAGATTATACACTACGGAATATTCTAGTGCAACTTGTGATATAAAAATATTTCTGTGTATGTTATATTGGAAAGTGGCACAATATACTGGAAAAATCAAAAACCAATTGACATACACGCTCTTGAATTTTTGCTCAATTTTAGAAGTTGCACAAGTGTTATATAAGCTGCGTTTATGCGGCAAGCTATTAAAGTTGGCGTATGTGATTTCCACACAAATGTTTAGTGTTAACGCTTAACGTTACATATGTCAAATTTGTATAGGGATGACAGAAGCCAACATTGATAGCTTACCGCATGAACACAGCTATTAATTTATACGTGTTAATAATAAGTATAACATTACAGGGTTAAGAGCAGCTGTTGTTTTTATGGTTGTCAAACTCAAATATATATTAAAGTGCTGCTATTTTGAGGAGTAGAAAAAAGAGAAGGCAAAGTTGGAAAGTAGTCATACATTTATTGGTAACGCCATTTGGTAATTTTCTGTCAGTTTAAAAACTAATAATTTTTGAATCAATTCCCATGATATATCAAATTCCATATAAAAAAATTTCGACAATAGATTTAACACTAAACAAAAACATATTAAAAATAACTGTAGTAACGGTAAGCCTTATGTTAAATTTATATGAGAATGACATGACAAATTTGATAGCTTGCCGCATAAACACAACTTAAGGGAAGTTGAGTTAAGAAAAAGTACAAATACATTGAAGTACACATTTTAAGCTAAGTCAAGTTTTGAAAAGTTCAATATTATTCAGTTAATTTTTAATCGAGACTGATTATTTGCATTTTCTTAGCCCAGAGTAGTTATGACGGTGTAAATTGATCTGTTTTGCATCATGTGCAAATCACCACCGTGAGTACACTTTTAGTCATTGGCGTTGATTTTTGTAAACCTGTTTACAAAAGAAAATTTTGTTTCAGATCCGATTACGGACAAATAACAAATACAAATTTAAGTTTTATATTTGAGAAATATTTTATTCTTTTTTAATAATAAAACAATAAATTTATTGTTAATAGTTTTAATATTAAGATTTTGTTGTTGTATTTAAAGCAGTATTTCTTGTTTTATTTTTTTCTATAAGCTAAATATGGTAAATCTCGAAAAAAAATGTACTTAAAATAAATTACGTGGGTTTTTAATAAATCAAAATGCCTTGCTTTGTTTTGTGTGTGTTACAAAATCAATTTGTAAATATTATAAAGCAACGCAAGGAGGCGTTGCGTTTTTTATAATTACCCAGTACATTTTATTAATATAAATGATAAATTCTATACAAAAATATAGAATTAAAAATAAAAATAGGAAATTTTAAGATGTTAATGAACGAAAGTAAACAAAATCAAATTCTTTGTATTTAAAATTGGAAATCAAATTTAACAAAATTACTTTCTAAGTTCAATTAGTCATCTTAAAAATTAAAAAAAATATATAAAAACAAAAGCATACACCATAATATTTTGAAATTGGAGTTATAATTGTATTTTGTATTTTTTGTAGTGCCTTTTTTGAAAACATTTTTGTTCTTAAATTTTTAATGGATTTGTATAATGCCCGATTCCATAAGTTTCATAATTTTATCAGCTATCGCAGGATTTTGTAAATGTCTAAAAGATACAAAATAAATGTATTATTTTTATAAGAATTTATAAACACAACTTACTCTTTTACGGCATTTGGGTCATTTTGCATTTGTTCTAAAATCAAACGCATAGCTGGATCTTTAAGTATCTGTTGTACCTCTGGATCACCCATGGCATTTTTTAAAACTTCTTGTGGATTACGTTGACGATTAAGAGCACAAGAACGGAATCCTTCTAAGGCTTCAGCATTATTAGGATCCAATTCTAAGGCTTTTTGGAATGCCGTCGACGCTTTTGAATTCTTTTGCATACCTTGTAAAATTTTACCCTTACGTATATAACCCTTAATAAATTGATCGTCCAATTTAATACACATTTCACAGTCTTTAAGGCCTAAATCAAAAGCAGCCAATTTTGTGTAGCACGCTGCACGATTACTATATAATTTGGGATCATCGGGATTACGTCGAATTGCTTCTGAATAGTGTTTAACGGCAGTGCTGTAATCGCCTTTCTTGAATAATTCATTACCCTTTTCTTTTTCTTCTTCTGCCTTCACTGGATCAATATAAGCTTTCCGTTCCAACTCCTTGATCTTACTTTCAACTTCGCTCAACGAAGTTCTAACTTCCGGTGTACGATGTTCTGACATGGCCTTTTCATAATAGGTTTTAGCCTTGTGGTAGTCTTCCAATTTTCTATACGAGTTACCAATACGTGCAAAAGCCTTACCGATCAATTTAAAATCCGCACGATTTTCTCGACCAATTTCAATACCTTTTTCACACATTTTAATACATTCTTCAAATTCTTTACGTTCAAAATATACTGCGGCAATATTATTATAGTATGTTATATTTGTGGGATCCAATTCTAAAGCAGCATTATAGTGTTTAAGAGCCACTTCAAAATCTTTCTTTTTATATGCCATATTACCAGCTTCCTTTTCTTTTTTGGCCATATATTTTTGACGTTCTTCTTCAGTCATTTCATCAAGATTTGGTTCAGCAGCTTGTTTAGGAGGTTCTGGTTTTTTCTCTGAATCAGCTGGTTTTGATGTTGAGGTTGGTCTGGTAGTAGGTGGATCCACATCCATTGGAGTGCCCATGCCTTGCTGTTGCATATACTGGAGCACGGCCGAGGTAACTTCTTGTCGGCCTTGAAGGAGTATAGCATTTTGAGGATCGTATTTTAGACCTAGCAAAATAAATATAATGAGAAAATTATATGTTAAAGCTTATTTTAAATATATTTTACAAAGTTTGAACCACTGTGGCTTGAACTTGTGCCTATTTAAAAAATAAAAACAAAATCATTTCATAATTTTGTATTCATTCTTCATTTTTAAACAAAATTTTGATCTCCTATTAATGCATTGTTCGAAAAATCTCTTATAACCGATATAATAATTTCTCGTTAGCTACTAACTGAAATGACACTTTTGTTATTTCCAACTTTTGGCTAAATTTGCAACCAGACATTGTGTTATCAGGATATTTGGGTCGGTTAATTGAAAAAAGTTACTATTAATCATGTAACGTATCTTTTGGGCGTTTTTCTACACACTGCTAAATTTATGCATCGCTTTATAAAGAATTTGTTCAGGATGATTCAAAGCATCATGAAATTTTCTTAAAGAAATTTAATTTATAATTTTTAAGAAATCTGAGTAGTCTTTACAAATAAATTATTCTCAGATTTGTTAAGAAGTAAATTCTTAAATTTAAATAGTTTTTTTCTATAATAAATAAATTTGCAAAATAGAGAAGTTTCTTAATTTAAATAATAAATAGGTAAATTAAAAACTAGCAAAAATTCTACAATAAGTGTTTCAAGGTGAAACATTCTACGTGAACTATAAAAAAAGAAAAAGTTCTTATATTTTAAGGTTGAAAAAGTTTTGGAAACTGAGAATTTTTAAATGAAAATTATTTTTAAGATCCTGAGTCGAAAATATTTTAATCGAAGATATACAGTTTTAGTTTCTATAAACTTTTTTCATCTGAAGAAATGTTTCTGTAAAAAGTGCAAAACTTTATAAATTATACTTTCCATAAAACTCGAAATTAACATTAATTTGTATTTTTAGATTATTTAATTAAATAAAAAAAGCAACAAAATACATATATTCAAATAAAATTATAGGTTAGTGTTAACATTTTGCATAAAAAACCTATTAAGTTTAAAATATTTTTCAAAAAACTGGCCATTTCGGATTTTTTTATTTAACATTAAAACGGTATCAAAAAAATGTTTGAACGGCTGTAAAAATTCAAATGACGATATTTTAACAAAAAACTTGAAAGATTTGTTATGTTTGTATATTTTTAATAAATTTTAATTTGCTTCTGGCAGGAAAAATTGTAAAAAAAAAAACTAGTGACCTTTTTATTAAACGTAATTTTACTTAGCCAGTTGTATTTTCGAAGATGTCGCAAAATATATATTAATTGTTATGTCTAAAATGATTTTTTACAAAAGCTTTCTAAGAACAATCATATTTTAATAACAAATGTATGTATTTCATCATAATTAGACACCTTCTACTAACAATATAACACCCAAAACTAGGATTGTGATAGTTTGACAGTAAATCCTAAAATTTTGCATTAGATAGTAGGAACATTGTTTATTATCTTAAGACGCCACGCTGTGTTCATATTTCTTTTTCGGCAAGGCCAGTTTTAGATCCGTGGTAGATAGAGGTAGATCCAAAAAATTTTAAATGTTTTGTTCTTTGCCCCATTTGGCCTTGCAGACTTCCATGTAATGAAATAATTAAACTAACTACTCATCCGATTAGATCCACATACATATTATTGCAAAAGTTTTCACAATACTTTTCATATGAGGCATAAAGTAGAGGTGGGCACGAGACACGAAGCTTCGTGATTCACGCGTGAGTTTGAGCCAAAACTTAAATTATGTGATCGTGAGTGTGCGTTAATCGATTTTTTGTCGTGATTTTTCCCGTTATTCGGTTTTTTATTTTTTCGATAATCGTGCGCGATCGTGAATCAAACATCGCTCACGTGCCCACTTCTAGTATAATGTAACACACCATGGACCAATTTATTTTTAATTCTTTTTTGAAAAAATTCTTAAAGTCCACCGATGTCGATAAAAACGCCTGTATACAAAATCATGTTTGTGGAGGATATATAAGGAGATCACACTTGTAAAATATTGCAAAACTATTTTTATACCATTTAAGTAAAGGCCTAGCTGTTGATATCGACAACAGCAATAACCCTGAATATTTTAAAATATATCAAACGTACCAAGGTATTATAGATATAGTAAAAAATTTAAGCTTTCATTAAACTATAACTCGAACCTTTATTTAAATACCAAATTAAAAAGTTAAAAACTTTGTTTTGTGCTATTGTTTAAATTTTAGTTTAACAAATACCACAATATAGAAGATAGGGTGATAAAACTTTGTACTATGTTTAGGGTGCTATGTTTAAGTATGCTAACAAAAACAGAACCCAACAGAAAATCATCGTATAATGAAGTAAAATCAAATCTTTTTTTAATACGATAATACAACAATACTTAGTATTACGCTTTTGCAATAAAATAGGCACGTGTTTTTCCGCAATCGATTTGTTAATTGTTTGCTACAATTTTATTGCATTTGAAGACGTTGGGCAATGACAAACAAAAAATAACAATTTTCTAATAAAATCGTCAAAATTCAAATAAAAATTTCTGGCATCACAAATTTTTGCATAAAAACGCAATCAAGAAAAAAAAATTAAGGTTATGTTTATTTTTCTTTGGCAAAAAAATAGTCTGCAACCCAAAAACTTCACTTAACATTAACTTTTGGAATGAAAAACTTATATATTTTCACACAAAATTACCTTCATTATAAGCCTCGATAGCCTTCATGTAATCGCATAACCCAGAGGCAGCAGCACCTTTTCTTGAGTAACCTTTAGGCCAAGTAGGATTTAATTCAATTGTCTTCTCAGCATCTTCTAAAGCTTCTGCAAATTTACCGGCCTTTGCATAAGCAGCCGAACGATTACTATATAAAACATGATTTTTACCATCAAGACCAATGGCTTCTGTGTATGCTGCAATAGCTTCATCAAATTTTTCTACATTTAAAGCCTGGTTGCCTTTTTCCTTAAGTTCATTTACCTAAAATAAAATGTAAGCAAAAAAATTAGTTGTAATCAAGGGAATAACCATTGAAAATTTTTGTTTACCTTGTCCATAATTGCTAATTATTTGTACAATATGCTGTAAAAATTAATTTAATTGAATTATAATTAATTGATTTCACTTTTTTCGAGGAATCAAACGATTGTTGCTGGCTTTACTTCTATTTTATTCTAGATTTTACACAAGAAAAATGTGCCGAGCAAATTTTACAACGGCGGAAGATATGAGAACAAGTTGTGGTGTCAAAAGAGCGGTTTCAGGCTGAAATCTTATCGGTTAGTCAAGTCCCGTTTCACACAGAGCAACTTTTATCGCGGCGATTCCTGTCAATTCTCTTTTAAAGTTGCCTTTAATTTCACACAGAGAAACTTTTTTCAGCAACTTTCGGTTTAAATGAATGAAAAAACAAAACGTATTGCCGAGAACAAGCAACATATTTGTTCATTCCTATATAAAATTTGATATTGAATAAAGTGAGATAATGATTGTCTATTTTATATTGACGCATTTGAAAAATTTGTTTAATGAAATCCAGTTTAGTCACTGCCGCAATTTTTTTTTAAACCTTCTCTTACATATTTGTGCGACGCAGGTATCTGTGGACCGCAGTCAAATTGCAACATCCATATGACACCGCTTGAAAATATAGATGGCATCACTAAAGTGCCAAACCAGTTTCAGTGTTGGATTCGATTACGTATTGAAATTTGAAAAAGTTAGTTAACTTTAACTATTAAGTTTTACTTTAATAAAATGAAAATGTTGGTAAAAACAAGTGTTCATTGAATAATAATTCATTTTATTATAAGAATAAAAAAATATGTTTCTTGGGATTAAAATAAGAGTATTTGCAAGGTGTAATAGTGCCTTTATGCTTTTTATTGCGGTTTTTATCACCTGAAAAAGTTGTTAACACTGTATTTGACATTTATCAAACAAGAACAAGCATTTGGAGATAAAATATAAAACAAGCGGCGTTTTTATTAAAAAGTAATTCAATTCAAGAAATAAAAAATATTTCATCTCTTATAAGTAAAGTAGATTTTCAAAATTATTTCTATAATTTGTATTTTATTTTAATTAATCCTTTCTTAGAGGTGGTTTTGACAACAACAACATGGCCGAATACTTGGCGTCCATTTTTGGCACTGAAAAAGACAAGTATGTAACTTTTTCTCTTTTGGAAAATTTATTTTATATATTTGTATGTAATTTTAGAGTAAATTGCTCCTTTTATTTTAAAATTGGTGCATGTCGTCATGGTGATCGGTGTTCACGTATCCATAATAAACCCACTTTCTCCCAGACGGTATTGCTTCAAAATTTGTATGTGAACCCACAAAATTCGGCCAAATCAGCTGATGGTTCGCATTTGGTTGCCAATGTTTCGGATGAGGAGATGCAAGAACATTATGATAATTTTTTTGAAGATGTTTTTGTAGAATGTGAAGATAAATATGGAGAGATAGAGGAGATGAATGTGTGTGACAACTTGGGCGACCATTTGGTTGGCAATGTTTACATAAAATTTCGTCACGAGGCAGACGCTGAAAAAGCGGCAAATGATTTGAATAATCGTTGGTTTGGTGGACGTCCTGTATATTCTGAATTATCACCAGTAACTGATTTTCGTGAAGCCTGTTGCCGACAATACGAAATGGGTGAATGCACACGTTCTGGCTTTTGTAACTTTATGCACTTGAAACCAATTTCACGTGAATTAAGAAGGTAATTTAAATCATATTCAGTAAAGAAAAGATTAATTGAATTTTCTGTCTGTTTTAAGATATCTATACTCCCGTAGACGTCGTACACGTTCTCGCTCACGTTCACCCAGGCGTAGACGATCTCGCTCTCGTGAAAATCGACGTCGTTCCTCCCGTAGCCGTGAACGTGGTGGTGGCGGCGGAGGCGTTGACAACCGTAAAGGACGTTATTAATACCGATCGACATCCAATATCCTTTCTGTATCCATTTAGTTTCCGCAATCCCAAATACAAAAATATTACCAAGTTTTCTCCTACAATTTACATATGTAAATCTGTTAATTTCAAAATCATAAATAAAAATCTTAGGCTTTACATTAACAAAAAATCAGTTTTATTAAAACTGTCATTACATTTATTAAACTACATGACCACCACTTGTCTGTGTAATAGTTGCCGCTTCTTGACTTGTTTGCATTTGTTTTAGTTGTTTGGTCAAATCAATTTGTTGCTGCAATACATAAGTATTTTCCATTTTGCGCCGTTGTTGCCTTTCCACATCTCTTACAACACCTTCATGGAGCTTTTCTCTATAAAATGAAAATTAATTTTGACAAAAACCACTGTTGACCACAATACCTGTCATATTTTTGTTTGAAGTGCACATAGCCAATAATACCACCGGATACTATAAAAGAAGATACAAGTGTTATTTTGGAAGGTAACGACATTTTTTATTATTTGCTATTAGGAATAATTTAATTGTATAAATTTTAGGTTATGTAGAGAAAAGCATCAGCTGTATTTAAGGGCCCATACACTAGCAATATATTTGTTACAAAATATACCCACAATCACAGGGTACACAGTGATGTCAAAAGTGACAGCTGTCAAACAAGTCAGCGTACACAGTGAAGACACGGTGATTAGAGCGCCTTTTTTTCCTATACGGCCTTTTAGAAAACTACGTGGAACTACTATTTTAATACACTATAAAAGCAACTGCGCTATGAAAAACTGTAGGTGAAACAACTGTATGACAATTATTCTGTCTCTCTTCCTTGCGTCTGATTTTCCAATTCGTCAGCTTATTATTGGTTTGGCCCAACCACCATTTTTGTAATAATAGAGGCGATTGGATTATATATAATATCAATATCCTCTTTCTAATTCTGAAACCCGTTTTTCAATATCTGGCATCATAACTGAGATAACTAATATCAACTTTGATATAAAATTAAGAATGAAAACCATTTTCATTGTTTTTCTTTTAAATCTTTGGGCAAACTAATAATAAGCTGACGATTAATTGAATGTGTTTTATGAGTGTGTTTATTTGCTTATACATTTCACAGATAATTTAAATATGAAACTTTGTTGTATGTTTTGTTCTTTTGAATACTGAGATAAAATTAAAAAAATACATTAATCATGTACAAAAATGTTATAAAAACATAAAACAGTTTTTGGGTTACATCCAAGTATAAAATTTGTTGTGAGTTTGTACTAAGTTTATGAAACAACAATTTTAGTAAATACAGTCATGTTGCACTTCTATGGTATCTCTTTGATATTTTTGGCGATCATATGTTTTAAAACATGCTGTGTAGTTGTTCACTTTTACACATTATTTTTTTGTATACATTGTTTTTAAATCTCTTTCTCGCCTAGGACATGAAATACAACAACAACCCTCACCATACGGTTTTGGATCACTCGTTTGACAGCTGTCACTTTTGACATCACTGGTATACCCTGTGTACCGTGTCTTCACTGTGTACGCTGTGCCCACAATTATTTTATGCAATATTTAATATCTACAAGGCCCAGTATTTTGTTCAAAAGGGTGAGAAAATTCAATTGAGTGAACGGTAAATAAATTGAACGAAGTCTTTTTTCGTTCGATTTATAAAAATTAAACGCGTTTCTAGTGATTTAAATGAACCAACACACACGAGACTAATATTTAAGCTCACAAATTTTGTTCTTTTCATTTAAAACGTTTGGCGTTTTTTGAAAATGCGCATGTATTGGTTTTGTGCTGCTAATGCGGGATAGAATCTGGTTGAAACTTTACGCCACCAAAAAATCGAATTCTCTCATATTTCAATTCTAAATTTAAAGGTAAAACAACACAAAAATTAATTTAATTAAATCAGGACATGTTTTACAGGCTTCTATACTAATTTTGTATGAGAGTACGAAAAACGACAATTTTGCTTTTTGAATCGGTAAATTACTATTTTGGTAATAAATAGTTTAAAAGTTATATTCTTTTGTGAGTTTTAAATTTTTGAAAAAAGTGAAAAATTCAATTCTTTTGTGGGTGTTGTGGTGTAATGGTTAGCGCGGTTTGTATTCCCAGTGAAGGCAACATCAAGTAAAAAACAAATATGTACGAGTTTTCCATTTCTATTACATATCGCAACGTCCTCCTTTGGTGTTCCCATAGCACTTGACCCCACCGAAGTAAAATAACATAAAACAGGGCTATGCACTTAAAATCTTTAAAAAGTTTCCTAACTCTCCATCAGATGGCGAGAAATAGCTGTTACATCTCGCGCAATTATAGTGTTGCCATATTTGAGATCATTAATTTTTAACACCTCTCATCTCTCCTCTATCAGCATTCGAAGAAAGCAACACATTAATTAGTAAGAAGAAGAATTGTTGTTTTTTTAATTTATTTATTTTCACAAACATTTTTGAAATAACCAATACTAATTTAATTTTTTATAACAATATTTTAAACGCAAAATTAATGACGGAACTTGCTCAAAATTTGACAGTAGTCTATTAAAAGGTGGCACTTGAGGGAGCAGTGTTGCATTTTATATAACTACGAGGGAAGTTTGAAGTCACTGACTTATTGATCCACCCTCGTATCTATTGCTTGAAATTACGGGCATAAGAGAAATGGTTATGGAATACCGATATTTTTTAAAACATTAGTTTTAGTATTGTAATCGGTTATCAATTTAAAAGGGATTTAAAACTAATAAGTCTATAAAACAAGTAAAAAAGGGCTAAATTCGGCTGTGCCGAATCTTTGAAACCCTCCACCAAAGGGGATGAAGATGATATATGTATATACTAAATTTTGCATGAACTGTAATATGAATATGTTTTGTCAATTTATGTAACGAACTTTTGTTATTTAGTTTTAGCAATGTTATTTACAGAGGTCTGCTCTGTTAGCGACTTTAACATTGTTCATTTTTACGTTTACTTAGTTATTCATAGTTATCATATATAGACTTAATAACATTTTTACTTACTTAACAGAAAAAAAAAAAAAAAAAATAGATACAGAAAAATGGTACAAATTTGTATGGAAAATTTAGAGGTACCTTCACATTTTCACTCATAACTTTTGAACCGCTTGACCGATTTTGCTCATTTTAAATACCAAATTGCTCGGGAGGATGTTCAATAATCTGGGTAAAAATAGGCACCCCGCTTGCGTCTTCGCGTAGTGATCGTGATTTCAACAGACAGACAGACAGACGGACATCGCTTAATCGACTTAAAAATGCATAAGGATCACGAATATATATACTTTATGGGGTCTTAAACCTATATTTCGACATATTACAAACGGAATGACAAACTGATATATACCCTCACCATATATGGTGGAGGGTATAAAAAGGTATTGACTGTCATATTATTGGTTATAAACAAATGGTAACATTATCTCTAATAACAAATACAAAAAAAAAAAAAAAAATTGACAAGATAACATTAAATTTTTGAAGGATATTTAAGGTTATTTCCTTAATTTCCCCCCTCAAATGATTAAACATTAAACTTTCCATGACTGTTGAATAGTATTACGATTTTATGTTGGTTGCTGCTGGGGTTGTTATACACGCAACATATTAAAACTAACTTTAACCTCCCTCTACCTTAAAAAATGCGATGGGATATAATACCACAGTTATGTCATGCGCATTTGTATAACTTCATACTCAATAATAACGTTCTTACGGGTTCGCGACCTCCCCGACATCTCTATATTTGTTTACCCCTAAGACTATTCCCAATAACAGAGCCTTAAAAGTATTGATTCTGTAACTGAATTTTTAAATTATTCTGATTGATAAATCGATAAAAAATTTTAAGATCAATCTATAAATTTTTTAAAATTATTTGAATGGTCTAAAAAATAATGAAATTATACCTTAACGTAACGGAACGGGTTTGAAACTGTGTAATTATAGATAAACAAAAACGAACAGCTGTTTTTGAGAAACATTTCTAATTTTCGTTGCGTGTTGAATAGATTTTCGTAAAGCATAGTAAATTGGGTTTCAGATAAAAAAATTTCTCTCGAACTTTAATGGCCTCAAATCGTATTTTAAATTCTAACAACTAATATAATTTTCACTAGAAAAATAATAGTCTTGAGTAATAAAATTGCGTAAAAGCAAATTTCATATACAAACCTATTATTTTTCAAGTGAAAAACTGATTTTTGGGTTTATTGTTCTTATAAAAAAAGAAAATTTTTGCAATTAAATTACGATTTGAAGCCACTTAAGTTCAAGTGAAATTTTTCACGTGCAAAATAATTTCCTATTTTTAAAATGGTTATCTATTCGAACATTTTAATGGGTTTGTGTAAAATAAAATTTTAAGTTTTTTTTAAATATCTTAATTTTTCCATGGATTAAAAACTAGTTGCAATTTAAATTTTCTTCGTTATAAATTATTCGTTTTTCCAAAATAATGATTTTTAATTTATTCCAACTAAAACTGTATTTACAGTACGCTTGAAATCTAATTTAAACTGGGATTCGATCATATGGTACTATTATTTAAGAACTAGATTTCGAAATCTAGTTCGAAATCTAGTTCCAAAAACTTTTTAAAGGTATTTTGGTCTCCTGAATACGAATCTGAGGTCAAAAAGTTACATCAAAGCAAGTTTATAAACATGTGACCCCAGGGAGAAATATTTATGGCTCAAAATTCTGGATAATCCTTTATCTTTTTACGGATTTGAGCTTAATTGTGCCGGAAAATGATAAAGGTTATTATTAAAGGTCTTCAGAAGGAACTAAAAAATTTAGTTTTTTTAACTTTTCCTTAAAATGTTCATATTTGCTAATATAAATACATAGATTAGCCAAACTTACAAGATATGCTCAAATCTAGAAATATTTGGAGCAAATTTACATTTTTTAACATAAAACATTTTAAATACAATAGTTTTGTAAATTTTCTACAAAAAAAAAAAAAAACTAAAAAAATTTTACATTCGATGTAACCAATGCAACAAAACGCCAACCATTACTCTTGCACTTTTTTGTTAATATTCAGGAGGCCAAAGTCTGTCATTTTTTGATATTATAAAATCAAAAAAAAAATATATATATATATAATACATATATGTAATGCACTTAAAAAAAGGTAAAGTCAACAAAAATGTTGCAGTCAGCAAAATTTTAATCGAAAGGGTGCTTATAAAAAAATTACCTATGTATATCAGCAAAAATAGATTTGCTGAAAATCAAATAATTTTCTGATTATTAGTAGACTGGAAAAAATATATTAAAATATTGTATGTTGAAAAAATAAGTCCATTTTTTCTTTTCAAATAACTAACAAAAATTTATTGTTTATTTCAAAAATACAGTTTTGGTAGTTGTTTATAACAACAGCTTTAAACAGCAATAGCGAAATAAGTTACTTTTCGTTAGTTATTCTTTTAAGCAACTGTAATAATAGTTGTTTTGTATATTTCCATAGAGAAACAACTGTAATTACAGTTAAAAACAACAACTACAAACATTATTGCACAAATCAAAATAACTAAAAAAAATTTTTATTAAGTCTGTTCAAAACCCTTGTCGGGTAGTATTATTGAAGCACTTACAAGGAAACTCTCTTATCTAATTTTTAAATTTGGTGTTCGTGATCTACATCTCAAAAGCTATCAGAATTTATATATCACAAGTCTGATTTTTACTGTGTTACTACAGGGTGGCGCAAAAATAACCTTCCGATGTTTTTTGGCTGTAATTTAAAAAAAATGAAAAACTTTGATTCTTCTTGTGGATTATTTTTATTTGGTCTTTTAATTTTTTTTACATGTAAATGGCCGCCGCCACAGTTGATTGTCATTTGAGCCCTTTTTATGGCATTTTCCATCACTTTGGCCAAAACTTCCGGCGATAGGTCCTCACATTCTTGACGGATATTGTCTTTAAGAGCTGCAAGAGTCTGAGGCTTGTTGATTGTGTCGATTGTGGCACGTGCAGTATGTGGCGTTGCACCGTCCTGTTGGAACCACATGTTTTCAAATCCCAATTCATCAAGTTGCGGCAAAAAGAACTCGTTGATCATTGCTCTGTAGCGCTCACCATTCACAGTAACCGTTTGGCCCGCGACGTCTTCGAAAAAAAAGGTCCGATGACTCCTCCAGCGAAAACAGCACACCATACAGTGACTTTGAGCGGGTGTAATGGCTCTTCGTGGGTTACACGCTGATTTTCAGTGCCCCAGAAGCGTAAATTTTGCTTATTTACGTACCCGCTAAGATGGAAATGGTCCTCATCACTCATGATTATTTTTGATGAAAAATCATCTTCATTATAACTCAAATAAATAGTCACCAATATTCCGCGTTCTGGAGCAGTGTAGCGTAACATTGTTTATTAACGTGTATTTCGCATGTGTTTACTACACAAATGTCAAAACAGAACTGACATTAGGGGCCAATCGCAAAATTTATAGCATTTTCTGATAGGAGGATTACTTTTGCGCCACCTTGTATATCACACTTATGAATTGGAATTAACATCTTATTTTTTTACGAACATTTTAAAATTAAGTATGAATCCTGTTAAGTAAATATGATTGTAGTTGAAAAAAATTCTTTCGTATTTAAAATATTTAAAATTTTTTTAATTAAAACATATTTAGTTCCAAATCCCGTGCACAACCTACGTAAACTGTACACAGGTGCGATACTATAGAATTTTACAGAAGCAGATTTATAGATATTCAAAAAGCTATTCTAATAAATTTTTATCAGTACGACTCGTATATTTTGAAGCATTATTGTAGGGTCCCAGCATCTGTTTTGATGAGAAGTATGTACTTTTCAAAAAATAATTAA
Organism: Eustalomyia histrio; assembly: GCA_949748255.1. NCBI lineage: Eukaryota > Metazoa > Arthropoda > Insecta > Diptera > Anthomyiidae > Eustalomyia > Eustalomyia histrio. Next base: position 24,137,243 of record OX456526.1, on the reverse strand, counting down.
GTTCTTAATGCTCTGCGAATATTATATACAGTCAAGGCCCAGTATAACATATACTGGGTATAAGAAAAACATAGCTAGTTTCTGATAATTTATACTCAATATAACAGAAAATAGGTAAAAAATCTTAAAATAATATAAAAAAAATCAAAATAAGAAAATGATTGGGGAACTATTTGCTGATGAAACTTCTAGTTTAATCGTGTTTTTTTTGTTCAATAAACTCATAAATTACAGGAATACTAAATGTGCAGTAAAAAAAGTACACCAATTTATTGCGATAAAACGAATTTTGAGGTATAACGAAAGAGCCTCACAATATATCATACCGGGCTTTGACTGTACTCATTTAATGCTAAATGTAGCTTTTGCGTACAATATTTTAAGTGTACAATAAACATTTTGTTAAGCTAACAATATTTTATCTTATGCCGCAGTAGTACTTCAAATTTAAAATCGTATGGTTGTTGCGGTCAAATCGAAAATTATCAATCAGTGAAAAAAATATGCTCATAAAATATTGAAAAGAAGTGTATAAACAATAAAACGAGCTGAGGTTATTTTTAAAAGGACATTTTTTATGTAAAGGATTACAAACTACAGCACCCTTGAAAATAATACTACATATATTTAAATTTCAATGTGTTACATATTGTCTACACTTCTTATTCATACATATTTTTTCGGTTGAAAATATGTACTTTTTATCAAATTTTTCTCACTTATATGTGACAAATATTGATTTAGTTTTGTTTTTGCTGTAATATGAGTATTTTCATTTTTAAAACTTTGTAAAAATTATAATCTATAGTTTCGAAATTGTGTCAATTTTGATGTTATGCTTGAATAATTACCTTTATATTTCCCATTTTCATGATTTTTTATTTTTGTTCTCTCAATTTGATATAATTGTTGAATAAAATGGCTGTAGTTTGTTTGTTTAATTCTGCACTATAAATGAGTAAGAAATCAGATACCATGTTTATAAATGATGATTTTTTATAGTCGTAATAAAAGTGTTTGTTTATTTTCGAAATATTTTCTAAACACCCACACTTATCATACCGGCTTTAATAAAATGCATATATGGGTATTTTAGTCATCTTTCATTTCGGGTAATTGGATCATTTCTTATAGAATTCAACAAAAGTCAAATGCTACATAGAATGTGTCTCGGCATATTAATATATAAACCTCAAATAAAGAAAGCATAATTTTATGTAGCTTCTTTTTTAAATAATGTTTCATGTTTTTTTAAGGTCCAGTTCCGAAAAATTAATCAAAGAATATGAAAAAATGGGTTATATGAAAATAAAAAAAAAAAAAAAAAAATAGCGATATGTATTTAAAAAAAAAATTTTAAATACTGTTAAAAAATCTGTATTTAGCGTCTTGTTCTGGCCCGTATCAAACACGTGATTGTTTTTACATAATAATGTTCTTATTTTTGCTTTATTGTTTATTACGGTTACAATATAAGAGCTGGGCAGCAAGGACTTCTAAAGTTTGCACAAAGCTCGATTCATTAGGCAAGGGGTTAATATACAAATATTTAAGTGCACACAAAAAGAAAATTGCTGCCAAATAATTAGAAGCATTTCCACTAATATGTAGTTTTTTTTTAAATATTATGCGGAAACTAGTAGCATGTTCTTAGTTTCAGTTTTATCTATTTCTTTCAGAATATTTTATACAAAATGGTCCTAATTACTTGGTAAAGTTTTTTGTGTGTAAATTTTAATTTTGTGTGGTAGTTTGCTTTGACTTGGTTTAATTTGTAAGCATTCTGATTTGTTGATTTATTTTTAACCAATCATTTTAAAACAATGTCAACTTTAAATAAGAAATGTTATTTTACATATCCCAAAAATTTTAGTTCTGTAAAAAGTGTTTAACAATGTATTGAAACAACAAAATACGGTTAATAAGTGTTCTATAATTTTGAGCAGTACTTAATTTTTAGGTTGATTTATCAAAAGCAAAATATATGCTAAAAATATCGTTAAACATATTTTTCATGATTTTTTACATCAAAAATACAGTTTTTTGAGCAATTATCCTTTAAAGGAACACTTCTGTCAGCAAAAAAAAAAATGCTGAATACCGAATAGTAAACGAATATTCGTAATATTTCTAATAAATATGTGGATATGCACGTTTTTTTCAGTTTAAATCTTTTAATTTACTATATTTATTAAAAAAAAATAAGAAATATAGAAATATAATACTCAATATGTGTTTATTTATTTGCAACTTCGACATTCCACAATATGATACATTTGATAATATCTTAATCAATTAACGAAACAATAATAAATGAAATTTTTTTTCATTTTTTTATATATTCAAGATCTACAAGCAGAAATCCAATTAACGACGACTAGTCTTTTTAGTAACCCGTACTTTACTACAGTAATTTATAAAAAGAAATAAAAACAAAATGACAAAAGTAGAATTATACAAATCGAGAATATTTGTTACAATCATACACTTATTGGCGTTGGGTCAATTCGTGTATGCGCTTTATTTTCATAAGTTTGAAACGCAAAGAAGTTATAAATCAAAAAATGCCGAAGTTAAAAATATGGTGCCCAATACAATGGAGAAGAAAATACAATATCTAACATACTGGTGTTTGGTAAGTTTAAAGAATTAACCCATGGTTTAATATTAAAAAGTTTGCCACTTTAACGTTTTGTTGGTTGCCCTTTACCCAATTTACCAAAATTGATCGTGATTTGTATACAATGAAAAAAAGCTTAGCCTATTACATGCATGTTATTTTCATTTACACAGTCTTGAGTAGTTATGACGACGCAAACTGTGCATTTTTGCATTGCGTGCAAAACACCATAAAAATATTTACGAATTTACAAAAGGTAAAAAATAAGTTGTGCAAGAAATATCATGCACTAACAAAAACGAAAGTATGCGCCTATAAAATGCAGTTAAAATGAAAAATATGCAAGAAAAACATAAAATTTTTGTAAAATAAATACACTTTAAAATATTATAAACCAAAAATAACTACATACCTATGTAGTTATTTTTCAAATGAGAACTGAAATCAAAGCATCTCTTCTACAGGGTGGCGCAAAAACAACCTTCCGATGTTTTTTGGCTGTAATTTAAAAAAAAAATAAAAAACTTTGATTCTTCTTGTGGATTATTTTTATTTGGTCTTTTATTTTTTTTTACATCAAGTCGAGAATATGATGTCATGTAAATGGCCGCCGCCACGGTTGATTGTCATTTGAGCCCTTTTTGTGGCATTTTCCATCACTGGCCAAAACTTCCGGCGATAGGTCCTCACATTCTTGATGGATATTGTCTTTAAGAGCTGCAAGAGTCTGAGGCTTGTTGACATAAACCCGCGACTTCAAAAAGCTCCACAAAAAGAAGTCTGGAGCGGTCAAATCAGGAGATTAGGCGCCCGGGAAATGCATCCTTCAGCATATCGGTTGTGGCACGTGCAGTGTGTGGCGTTGCACCGTCCTGTTGAAACCACATGTTTTCCAATCCCAATTCATCACGTTGCGGCAAAAAGAACTCGTTGATCATTGCTCTGTAGCGCTCACCATTCACAGTAACCGTTTGGCCCGCGACGTCTTCGAAGAAAAAAGGTCCGATGACTCCTCCAGCGAAAACAGCACACCATACAGTGACTTTGAGCGGGTGTAATGGCTCTTCGTGGGTTACACGCGGTTTTTCAGTGCCCCAGAAGCGTAAATTTTGCTTATTTACGTACCCGCTAAGATGGAAATGGGCCTCATCACTCATGATTATTTTTGATGAAAAATCATCTTCATTATTGCTCAAATAAATAGTCACCAATATTCCGCGTTCTGGAGCAGTGTCGCGTAACATTGTTTATTAACGTGTATTTCGCATGTGTTTACTACACAAATGTCAAAACAGAACTGACATTAGGGGCCAATCGCAAAATTTATAGCATTTTCTGATAAGAGGATTACTTTTGCGCCACCTTGTACATACAAAAAAAAAATATTTTAAAATTAAGTGAAAACAACATTAAACTTATTAGAAATATATGTTTCTAAATATTTTTTAAATTCCAATTCTAATGCGTTAAAATGATTTTTTAAATTCGAACAAGTTTATTCATATTTACTTTAATAAGATTCATAGTTAATTTAAAAATGTTCGTAAAAAATAAGTTGTTATTTTAAATATCATAATTGATTTAACTATAAATTTTTGATCTACGTAGTCACTAAGATTTTTAAGAATGTGTGTTAGGGGGTCCCGCACTTTTTTACTTGCGAATTTTACGACGGAAGAGCACTCGACGCTGGAAGAGCTGATAATGGAAAAAATAATAAAATTCCTACCTGCACTTGAATTGATTGTTTTTAATCAAAATTGTTTTCGTATTGTGGAAAAAACAGAACATTTATTTTTAAAATTTTTGTACATTTTTTGAAATCAAGTAAAATAACCTTATAACACTCAAATGATGCATATTAACAAAATAATTATAAAAAAAATTTCAAGTGTACTTTTTGCAGTTGTGAATAAATTTTTGTCAAAATATGCCCAAGATGTTCAAAGTTTTGAGTCCTTTATTGCCCAAAAATTGGAAAGCAGATTATAAAAAATTAAAAAAAAAAAATCAAGAGAACTCTCTGAATTTTTTACAGTTGTGACAAAAACTTATAAATATTTTCCCAAACCAAACCAAAAAAAATATTCATGTTTAAGAGAAGGAAAAATTTTCCGTGAGAGGGAATTTCACTCTATATGTTGAATACTTTTTGGATTTCAGGGCAGAATTTTATGAGAATGAGTGAAAAAAATATTTACTGTAAATTTGGATCAAACCGGACAAAAATAAAATATCGTTATACTTAAAAAGCTGATATTTTAAATTATCTGCTTTTGCTAATTAAGTGCGTGTAATATGTAATAATTGGGTTTTTTTCATGTATGATGTTGATAAATTTGTTTTGTTTATTTATTATATTTTTTTTTAATTGGCTGACTACTGATAGCATTTAAATACGAGTACCGTTAGCGAAATAACTGATATACCGGTGCCAAAATAAATGAAATAGCGTTATCCTTAAAATACCGTTACCAAAACAATATAAAATATCGTTACCGATAACCGCATCGTTTATGTTACCAACCTTGGTTTGAAACTTTTCTGCTGACCGCTACCAATGATAATAGCAAAACTTTAAACAAATTCGTTAAAATAAAAATATTAATACGCCCCTAATAAAAATGCATTATCGAGTATCAAATTTTTAAGTAATAATTTAGTTAACATTTAACATTCATAACAACCAAACATGTATCGTGTTTTACTAAATTTCGCATTAATATTAATTTTCTTCAATAAAAACACACTATCTACAAAATGGTTAATTGATAATCCAGGACTTAATGATCCTAATGCATGGATTGATGAGCATTTGCCCTGTGCTCGTGAAGATGTTATATTTCCAAAAAATTATCAGGGATTATTACCACTACCGAACAAGGTAGATGTTGGTGGTTTTATTTTACCAAAAGATGGTGCCATATTAATACAGCAAGATTCGATAATAAAGTTGGGTGGAGATAACAGAGAACGAGATTGTGATAAGGGTAAAGCTTATATTAAAGAACCTACTACGCACAAATGGTTTGATCCTAAAACATGGAAATCCTCAAAAGATGAATTGGAAAACAAAGCTATACCAGATATGAATAAGGTACCCTGCAATAATGAATCGGTGGTTATAAAAAGTAATGGCCCCTTAGCTTTTGATTTAGAGCATACGCCCTTTTTACGTATGGGACAACTAAGCTTTTCCGGTTCTTTGTTATCGAAGGATTATTTAAAGGAACTACTGAATACTGATTTAGGACAAATTCTTTTCAAAAATTATGATGGTGTTAGTATCGAATATTATCATAATGATGTTTGTGGTTGTCATAAAGATTTTAATAACTTTCAAGAACCTATTTGTCACAATATATTGGATTCCTGTGAAAGACCACATTGTCTAGTGCCAATTGTTCCATATGGTAATTGTTGCCCTATATGTGGTACAACTTTAAACTTTACTGTAGAATATTGTGAAAATGATAAATTACACATGCTAAAAAATATTATTGAAAAAGGTCTAAAGGATCAAGATTTACAGGATGATTTGGATTATTATGTAGACTATGTCAATACACAAAATTATGGCAACTTTTTACAGGCGATAATAGTAGATCGTCATAGTTATGCTGAAAAAAGTGTTCAGTTTATGAAATATCTGAATGCAACTACAAATTGGAGTGAAAAATTAAAATTGAACTCCATTCGCATGGAATATGGAATTGAGTATTCTGGAAAACCCTGCAATCCAAATGTAACTTTTGGTTCTATACTTTTAATTTTACTATGTTTTGTTTTCGTTTCAACTGTAGCTTTGGTAATTTTTGCTTATTATTATCCCGAAAATCATTATTTACATTATGTACCACGTTGGGTCTATAATCCTAGACTTTGGAGAACTTTTGTGAATAGACGAAATAATGTTTTTGCTCGTTTCGATAATGCTAGAGCTAGTGTACGCACCATGACTACGGAAGTTAATAAAAATCAAGGATTTACTTCTATGGGTTATGATGCTGAAAGTGGTAGAGTTCGTGAACAAGCTTTTGACAATCCAATGTTTGGTGAAGCACCATCAACATCACAAACTGCTGCACAGAAGGAGAAGAGGGTGGATGTTAAAAAAGAGGATGTAAAAGAAGTTCCTCCACAACTTATAATGGAGAGTGTAGATTTGGTTGATAGTGTAGAGGGTGAAGAAGAACAAGAATTAACGGAAATTAAATTGGAATCAGCATCTTCATCGGATGAAGAACAAGAAACTAAAGAATAATGTATATAAAAAGTATTGTATCTTTATCTCTTAGAAAAAGCTGGAAAAACAGTAAAATAAGCATTTTAAATTTACTAACAAGCCAATAAATTTAAAAAATAAACAATTCATAAATTTGTCATTAAAATTGTTATTGCATAGAAAATTTGTATTTAATTTGTTCAAACGTTTCTTTGGAACTTCGCCAGTCAAACAAATGTGGACCAGAGGAATTGGTGTTCGTAAGCCTCAAGCTGCAATCTGGTTTTCAAAAAAAGAAAAATTGTACAAGTAACATAAAATGTTCAACTTTAAATTTTAAGAAAAAGTACCGTTTGTTAGTAAAAAGTTAAAAAAGCTCTATTTTCAAAGAAACCCTTTTTAAAGGATTTTATGTAAAATAAATGAAATTTTATAAATACAAATTTTTAATTTTAAAATTTAAGTCTCGTAAATTTGTAATTGGCTTAAATGAGTTTAGCTTTGTATTCGTATAAACACAAAATTTGAATTTTAAAAATTTTGAATTTTCGTTTTATACTGATATAGCTTAAGTCATTTAATCCAATTGTAATCGGTCCTTTAAGCTAATTATGTTTCTGCCTTCAATACAAAAGAATGGTATACATGCCACATGTTGGGTCGAAATTGGAGTACATATATATATATATATATATATATATATATATATATATATATATATATATATAGATATATAGATATATATATATATATATATATATATATATATATATATATATATATATATATATATATATATATATATAGATATATAGATATATATATATATATATATATATATATAGATATATAGATATATATATATATATATATATATATATATATATATATATATATATATATATATATATATATATATATATATATATATATGTGTACTCCAATTTCGACCCAACATGTGGCATGTATACCATTCTTTTGTATTGAAGGCAGAAACATAATTAGCTTAAAGGACCGATTACAATTGGATTAAATGACTTAAGCTATATCAGTATAAAACGAAAATTCAAAATTTTTAAAATTCAAATATATATATATATATATATTGTGTCTAGTCTGTAAGGAATTTTATATATTCCATTGACTTAAAAAAATGAGAATGTTGCGTCATTTCTGACGAAATTGTATTTGTTAAAAAAAACAATTCACATTGAAAGTTCATTTCACTTCAACCCAAGTGCTTCAAGATTTAAATGCTATATCGAACTATCATCTATTATTTTATATTTTTTTTTTACTACTCTATTTTTACTAGGACAATACAACACCTTGCGCACTTCTTGTGAACAACCCAATTGTAAAAAGAATTATTTTTATATGTGATTCCTACATGTATTCTTTCTTACATAATCAGGGTTAGTTAACGTTTCAGTTTTAAGATAACGGTAATTGTCAGTGTTGCCAAAACCGCAATATTGGTCTTAAAAACTGCCAGTAAATGCATAAATGTAAGAAAACTGTTGGCAAGAAAAAGAAACGCAAGAAAAACTCCAGTTTATAAAAAATGCAATTTTCAGTGAAAATCAAGTACAACAAACCTTTGATCGATTTATTATAATTTTCGTGTTCAGCATACCGAAATTATATAGAAATGATATAAAAAATTTCCCAGTATAATTAGAAAATTTACAAAAACTAGACAAATCACATATCAATACTGGGAACTAGTAGATGTGGGTAGACAGAGATTGTCAACGTTAAAATACACACAATTTATAACACATACATATTTAATTCATCTAACAATTTTCAAATAAGAAAATCAATATTTTATTGTGTTTACATTAATAATATAAAAATAAAAGGTGTAGATAGTAATAAAGTTTGTCCTCTCCTCCACCCATTATTCTACATTTAAAAGATATTTATAGTTTTTTTTTTGTTGTTAGCTTGTTTGGTTATACATAAAAAATATTTGTTTTATTACTGTTGTCTGTCCCAATTTCATATTATGTCTGTTCCCTGCCATTACCGCGGTAACCCAAAACAACCCGGAACTGTCCAAGCAACAATTTATATACAATTTCTAAGTGGTTAGGGTATAATGAGTTTGTGCGAATGTTTGTAACCCCTTAACGATGTCAGCCCATCCATCCTTGTAGTCAAACTACAGGTCGCATCTGTTACGAGTATATTTTGTAAATAATACTCTTACAACGTCTGTATATCCAAGTGGCTGGAAGGTTGAAAGGATTTCATCTATCCCTTAACAAAGCGCAGAATATGAGACCGATTAGAATTAAATGAGATTGATTAGAATTTTATAAAATAATTCAGAATTGAGACTGATTAGAATTTTATCCTCGCTATCAAAATTAGTTGAATATGTAATCACGAGGCATTTGATTAAATAAAGCACTGTCGATTAATGACGTAAGCAATATATATCTTTTAGTGGTTTAAGTTCTCATATACTTGAAGTTAAATCAGGAGCTTATTGTTGTTTCCATCTTATTCAGTTTGGTTTTGAATGACTTTGTTGATTTCCTAAGTTACAGTCGTAAACCTTTTAAATTAAGTATGAATCTTATTGATGTGAATACGATTCTAGTTAAAATAAAATTTTTCGATTTTAAATTAATACGTCAAGATTTTTAATTCCGTTTTCGCATTTTAAATATAAGTGCACTTATTTAAATTACAAATAAAAACAATCTTGGTTTAATTTCAAATCCATTTCTTTTTAATTTAATGTTGTTTCTGCTCGATTTTTTTAAATATTTTTTTCTGTGTGCACATTAATAATATTTGTACTAAAGTTAGTTTTACGTTGCGTAGGCTATATCTGTGCGAAAATTTATGTCGGGCACTGTATATGCAAACAGTTGTATACAGCGGTAAAGGCGTTTTTTAGCTCTACTGTATAATGTGTAGTTTTGAAATAATTGCTTCGTAGTTGATATTTACCGAATTTTGTAAAAAGAAAAATATTTTACATTTGTATTAATAAAATATTAAAAACAATTTATATAAAGGGACCTTGAAAATATTAAAGAGATGTTTTTATATTAAATTCTTACGAAATTTAAATTTTTATATTTTTGCATAATATATATAATATACATATATATTTTATATTAAATTTGTGTTAAAAAATGTATTTTGAATTAAAATTCGATTATATTTAATTTTTTCTCCACAATAAACTAAACCAATTTCTCCCACAATAAAAATGTGCCAGCTTAGTGAAAAAAGCATTAAGATGGCAACATGGACTCACAACAGTGATGGTATTTGTGGCGCAACTGTACTATTTTTGTATAAAACGGGTTGAAAGGTACACTAGGAAAATTAATACCATTTTGGCACATTTTGGTTATTTCTAAACATTTATAAAAAAAACATTTATTAAAAAAACTACAATTCTGAAAAAGCACATACATAAATTCTTTAACTTTATGCTTTTTGAAAATATTTTTACATAAAATCTAGTAAAAAATTTAAGTGAAAATTTTACTATGTAGTTTTAAAGTTAAATGCATCTTTTAGCTAGTTCAACGAATGAAAAATTTTAGTGATTTAAGGTTCGGGCTTCACAAGCACCTCACCAAAATGAATGAGTCCATGCTGATTCCAATTAGAGTATTCAAAAAACCGGCCTTTTGAAAAAACCGGTTTCGGTTTTCTTCGAAAAATCGAATTTTAAAAAAACCGGTTTCGGTTTCGGTTTTTGCAGAAAAAACCGGTCAACCGGTTTTTTTTCGGTTTTTTTTAAATTTTAATAAAAAGCTTATATAATTTGTTAATTGTTTTTATAACAAACAAAAAAAAGAAATTTAATATGTAAAGTAATATAAAGAAAAAAATGCATTCTTTGAAATATATATATATATATATATATATATATATATATATATATATATATACATATATATATTCATTTGATTTTAATTTTTTTTTGTATTTCATTTCAAGATTTTATTTATTGGTTTTAATATTTTTTAATATAATATCTCAAAAATTCATTAAGTTTGTAAATTGAACGTTTAAAACGTTTGGTTTTTTTAATATTACATTTTAAATATGTAAAAAGAAAATCTATTTTTCAGTTCTAAAATAATATTTTAGAAATAATATGCAATTTAAATGTTTTGTTTTAAGACGATTTCTTTGTTTGCTTTTGATAAAGCTAGAAGTGGAAAATACTCTTTCACTAATACTAGATGTTGGACAAATAGTCAAAAGACAATTATATAAATTTTTCAACTTTTCAGTTATTTTGTCGCATTTATCAAGATATATGAAATCATCATACAATGATGAATGATTTTTTACAGTCTCTTTTTTAGGATTTTGAATACTGTCTATTGTGTTATTTATATCAGAAATTAAACTATTTGAATTTGGAATATCGGAATCTACAGACTTACATCTAAATCTTCATAACCAAACAAACGATTATAAAAGTGTTCGGAAAAAATAAAAGAGACCAGTTGGTGATGTAATTAAAAAAAACCGGTTAACCGAACAAAAAAGACCGGTTTTCGGTTTTCTTCGAATTTACAAAATATTCGAAACCGATCGGTTTTTGAAAATAAAGAAGCCGGTTGACCGGTTTTCGGTTTCGGTTTTTGAATACTCTAATTCCAATCATGCCGTTTAAAATTGAATTAGTCCTAATACACTTATCCGATCAGAACAAAATGTACTCCATAAGTATTAATGGATTTATTTTAAATTTAATTTTCAGTTTCAAACCCCCGCCTATTCACAATAGGTAGTTGTTCCAAAAAAATGTTGAATAACTTTGAAATTTTTTCAATTTGGTTTGGGACAATATAGCGTCCAGCAACATTTTAATCAAGTACTTGGCACAAAAAAAAATTCAAATACCTTCACTGATTCATATTGGATTGTTCTCTTTTTATATGTCATTCTCTTCTATATTTTAAAGCATTTTAAAAAATTGATTGTTTTCAGAAGAATAGTGTTAAAACTGTGTTGTTTAAAACGGTTGGGCTAGTATACGCGTAGTAAATTATATAGTAAATTATATATATAGACAGGTTAAAATAGAAAAAAACATGGCCAAAAGTAAAGTTAATACTGTAGCTGAAACGGCTTACCATGGAATTTACAAAACTTTACGAATTTTAGTACATTTAACTGCTGCCGTACAATTTTCCTATGCTATTTATTATGACCATACTTACGTACGTTTTCCGGTTTCTGATTCGAATATGCATAATCCATTTGGTGGAAAATTCAAGTATTTAACATTTTTAGATGCGGTATGTACGAAAAGAAAATAGAAATTTAATTCTATTGTCTAATCACATCACAGGTCAAAGTTTAATTCATATTTAAATTTATAGAATTGTTTAATCACTTTGTATATGACTATTATCTTTTTTTAAACTTGCTATTTTTTATAAGAATTGACTGCAAAAAGAAAAGAATAAATAAGAGCACAACAATAACTATAGCTGCCAGATTGTATATTTAATGCTACTGTATTTGTTAACCCTAAAACTGCGTTTACAACGCTCGAAAACTAGTTTAAACCGCATTTCGATAAACTAGTTTTCGAGCCTATGTAAAGCAGTTAAAAACGTTTCACAGAAAATTTATTTGATTATTTTTATAATTTCAGATTCTTCAAGCTTTGTATTATACAATTTCATTGATAAATGATTTTTTTGGCACAAATGAAGTTTCTCCAAAGAAAGTACCATTAATTCGTAAAATTAAAGATTATATGATGGCTACTTTTGCCTTCCCTATTGCTTTGAACGTAGGCATAACCTTCTGGGGCTTATATGCAGTGGATCGGGAATTGGTCTTACCCAAAGTTTTAGATGCTGTATTCCCCAGGTAAGCTCTTAATAATTTTGTATGTAGTTAAATGTAAATAAATTGAACAACAACGTGGAAAAATATTTTATTTATTAATTTAAATAGATATTTTTTAAATATATTATTGATTTGTTTCTCTTCTCCAAGCTGAGTTGACAGATTTTGGAGTTACTGTCGTACATTATTATTTCACTCACAGCGACAATCGGTAAACGCTACGCTGTCATTCTGGACCGACACTGCCTAAAGCGTGGATTAGCCAGACGCAAGAGATTCCGTTACTATATGTTTAATGAATTAGTATGAAACAAAAAATCAACAGAATATTTTCCATTCTTTTTTAGCTCTTTAAATTTGTTATACACAGATACATTTGCGTCTGGCGAATAAACTCACTTTTTAAAAATTCGTTATGAAAAATTTTAAATAAGGAAGAAGATTCAGTTTTGGCGTTTTTTCAACGCTCATGTATTTATTTCTTATTGAAACAATTTCAGTTTTGGCGTTTTTTCAACACTCATGTATTTATTTCTTATTGAAACAATTTAAGAGTTGAAGATTACTTTTTCGTTATTGTAGAGATTAGACGTAACGAAAAGTATTGATTTCCAAAAAAAAATTTTTCTAATTTGTATATATTCTCCAAAAACTTGCTTAAATCTTAGCAAGTGGTAATAAAGCTTAATACGACCCCATTCAAATTTATGTAAAATTTTAAATTTATATACAATTGCAAATGGTCCTTATTATAGAAACAAAAACCTCAAATTTTTTTTATAAGTAAAAACTTTTATACGTTTTTATTTTAAAGCATTTCTTAAGCAGAAAAATATTTTGATTTTTTGTATTTTTCTTTTTATAATGAAGCATTTTTTTTTATTATTCTATACTTACCAAGTATCAATTGTTTTTTTACTTTCAGCTGGTTAAATCATGTTATGCATACAAATATTGTAGTTTTTATCGTTTTGGAAATGTTTATTTCCTTCCGGGACTATCCACCTAGACTTAAAGGTATTGCTGGTCTAACTATGTTCATGATTTGCTATTTGGTATGGTTACATATTGTCAAACACTTTTCTGGTGTTTGGGTATATCCTGTTTTGGAAGTTTTACAATTACACCAACGTATTATCTTCTTTGGGGCTTCGCTGGCATTTACTTTGGGCCTATACTTTTTAGGTGAAGCTTTGAATAACATTGTTTGGTCTAAGGAACTTAAAATGGCTCAACGTAAACATAATTAAATCAAATGTTTTTTTATTATTTTCCAAAAGCAATATTAAAATTTTAATATGTTTTTGTAATTCTCTAAAATAAATACAAACAAATTTTATTCTTATGATAATTCTAAATCCAGATCATAAAAGCTTTGTGACGTAATAATCCTTATAATACAAATATTTCGTAGGTATTTAAATTTAGTAAAAGTTAATAAAAAAAAACAAAATCAATGGCCTTCATTTCTTAAGGCTCATGAAAAATATGTGTTTAAATGATATTCTACATAAATAATAAAAGATTTTGCAAATAATTGAAAAACATTCTAAAACCACTTTCTCATATCAATGCACGAGACAACAAATAAAGTTTGTGATTTAAGTTTATTTAAAAAGATAATCAAAACAAAAAAAGTTCAATAAAAAAATAAAAATATTCAAAAAATTGGTTTTTATTTAAAGTATGGACTTTGGAGTAAGTATCCTAGACCAAATTATTTATTTATTCGTAATACAGCCTATAAGACAATTAAATTCAAATTTTCCATGGGAAACAAAAACATTTGTGCCAGTTAAAGTCACAGTTAGTTAGAAAATGCGGATTAAAATTTATAAATAATATAGGGATTTTAATTTGGAAACATTTTAAAGAAGAAAATATCAAATTTGCATACATTTTTGGGAAAATTTTTAGAAGAATGGGTCACATTTTATCAATTAATTATTTGGAAACAAAATATTTGGTTTTTATTTATCGTGCTAAACTGACAACAAATTTTATCATTTAACAGCTATATTTTGCTATCCATTGAAGTATTATCAAAATATTCAGTTAGCTACTAACGGGTATTTTAACTAACAGATTTTTTGTTGTTTTCTATATAAAATTTTAATCGACCTGTTAGTAAAATTGTAATTAGCTGCGATTGTGTTTTATTTATAATTTGTTCAAAAATCCTATCATCATGCTATCAGTTTATAGTGAATGTTCCTGTTTTGCATATTTAAATAAAAGATATTTCTTACCTTCTTAATTTAAAATAGGAAGGGTACCCACCATTGCTTAGTTTGTGTCGTCATAACTATTTAAGGCCGAAAACGATCGTGAATACCCAAAACAAAGATTGCAGTTAATTTTTTAGTTATTTCAAAAACAAAAAATTTCATGGACTTTTTAATAAAATTCTTATAAATGTTTATTTTTGTTTTTATTGATAATATTCTTAGTTTGCAAATAAAATCAGGCAATTTTATTGTATCTACAATGCACAAGAATCGTTTGGAGTTTTGACATTACATTTCAAGGAGGATGAAACAATTTTACATTTTTTCGGAATCAAAAGAAAAAAATTGTATTGTTTTTATCAGTTGTTTCAAAATTTTTGTAGTGAAAAATTATTAGCTATTTTTACAACAGTGTTAGATATTTTTAATACATTTGTTAGTTGTTTTTAAAAGTTAAAAATTACGAAATTTTTAGTTATTTATTACTGTTTTCGTTCTAAAAAATAAAACATTTAATTAATATTTACATGTTATTACCAAATGAAATTAATTTGATGTACCAAACAGGATCCAAGAGTATTCATTAAAAATATTGTATATAAATATATGTTCCCGTGTTCCTATAAGGAGTATAGGGCCTTAAAAATATTGATATGTATTTTTTTTGTTTGATTTTTTTTTCAAATACAAATACAAATCTATGTATTTTACAGAGTAACAAATTATTTGTTTTTTTTAAAGTTATTTGGTTTTTACTTAGCATTTCTTTAACTGCGTAAACAGATATATTTCCGATTTCCAAGAAATTTTGATTCCAATTGTCAATTTGTATTTAGTTTAGAATAAATTAGACAGCTCGCAAAGAGCCTAAAACCCAAACTCTTTCTAAATAGTGTCTTCACGTGCAATTGCCAAACCGATTTCAAAGAAACGTAAAAATGCACTGTAGTCAATGCATGTCAACGATATGATGATATTGCAATAACATTGAAATTAAGTGTTCAATTGAGATTAAATTATTTTGACAATTGTTTGCTATCGCTTTATTGCATGTAAAGGTCAACGGGTAAGAATAAAGAATATTAAATTTTGATATTTTTGTTTGTAAAATATTTTATTAAAAGGCACATATTTCGTCATAGCTGCAATAGTTACAATTTTTTATTTTAAATACTTAAATAATACATGCATTATAAAAAAATATTAATAAAATATAAATTTTTTATTTGTATATATTTTTAAGAATATTAAACAGTCTTTTTTCAATAAAATATATTTAAGTAAAAAATTGTGCATTCGAAGAAAAAATACTTAAAAATCTCATTCTTAATTACATGAGTATGTATAATCTTAAAACTTTTAATTTTTACTACATTCAAATTTAAATTTCTACAAAATTATGGATTTGTACAAACATTTATAAAGAAAAATATAATTTAGGAAAAAATAAAGCAAATGACACATTTGATTGATATATAAGGTCCTGTTAAAAATTTAATTTTTAATTAAAAAGTTACCCTTTTTGGCAAAGAATTCGATTTTTGTCAGAAAAAATGACTTTGTTTGCTAAAAAATAAGTTTCAAATCTTAATTATTTTAGACTTAAGAATATGAGTTCTATTTTTAGTTTAATGCATTTTAATCAAAATTAAAAATGCAGCACAAAATCAACTAAATCAAAACTTGCAAAAAAAAAAAAAAACTTAAAACTAAAAAAAATCTTAAAAAACAAAAATAAAAATTGTATGAGTATTTTGTTTTTATCAGACAGTTATCTGTACTATCATTTGGAGGGTAATAAAAGCATTTTTAATTTTTCAGATTCACTTAAAATCATGGCAGACGAATCTTTGTGTTTACCACCCAGTAAAGAATGCATTTCCATGGCCTCTTTTTCATCCGACTTATCGTAGAGATTTGATTTACGATGATTTTTACTATTTAACTGACGCATACACTTTTTTAGATGATCTTCTTCATCGCCATAAGAAGATTGTAGAGTTTGAGTTGCTATTTCAAAGGCATTAGCTTGTATACCTACATCACAGCTAGTCTTGCTATTACGCGAATTGGGTTTACCGGTCGATATGCCCGAATAAGAACTGTGTAATATCATATTAAGTGGTAAATCTAATTCTACCGATGTATAGGAATCTTCGGATATACTATCATCATCACAATTATTATTTGCTTGTATTGATAGTTCTCGTTTCAAGTGTAAATTTAAGTCGGATGTATTTAAAATATCCAATTCATATTTTAAATTGGAGGAAGACTTATGTTTATTAGTATTAAAGTTGTTGTTATTATGCCTCCTAAGAGATTTCTTATGGCTAGAAGCGCAACCAGCTTGTGATTTTCTTGATTGTTTGCTACGTTGAGAATTTCTTGAAGTTCTTTGGTTGGCAGAATCATTTGACTTTTGCATATTCTTAAGTATTGTTTCATAAGCAGCTTGTTTTTTCGTTTTATTGTTATCGGTATGATCGTGAATTTCTTCTATTCTTGGTCCCGTATGATGACGAGTTTCTTCATAATCATCATCGTCGTCGTCATCTTCACTTAAATCCTGCTTTAGTACAACATCTAATCTGGAATCTTGTATTTTAAATGAAGCCCTTGATGTTTCCTCATCTGAGGTAGTTGTCATGCCTTGATTTTGTAGAAAAGGTATTATCAATTGACCATTTTTAGCTAAAAATTCAGTAATATCAGCCGGATCTAATCCTACGTTGGCTGATCTTCTTTTGGAGGAATCATGTTTTTTGGTACTTTGAGCAAATAGTCCCACTTTATGACTAGCATTTGGATAGGTAGTCTTTTTCAAGGCTATCACCTGTGATTCTATAGAAGTACTACTTTCCCTTCTACCACTATATTTACGTCCGGTGGTTGTTATAAAATCCCTTCTACGTTGAGAGCGTTTTCCCGATGAAGCAGAATGTTTCGAATGATGTCCGGATCGTGATCTAGCTGCCACTTTAGTTTTCATTTCTTGTATTTTAACTGAAACTTGTGAATCCACCGAATTACGTCGCGATTCCACCGATACATGTCTTACACTAAAACTTATTTCAGAGTCTAATGAGTTTTTTCTTGGTCCTTGGCTAGAACTGTTTGTAGCACCTGTTGCTCCGGTCAAAGCCATTCTTCTTTTAACAAATTGTGGCAAATAGTTGGCCCACGTTGAACTGATTTCATTAGTTTCAGAAGAATTCAAATCATTGACATCAAAGTTTAGACCCACAGGATCGGTATGTGTATTGTAAAGGGTTATAGAGAGCCTCCCTTTATCCTCAAATTCTTTACGTTTAGCCCAAGTTTGAGCTATGACCTTATGTTTTGGCATTTTGACCTCTTCGTTGACATCTTTGCCACACTTTTTTCTTAAATATCGTTTCCAAGTCTCCATCGAACTTGGAGTCCAACACCAAGTAGACATTACTATGCCAGCACCAAAAAGACATAAGAGATGCAGTTGCAGTATGGAAACACTGGGACGATTTTCAATTTTACATTTAATATGTTCATTAAATGAAGAAAATATAAGACAACTGCAAACAAAAATTATGATAAATTAGAATTTTTTTTACAATTCTGGATTTTTAAAGAATTTTTAATTAATCCTGGGGCAAGGTTTTGTAAATAAAGAATGAGAAAATTAAATTAATTTAATTTAAAACGTCAATTTTTAAATTTCACTTTAAATATAAAATTTCATGGGTTTTAATTTAAAAATGTTAATTGTTATTAATTTAATTTTATACGACCCATTTTTTATCAATACAAATAAAATTTGCGTAGGTTTATTAATATTTTAATTCAACTTACATTATATAATCATTTAAACTCTGTGCCCATTCCTGAGAATGACGAAAAACATAAAGATGACAGGCCATTGCTACCAATATAAACACCAATGACAACAAAGCACATAAACCCATGCGAACAATGATCAAATGTATTTTATTGCTAGCCGATGTTGACTTAATATCATTAGCAAAATGCTTAAGACCAAATAGCATTATCATTCCACGAATGATGAAATAACCTCCCACTAATATAACACCAAACAATGGGCCCAAAAGTAAACCGGCACGTATCGAATGATTAAGATAGCCGACAAAGCAAACACCAACCGTACTATTGCCATCTACTTCACTCAAAGCTAATGTTGTAATGGTTAGTACCAGTGGTAGAGACCAGGCTACTAAATGAAAGTATGATCCCTTTTTATCGATACGATCTTGTACATTACCAACAGCACGTAAATGCCAGGCATAAGTAAGAAAAACAAACCATACCATAGCTGCTATAAGGAAGTAATAAACAATAACAAATATTACGACGCACGAAAGATTTTCACCAGCTGTGGGTTCAGAATGACGTAAAGTTCCATCTTTGCGACAGACAATATCTTCACGAGAACCTGGAGTAAATTGGGCTAACCAACTATAATAATAAGAAAAATATTATTAAAGTAAAGTAATTTTTTTAAACTCGGTAACTTACCCCACGCAAGCTATCATAAAACACATATTAATATAAAATACAATCAGGGCTGGATATTTGCTGGCATTTTCCCAATCAATTATAAAAGTAGCTACAACAAATAGATTTGAAAGCAAACATAGTGTAGCACCCCAGCCTATTAATTTATATATTTGTCTGTGTTCATCATCAGTATATAAAGGATCCTTGCAATGTACTCCACAACCCTCTACGCCTGGATGATAACTGGCACTAGATTCGGCTGGTACTAAGGGCTGTAAACATTGGCCAGTTAAATTAAATTTCATTTCTCTAACATCATTGGCACATTTTGAAGGAAAGTGAGTTTCATTGCATTTTAGAAATTCCGGAAAATACGTAGTATTATATAAAATACGACAAGGTTCCAAAGTAATGCGACACATTTCCAATGAGGGTAAATAAACCATATCTTCTCCATTGATATGTTCACATTTGGGAGTGAAAACAGCACATAAAAAGGGCTAGAAATTAAGAAAATCAAAATTAATAATTTAATACATTAAAGGATAAAAATTTAATAAATTAATCGCACCTGAATAACAGCCCAACATTTTGGCACATGTCTTAATGCCAAATACTTATTTAGTCTCTCTTGGACATCTCGTTGACTGTGTGATATTGTTAAATCTAAACTTGTATATTCATGTGGTATTTTAGCACCCAAACAAGTAGAGAAATTCAATCTTTCACAGCTTCCTTTGCGCACACATTGTATATGTTGCATACCTAAACCTCGTCCGTCTAGCCAATGTTTATCTTCTTTGCCTTTTTTGCCACCATATATACGAAAATTTTGAGTACCATTTATAGGGTCGAGTTTTGTTTGTATAGTTGTGGGTAGAGTATTGACTGCAGATGATTGTGGAATTAAGAGGGTACCCAATGGAACAGTGCATGAAGTCAAAGAAATGTATAGGAATATAATAAGGCAATATTGGAAACAGGTTTTTATAAACGAATAGTTCCATTCTTTTCTGAAACAAAACGTTATAAAAAAAATTAATGTAGAATGCAAATTTTATAAACGCCACAAAAACAAATTGTCGATGTAAAAAATATTAATCTTGGATCCAACCAACCCAAAACCACTGTAAAGCAATATTTATTTATTTTATTTCATTTATTCAAATTAACCGAGCCCCTTAGGGCCATATATGGTTAATAGTATATAAGGTGCAAATATACATTTAAATACTTAAAACTATCAATCTTATATAGATATACTGACTGATAAGTTTGTACCAATAAATTGTATTTAATAAAAAAATTTTATAAGAGGGAACAATAGTTGGATTATAGATTAGCAAAATTTTCAGAAAATAATAATTTGGCTTGAGGATATGTAAAGGAAAATTTTTTTAAATTATTGGGAAGTGCATTCCATATTCGCGCAATTCTAACAACAAAGGAACGTTCATATGTCGAAATTACAAATTAAGGGTGTGTGTGTAATAAAATCCAAACTAAATTCAGGTTTCCAAATTTTTATTATATTTTAAAATTTTTTCAAAGAAATTTAAAACCTTTTGTCAAATTGTATTTAGTTTAGAATTTATTTAGCAACTCGCACACGGCCTTAAATGTGTAAATTGTTTAGGATGTTTTGAGTTTCCATGTCAAAGTACGGTAAGCCACCTAATATTGTCAATCTTGTTCAAACAAAAATCTTATTTTTTCTTTGTCGAGAAAACAATATTAAACAAATGAATAGCAAAATGTATAAACGATTATACGGAATCTGTAAGAATTACCTTAAATCGTCAGTAATTTAATTATTGTTCTAAAGATTTTTTATACAGGTGGCTCAAAATGAAGATGTGATAACTTTTCCAACCTGACAGCAACTGTCAGGTTTGTATTAATTTTTGTGAAACACGTCAACAAGCTATTGAACGATATACTCCGCAAGAAACGGATAACACATGATTTCAAATTTATCGCCTGTGCGTTTCGGCGATTTGCAGTGGACAGCAAGATTGCCCGGTTTAACTGGCAGACTTTTTTCTTTGCAGTTTTTAAAATCATGGGTCAATATGAACTCTGGAAGCTCTCAAAGAGAATATCTGACAAGAGTTCGAGAACTTATAAAGAGCCTTAATGATAATTACAATCTCGGTGCCCACTTTAACTGTATAATCTTCAAAAATGTTATTGAGATTGTTTATATTATTGTTCAAATTTCTACCCGGTACCCTTTAGCTTTTTTTACATTTAAATTATTTCAATTGCCATTTTATTTTGGATTTAAAATTATTTTTTTTATGTACTTAATATATTTTTAGATATTTATTATATATGTATATTCTTCTAATTGTTTGTTAAGTAGTATGTTTGAGTTGTATTTTTAAACCATATATGGCCCTCTGGGCTCGGTTTTTGATCCTTATAAATATTTAAAAAAATTCAATTATTTCTTTTTATTTTAAAGATATAGCATAATAATATCGGAGAATATTTTTGGGCCACCCTGTAAAATAGTAAGTCTTTCTTCTACATAAAAAATTTTGTCACATCTTCCAAAATAATAATAGAAACAATACAAATTCCAAGAACTTACTTTAAAGGCATCATGTTGAATTAGTGCGTTTTAAAACAAAAAATTAAAATATTTCCTTTTTTAAATAAAATTATTTAAAAATAAATTTTAATAAACAAATTTCAATAAATAAATTTCAATAACATTTTAAAAGTTGATTATTTGTTGTTGTGCGGCTAATAGTAAAAGATGCTCTTCTTGTTATTTTGTATTTATTTTTCTGTATTTATCCACAATTTTTCATTCTTTTCTTATGTTAACAATAAATTCATTATTTTAAACGAATTTTCATTTAATGTTTGTTATAAAATTAATTAAATGTTTAATTAAAAAGAAAATTAAAAAAATATATAACAAAAAACACTAACACACTACTAAAATGATACTTAATAAAATTGTGAGAGCATTGGGTACTAGATACCAAATAATTTTCCGGGTATCGAATATATTTGTATTTCTTTTTTTTTGTACTTTTGTTCGTACTTTTTCGTAGAATTGTTCCGAAATCGCTTTGAATTTTTTTTTCACATAAACTTATTAGACAAGACCATTTGAAAAAGTGACTTTCCAATGACTACAAATATTTTGTGAATTTAATACAGTTTCTTGTGTGATTTTACTATCTAATTTGCTTTAAATAAATATGAATTAAAATACAAATTAGCAAACATACAATTAAAATGAAAGTTTTTAAAAACAAAATATTGTAAAAAGTATCGAGTACCTTATAGTTAATAAGGGTCGGGTAATCAAAAGTAGCACAATCTTATAACACTAATGGACCACCCAATGAGAGTAAGTTGCGACATTTTTGTCACCAGGCGGCGTAGCAGTCAGTCAAATTTTTTCAGGGATGGAAAGTAGATTTTAATTTTGGTATTAAGAAAATTTGTTTATAATCTTAAACGGCCAATAGACTATCAAGCATGCTGTACAGCATGGCTTGATGACTCCGTGTATTTGTTTTTGTAATGACCATCAAACAATGCTATACATTTCCAATACATGATTGATTGTCTAAGACCTCTTTTAAATTGTGATTTTTAAATTAAGTAAGTAAGTCTTTCTTATTTAATGTTAGAATAAAAAATATATATTTATTTTTTTATTTCCAATAAAATGCCGCAAGGCCAATATGGGTTGGCTTCATAAACGCAGCAACACTGTTTTCTTAAAAAATGCTATGAGATTTTGAAACGTTCATAAACGCTAATACTGTTTTTCTTTCCCTTGCGATTCCACTTTTTTCACTATAAGGTATGTGTTGAAAATCAAACAGCTTTTCAATCTACAAATCTAGTTTCGTTAAAGAAAAATTTACTTTAAATAATTATATATTGACTAGCTGTAGGGTACTACATATTTCTCTTTCCTGTTTTTGTAAACACTTGATTCTAGTTTTTGTTTGTTAAAATTCAATAATTGGAATGTAATTTTTAAATTGATTATTAGAAACGATATTCAAGATTTATATTTTAAATTATTAATAAAAAAAAATAATAAAAGTTTCTCCATCTGCATTCCCATTGCACGTGGTTCCAAAAAAGGAAGTAAATTACTCTAAGCCTTGTGAACATTACAGAAGGCTTAATTGTATAAAAAATCCTGAACGTTACCCATTACCTTACATTCATAATCTCACTGTCAATCTAAGAAACAGCTTATAGGTATATTTTGATTTTGAAAAATAGATAAAAAAAATTCTGAATAGCGACACCCCACTAACCTAGCGGTATGAAATATACTTACGACCTTTTCTCATACCTACCAAATATATATATAAAATTTCAAAAAAAAGGTCAAGCCGTTTCGGCGGAGTACGAACACAAAAATCGTGATACGAGTATTATATATATATATAAATGTAGAAGACATATTTATTTGTATTGCTCAAAACCCTTAATTTAGGCGATAAAAAATAAATTTTAAAATATAGATCGTAAAATATTGATCCCTTAAAATCCGATTGTTTTCGATTTTCATCACATGCCTGTATATTAATACAAAAAATCATATATAATTATTAGAGAAAGAAAATTCTAAATGAATTTTATTTGTATACTAATTATGTTAAATTTTAACTTTCGAAAATATGTCCGTCATTTCAATCGCCAACAATCACATTAATAACACTGCACAAATTTGCAGAGGCTCAATTTCAAAAGGCTTTTACGATGCATTAATGAACTCATAGCGTTGTCAAAAAAGGCAATGATGTTTATCGGACAAAATAAAGTATGAAATCGTAAAAGATTGTTATTTTTAGCAAAACTTAAACTGTTCAAATTTGATTAAATTTATTTGAAAATTCTAAACAAGCACAATTTATTAATGACAGAGATTCACAAATAACAAATTTAACATTTGTTTTGGCATATAGCTGTTCTTATCCAGTGGGCGAGGTATTTAATATAAAATCTACCAATATTGACTGTTTTGGAAATTCGTCCACATATAAGGAATTATTGATTAGATCTTTAAGTAATGTATACATGTAAAAAAGCTAATGAAATTTCCTTTTGCAATCGCAAATTCTATAGAAATTTTATCAAATTCAAATGAAATATTCCAATTTTGACAATTTTTAAATAAATTTTAAATTCCGGTGGTCTTTTTTTTTCTAATGGTGAGATTGAGAAAGCACTTTTAGCCAGGATTTGTACCACCAGTTAAAGTGCCTTGCCAGCATTTCACGTTTGTATTATCCTGACTGACTGGGTTGTGTAAAAAACAACAACCAAAACATTGACATTTTTGTTTTTAAAAGTAAACCAACTGCAATTGCAGTTAAAATAACTGCAACCGCTTTAGTACCCAGATAACTGGCACGAACTGAGTGCATTATTTATAAAAACTTCGATATTTTGTTGCTATTGAAAAAAAATATATGTATATATTTTATTTAAAAATAATAATTATTGTTGTTTCTAAATGAGTCACTTTAAAAAAATATGCTTAGTTCCAGGTAGACTAGAAGACACAAGAGAATTACAAATAACAGAATATAAAACATATAATAAATGGAAGGACGTAAAAAATGAATAGATATAGAAAAAAGAATTGTTAATAAATTAAATAAAAAAATAAGTTTTGTTTAATATTAAATATAAAAATTAAATAAATATTTCTTGAAAATAAGAATTATTAAAAATTAGTTACAATTGTTATGTATATTTTTGAAATTGCTTTTAATAAAAGAGATAAATAAGCACACAATTAAATTATAATAAAATTATGAAATGAAGTATAAATACAAAAAAATCTTATAAGCTTTTGAAGTCAAAATTTTTATTAAAATTTCGAAAAAAATTTTAAGTTCAAATTAGCACCCTTATTCGGAAAGAGGGCATAAAGTAGAATTTCCGTCTTTTACAGGTATTTTATGTTTGTACCCAACAACAAAAAACTTATAACACGGAAATTCTGCTATTTGCGTCTTTAAATAAGGGAGTAATTTGTTTTTTATTTCCTGTAAAAATGTGCTTTTAAAAATATGAATTTTTTTAAATAATTTAAAATTAAATATTAATATAAAAAATGAACTAATTTGTTACATGATTATTAAATAAAAAAATTTTAAAATAAATAATGGGTTTCAAGTCAAAAATTTTACTCTTGCAAAAATGCAATTTGGAAATTGAAAACTAAAATGACACAACATTTCAACAAAAAATTATATATATGTACATATATATATTCGGGCTTATTGGGGTTGGCGTTATCAAAAGTTGGACGTCTTTATGAAAAAGTCGTTTACAAAATTTTACAAGCGAGTTCACCTTATATGTCCTTTTAATTAGAATATATTTTCCGAGAGAGTTGTAATTTGTAAATTTCAAAATAAAAACATCGTCGACATCGACTAGCCCAATCAAGACTATTATTTGAATTAAACAACACTGTACTCAATAATTGAAGTTTGGTTTTTTGTTTAATTATTTTTCTAGTTTATGAAAGAAAATTGACTTTTTAAAAAATAAATATATTTTATTATAATAACAGTTTTCCACTTTTGTAGGAAAACAAACTCTATTAGTTGGTTGTGGTTAGTGCAAAATTATCAAGTTTGTGGAAAACTCTTCCCATGTTGTTGTGAAACTGCAAAATTTCGAAATTTTACAAGAATAAAATTTTTGTCATGAATACTGTTAATGTAAAATTGTTTTTATTTTTTTTTATAAAAAAAACAAGAAAATCATAATATGTCCAAAAATCTGGGTTTAAAATGTATAAACCTGTTCTTAGCATTTTGTTTTTTAAGTTTACAAATTTTATTACAAAACAATTATCGCGTTTTATGTATAAATAGTTCGTAGATCCTTTTTTTATACTTAATAATTATTTTTTTTTGTTTAATTTAATATTTTTTAATTTATTTTATTTACTTAAGCTAAAGAACGTACTTTTGCATTTTATTTCGTAAAAGCTTTTAAAATTATAACAAAATTCTCGTTTTTTAAAAACCTAAAAAAGTCTAAACATCTTTTTTTTTAAATATAATAAAAACTTAAAATTTATTCAACATTCATCTTCGGCTTCACAACATTTGTTTTTTGTTTGTATGTTTTCACAAACACAAAAAGCAGTTAATGTTTGTTTTTGGTTTTCCTGAAATGTATGAATTCGCAAATAAAAAAAAAAATAAAATATTAAAAATATTTATTCGTTTTCTTGATTATCCGTTTCATTAGTCGTTTCATCAGCAGCTGCTATATTACGTTTACTACATGATTTAACTAATTCCAAATATTTTTCACCATCAAATCGATTACTTTCCTCCTGTAGATCCTAAAGTGATAAAATATAAAGAAAAATTTATTATTTATTTGTAGTCGAAGCTTTTAATTAGGAATATTTTCAGAGAATTTTAAGATATTCTTTTATAGTGAATAGAGTTTTGAATTAGAAAAATTTGGATATTATTTTGTATTAATAGTTTAGATTAAGGTCCACACGGTTGTACTACAAATAACATAAATTAAAATTTCAAATTTCCCAAATTGTCAAACAAACCCCATTGACCAATAAAATCATATGGGAAACTCAGGGTTGGCAACCGTTTCATACCATTAATGTTATTCGTATTTCAAAATAGTTTTAATATAATATTATCGGTGTTTTACGTTATTTCGTTAGAATATTTAATGTTTTACGGTATTTTAAATTATTTATTTAGTTTTAAGGACATCGGTATTTTATGTGTAAACCCGTGTAACAATATTAGATCTTATCAGATATGTTTATATCTAATTAGATATGATTGAATCTAAAGAAATCTGGTGCCATATCTGATCACGTGGGATAAGATATGGCAAATGTGCTACATTTTATGGATCACATCTAGTGCCAGATCTGTTCATATTAAAAGGGATCTGGAAAATTAGATGCTTTTTATGGCCATATATGTGCAGATCTGTTCCCATATTATATAAAACGATTATCGTTTATCGTCTTATCTATCATATAACATAAACAGCTGTTGTTACAAATTTGATAAAAAAAACAGTAATTTTCAATCTTATCTTGGTAACATCTTTGAAACGACAGAATTTTATCTTCGAAAGTGAACGATAACCGTATATATTCGTCTTATAGAATCTGGGCACTGGTCATATAGTATCACATCTGATGCCAAAACTGATCAGATCTAAGAGATTTGAGCCATTTAAATATTTTGTTGTAAAGAATCAAAATATGATTTTATAGTTTAAATATTTGTTTTATGAATAAGTTGTTTGACATGTTAATTTGTTGTTAAAAAAATACGCAAAATTATTATGCATTTGACTATTAGTGTATATAATAAAAATTTACAAACAATGTTTTCATATAACTTTTTAACCCCTTTGAAAATGTTTTCTTGGGTGGAAGATAAAAATATCAAATATTGGGATTTAAAGCTCCCCGAATTCGAATTTAGTTAAAATTGCACAATTTTAAATAGCAGATCCAATATGGCGGGATAGATTTCGGGTCCCTGATATAGAATATGTTATAAGCAATGAATACTTTTATGTAATTTTTTTAACCCTAAATAAAGCGATTTTATGTTTTGGGTGATTTGAGACCTTCTTTATCATAATTAAAACATTCTAAATGGCGGATTCAATATTATTTTTGTTAATGCATCTTATTACAATTTTTATAACTGGAGAATGATATGGGATCGCCGATATGGAATATAATTAGATTTCAAAAAGGCAAATCTTTTATGCAAGCGCATGTTTGTACTTTATTTGGACTTTAAGTACATATTTTCTTTAAATTTAAATAAAGATTTAATTAAAAATAAAATAAAGGAAGACTTTTTCAAATTTCCAAAAAGATGCATTAAAGAAAATTTTGTCCGTCATTCGATATGTTTTAATTATGACTGCATATTCGTAATCAGTGGTACAATTCCGTAACTTTTTAACGACACAATTATGTTGTTACATTGCCAAAGTTTGTTAAAAGTTATTATATAACTTTTTTTTTTTTTGGAAAAGTAAAATTCAAATAACCAACTTTTGTTGGTATTCTTTGTCCAATATTTAAAAAAAACAGAATAGATTTTTCGGAAACTCAAAGAAAACAATCATAAAATTCATTAAGAAGGTTAAGAACCTTTAAAAGCCTACATTTGATATTTGATAGTTTCATAATCGACTTTTTTAAAAGTCCTGAAATGATTCATAAAAAGGTTTTAAGGGTTGAAAAGTTTTATAAAAATGTTCCATGTAAAATTGTATTATCAAAGCCCAAAGACAAAACCTATCTTAAAGGTACCTAAACACCGTTTTTTTTTCTTTTTTAATTATTAAATACACTTATAACCTCATTTTGCAAAACGCAACGCCTCACTTCACATCATTTAAAAAAACTCGATTTTGTAAATCACATGAATAAAGTATGTGATTGCTCGCGTGGAAACAGCTGTTCATTACGTTTTTTGAAATTTTATACATACAAATTAGAATTTTATAAATCACTGCGCTAAAAAATTAATCACATAAGATGTCAAAATCAGCACTTGAATTGTTTGAGCGTTGCTTTGCAATTTTTTTTTTTTTATATTAAAAAAAAAAAAAAAATTTGTCATTTGACATCAATATTGTACCGTAATTGACGTTTGGTAACACCAAAACTATGGTTGGATTCTTCATCATCCGAGGAAGACCAAGGTATCAAAAATAACGAGTACATCTTTTTTGATTTTGATTGATTTTTTTTTTGCACAATTCTTTCTACAAGACAATTTACAATTCAATATTTATATAATTTTCAATCAGCTGTAAACATTGGTATTGCCAATAGCAAAAAAGTAGGGATAAATGTAACAATTCAAACGTAAATTATATATATGCATAAAAGCAGGTAACACTGAAATTAAAGTAATAACGTAAAAGTCCAACGCAATGGCGTAGTTAATTATAAAATTCGCTTTTTTACTTAGAAAGTGATGTGTAGGTGAGGCGTTGAACGCAGGGGATTTAAAAAATTTGGGCATTAATGACAACAAATGCACAACTTTCATTAAAAGTAGTACCTATTAGCGCCTAACGATTGGGATTTTCACTTCACTGGGTACTACTTCCAATTAGCATTGAAATTGGGTACATTCGTAAATGCGGCAGTTATGCCAAGTTTTGTTGCTCATGCCTGATCATCTGTTGCAGATGCTTGCTACGTTTTGCAAAATATAAAAACATGTTTACCACAATAACATTTACAAATATTTTTGAAAATTTTGATGGTAAAATGACAACTTTTTGTTAACTTAAAATAAAAAAAAACAGAATAAAACTATAGATCAAACGACTTTTGATTATTAAAAATCAATTAAAACGAAAAAGAATACTGATTTCTCACTATTGCATCAGAAACTTTAAAAATGCAATAATTGCAAAAAAATTTTCGGCAGCACTGTCAATTGTTTGCATAAAAAAGCTTATGACGTAAATCAGTGCTGCCAAGTGATGCGTTTTTTAATATATTTAATTATGCTGCAGTGATGCGCAATTGCTGCATTTACGAACGTACCCAATGCTACGTTTTGCATAATATAAAAACATGTTTACCACAATAACAATTTACAAATATTGTTGAAAATTTTGATGGTAAAATTACAACTTTTTGTTAGCTTAAAATAAAAAAAAAAACAGAATAAAAAGATAGATGAAACGACTTTTGATTATTAAAAATCAATTAAAACGAAAAAGAAGACTGATTTCTCACTATTGCATCAGAAACTTTAAAAATGCAATAATTGCAAAAATTTTTCGGCAGCACTGTCAATTGTTTGCATAAAAAAGCTTATGACGTAAATCAGTGCTGCCAAGTGATGCGTTTTTTAATATATTTAATTATGCTGCAGTGATGCGCAATTGCTGCATTTACGAACGTACCCATCGTTCAACCCGAAAATTAGTGTTGCACAGTGCAATAAAATCATTTTTAATATATGCGAGTACCCGTTTTATTCCGTGATATATTTAAGTTGTTGGTGAGAGTTCGTTTTAAAAGGACTCTAAATAAAAGTTTTACCTGCCAGCGCCAAACAATTGGGATTTTCACTTTACCGAGTATTTCCATTGAAATTATTCACCCTGAAAATTAGTGTTGCACAGTGCAATAAAATTATTTATACTATATGCGGGTACCTGTTTTATTCCGTGATATATTTAAGTTGTTGGTCAGAGTTCGTTTTAAATGGACTCTTAAATATCATTTGACGAAATTTGAAAGGACCGTTTGAAAACTCTAGACTCTCAAAAAAGCTAAAATAACACAATTTCTCAAATCTCTTTATGCGATAACTCACAACACTAGATGTGAATCAGCTTTCCGCAAATTAAAAAAGCTTTATATTGCTTTTTTATTACAACAAATATCCAAATTTATCTTTCAATTCTCTAAAAACATAAAGAAGTTAAATTCTCTTAAAATTTAATTTTATATTGCATTCCTTTATACTTTCTTTATCACATAACTTAAGCTTACCTTTTACCAAATGATTGCTTTTCTTTATTATTTGTTAAGTCTAGCATTATTATTATTATTGTTTTTTTAATCATAAAGTATAAGCATTTTAATGTAAGTATTTTATATTCTCTTCTTGTTCAATTAAAAAAAAAACAAAGTGCAGGTGATTAGTTACGAAATGTATAGCAATATGAATAATGGTTACAAAATAAATAAATAAATAAATAAATAAATATGTTATGAAAAGTTAATATGAATAATGGAGTATATTTCCAAATATATGTATAACATGCCCACCAATATAAGCCAAAATAGTTACATATTTTACCATAAGCAACCAATAATATGTTACCAATAAATACAAAATTTATGACATTTTTCCAAAATGATTATTAAGATACGTTTTGTTGTTTTATTTATTTTATTACCATGTGTTACTAAAAGTATTTTTTAAATACCTTATTTTCTACAGGTAGAAATTTAATTAAAAAAACTTTTTAGAGATTTTTGTTTTTATAATAATTAACTGATGATTAAATGATTTATAGTACATAAAAATAATAATACATAAAATTATTGAAATACTTTAATTTGTTTTAATAGTTAAGTAAGTAGAGTATGTTAAGTACATTTTACATAAAATACATTTATGAAATTGTGTTCTCTTTGGTTAATTCAAGGAATGTATAATTACGATTTTTTTTAATATTATTTTTAAGTATTTTAAATACTTATAGTTTTTAAAACTTTGTTTTTCTTTTTTGGTTTTTACAATATTTGTGTTTTTGTTTTAAATTAAATTTAATCTGTTTCACAGCCAAAACACAGATTATTTTAAGTTTAATGCTACGTAAAATACTGAACCCCAAAATAGGAAATATCATTTTTTTTCTTTTTGCTTCTCAACTTTTTTTTTATTTAAAATGTGTATCGAATTTAAAAGTTGAAAACTTTATTAATTTGGTAAATACTAATTTTCGGTTCAGTATAAACGTTGATATAAAAATAAAAAAAAAGGTTAAAATTAAATTTTGATACATATTTTAATAAATTTTTATAGAATTTATTTTGTTTTTTAAAAATTAAATAAAAACACAACACACCTAATGTAATCGACTTGATCTGTTGCACATTGCGTGTACTTACAATATGAATTAAAAAAAATATCCATTTAAATAAGGTTTTCAAAGTATTCGCGATTTCTAATAAGCGCACACAATGTGTAGCACAAGAATTAGATTTCAATGTATGTTCATGACATAGTTTTCTAAAGGGTTTAAAAACAAATAAAGATTCTGTTCTGTCCTGTCCTGTTTTCTATCCTGTTCTGTCCTGTCCTGTTTTCTATCCAAAAAATTTAAAGATTTCAATAAAAAAAAAATTCGTGGTAATGGAAGCTAAAGTGAAAATAGCAAAAAATAAATGTGGCGTATCAAGTTTCTATAATAAGCCCTTTAATTATATTAAATAAAAAGAAAAACTATTTGAATGTGAATTTCAAAACATAAAAAAATCTATAATTATTTAGTTTGTGTATTTGGTTTAAGCAAAATAATATCAAATATTTTTTATGAACTGTTATATATTTATATATAAATTTATATTTATTTTTATTTTTTTATTTTTATGAAATATGTACTATATAATGAGAAATGTATATTATTAGTTGCCTACTAGCCTCTAAAAAGCCACAAATTGAAATAAAGTACCCACAAAAACTGGAATTTTGCTTCTGAAATGTAAATAATTTTGCCTTATTTTAATAAGATCAAAATTTTAAACTACTTCCACAACAACTTCCACAATTTTTTTGTAATCAAAGGCTTTAATTAACACAATTCAAATACGAAAAACTTAATCTAAATGTTAACTTCAAAAACATAAGTGTCAGTTGCGAAAAAGGAATCCAAATAAAATTATCATTCCTGAGGGTCAATTCTCGTTCTGTGAAAAGATGAAATGAAAAGTTTTTTCACGTTTTCATAGTACTTTTGATTCGCGTTCTGCGAAAAAATGTAAAGAAATATCAAAACGTTTTCATATGAAAAAAAAGTGGAATGAAACAAGATTTTTTCACGATTGCACAGCACTGGCGATTCTTGTTTTGTGTAACAGTGCAAACAACTGTCAAAATATTTTCATATGAAAAAATTGTTTACACAGACTATTTATAAGTGAAATAAACATGGAGAAGATTGTAAGAGGCCAGCGAAAGCCAAAAGGAGTATTTAATTAATTATTAAGAAAAGCATGTGGACATTGCAAACGATAAGTAAGTAGCTTAATAACCATAATTACACTTTTATTAATCCCATATTTACAGATTTGTAACTGCAAATGGTGCCAAATTTAGAGACGAAAAGTGTAACGAATTAGCGGCGAGCCTTAACAGTTTTAGTGGAACCCAAAAGGATAGTGAAAAATGGCAACAGTATGGCATATTTATTTATAGTTTATTTATATTCTTTTTGAATTTTTTTTCTTTAAGTAATATTAGACTTTATACGCGCACCAAATATAGTTCACTTAAAGTAAGCCGATATAAATCCATGAAGTGCTTGTCGGTTGTCATTTCCAATGGATTGTGGTCAGCACGAAGTATGCGTCTCTCTCAAAAAATTCCTATAAATTATTAAATTATTTACTGCAATGAAATGCTTGTAACATCATTGTCTTATCTTTGTTCATCCGGAATTCTTTGAATAATATCCAATAATACAATTAATCCAGATATTTTTATATAATTATTTAAAATAAATTTTACGAACTTAATTCACTTTTGTTTACGTTTTTCTCTGTTTTGACATTTGCTTTAAATTTTGGATAACACAGTTACAAAATTTTCATGGGTACAGTGCGAATTAAACATTTTTTTCATAATACATATGAGAATCGCAATTTATGTATTTGTGAAAAGTGCTTATGAAAACGAAAATGAAAAGTTTTTTTTCACTTCACATTATCACAGAACGAGAATTGACCCTCTGTTCTGATATTAGAAAATTTTTAATTAGAGTACATTTGTGAAATCACACAAAATTAAAAAATTATGGAAAATTGAAGTTCAGACAAATTTAAAAATAATTTGTATACATCAATTGCTGCAATAAAATGCATTGGATTCACTTTCACTAGGCATTTATTTCATAAAATAAAAAGAAAATAACAAAACGAAAAATAAAAATTTTTGATAAAAACTCAAGTTTTAACGTAGTCGTTTGTAAACGATTTGTTTTCAAACGAATTTCATTCTTTTAGAAAAGCAACCTGTTAATCTTGAGTGATAAACCCTTTCTACCTATGCCGCACTAACAAACATTTTTTATTTTGGTAATGTAATATTAACAACAATATATTTATTTTATAAAAAAAAAATAAGTATTTGTTTGTGGTATATCTGTATTGTAATTCTACTATAGTTTGCGTTAAAAAAATTTTGTGACCAGACAATATTTTTGTACGAAAACAAATCGTAGTCGAAATCTTGTTATTTTCTTGACCAATGGGTATGTTTTACTTAAAAACATTTAGTTTTATAAAAATTATTTAAAAGTAAGATTTTTTATATAAAAAAGCAATAATAAATTAAGCAGAATTATCATTTTGAATCTGAATTATTTGGCAATAATTTTATACGAAAACCCTTCCAATTTAAATGTTATTTAATATAATTTTTTTAATAAATTTTATCTTGTATACAATTTGAATTTTGGATAGAAAACAGTTGTGTGTTTGTATAATAAATAAAGTGCATTTAAAAAAACGGTGTTATTTTTTATATAAAAATTAAAAAAAAAATAGTTTGTTCATTATATTAAATATTAATTATAAATAAGTTTTGTTCTTTTATATTTTTTCAACTTCTTATTTTTCAATAGAATTGCAATACATTGCTCAATGAATGTTATTTTATTTCTGAAATTAGAATTTACTTATCTTTTTTAATTTCAATCACATGTTGAATATGAACGAAATTCATAATTTAATTTAGGACGCATATAAGAATTAGAACCAGTAGAATTTGTGTTTTCAGCATTTACAACTTGAGGAGTTGTAGTAGCTGGAGAAACAGCAACAATTTCTACAACGTCATCATCATCGTCATCATCAACATTAACATTATCAATGTCATGATTGACGACTTTATGATATTGAAAATCAGAATATAATTTTAAATTTTCAATTGATTTATTTGTAGCACTGTTTTTACTACTTTCTACCATAATATCTGAAATAATTTTAATTTGTTTGTGCAATAGCTTTTGACGAGTATGCTGATGATAATGATGATCACTACCACCAATGCCTCCATTACCTATTGAAGATAATGATGGTGACAACATAGCTATCGAAGTCATAGGACCAGTACGTATGGAATGACGATGATTTAATCCAGCTGTATGTATACGACCACTGCCAGCAGTAACATTTGATGCATTATGTGTATGAGGAGATGCATGTAAATGATGATTCGTAAGGGGAATATTAGGTTGGATTGGAGGAGAAGGCTCAACAGTAGGTGTTGATGGTGTTTTCATAGCTGCCTCGTAACCATCTTCATCAATACTATAAGTTAAACGGTTGAAAAATCCTTTACGTCGTATATTTAATGCAAAATTAGCATGTGAATTTAATTTGTATGCAGTAGAAAATAAAGTGGAACTAGTTTCTAGAGATTTTCCATTCACATGGGAATCATAAATCTGATTATTATTAGGGTATTGTTGTTGTTGTTGTTGTTGGTGATATTGGTGGTGTTGATTATTATAATTATTACTTAAATTATTATTATTATTTACAGAAATATTGTTAGTAACACTGGTTGCTGAAGTTGATGGTGGTATGGTTGAGTTATGAGTGAAATTAGTTGAATTTAAATTTAACGTTTTTATTAAGCTACTAGTGGCGATAGCAGTAGTAGTACTTGTGATAGTGTTTGTCGCAGTAGTCATAGTAGTCATATTTTGTAAACAATTAGAATGTGCAGCAGTATTGCAAGCAACACGTAGCGTTAATGAAGAAGCTTTAGTGGTAGTTGTGGTGGTGGTGATGGTGGAGGAGTAGGAGGGAGTTGTTGTTAAAGTGGAAGGAGTAGTAGCTGTAGAAGAAACATGTGTAGTTGCACTTGTTGGTTTTACCTTATTACGTATGATGGCTGGAAATTGTTTACGGATCTTTTCCCATTCGCTTGGTAATGCCCAGGAGTGAGGACTTTTAGCATAGTATAACAAATGCTCATATTGATGAACAATGCGTGCTGCAATAGTATAGTATGAAATATTTAAAATAAAATAATTATGGTAAGCTTAAAGTATCTCAAACTTAAACGTACATGTTTCCGTGTTGGTATTTTTGTCATTATTGCCAGGTTCACTTTTTTGACGCATAATTGCTGTTGTTGAATTATTGCCAGCAGCCTCTGGTGTGGAATCTTTACGTGAAAAATGACTTCTACGCGAACGTGCTAAGCCATTACTTTGTGATGCTGATTTGGCTATTGAAATAATTAGACAAATATTTGTTGTTGCTTATTGAAAGTTTCCCACATCGAGTTGTTTAAAAATTCTCTGTTGTTTGCAAATGTTAATATTTAAAATTTCAATGCTGCTACTTAAAGCAACATTAAAATAATTTGGAGGGATAAAAAAAGCAGCGAGAACACTAATAAAATATTTTTCAAAACAGAAATTACCAAATTAAAACAAAATGATAAATTCGTTTATGTTTTAACAAGTTTTAAGATTTTTAAGCCTTTGATTTTTTTTTTCACTTTGTATAAAACATCTTTTAAAAAATATAATCAAAATTTTTCATGCTCGATAAAAAAATAAATCTAAAACTTTGTACTAATATTAATAGTATTGTTTTTTTTTTGCTGATTTTAGCAAACAGATTTTAAATTCCACTTTACAAAAAGTCTACTAAAATTTAGTAGCGGCTACTAATTTTTCTACCAATTTCATTGTACTACACCTCAGCAGACATGTGTTGCTAAGATTAGCAAAAAATACCGCTGGGCTCAAACTAGCAGAATTTCCCGTAATAACAGCAAAATTTTCAGTTGCCATTACAGACTTTTTTTGGTGAGTGTATTCTCTAGAAAATAAAGAAAGATCTGGTGATACGAATTTCAACAATACTGGGAAATAGTAGATAAGGTTAGTCGACGTGTAAATTACCTTTAAATTTTAAAAACATATTTTTTATCAGCAATTCGATTTTATAAAATTTACATACTTTTTCTTAAATTTTTATTGTATTACCAATTTTCATTTCATTTCATTTATTTATTCATTTGTAATACACGTATTACGTGAAATTTTAATACTATGAGATTAAAAAACTTAAATCAAATAATAAAAAAAAATAATCCCTACGACTCCCCTAAGAAAAAAAATTTTTAAATCCAACTATCAGTGTTTAAGAGTAGGAAAAAGTTAAATACTCAAGAATCTTACGTTTAAATGAGTTTAAAGAAAAAATGAACGAGCGTAAATTTCTTGGCAAGCTATTCCACAATCGACCAATCCTTATTACAAAAGAATTTTCATATATTGTATTCGAAATAAGCATGTACTCTATTTGGGGATTTCTTTCCGAATGCAAAAATGAAATTAACCGAAAAATACTTTCTGGCTTACGGAAATAAACAATCTTATAAAGATATATTAATAAACGAAATTTAAGATAATCCTCGAAGGTAAAATTTAAGAAATTTCTCACATGAAAAGACACATGGGCTCTAGACCTCAAACCATACACAAAACGGACTATTTTGTGAATAATATATTTAATTCTCCTTTTATTAGTCTCAGAACAACCAGAAAAGACTTCAATACAATAGTTTACTTGAGACATAAGCAGAGCATATGCAATAGACCGCCTTATAAAGGGTGTCCCAAGAAGAACGCAATTTTTAAATCTGGCAACATTTGAAGTGTCATTGTTTGACATTTGAACAATTGTTATTGTTTGCTAGTAGAAGGTACGAGGTTAGTAAAAATGGAGCGCTACACGAATGAACAACGCATTCTCATTGTGAAATTGTTTTACCAAAATGGTGAAAGTTTTGCGGCTACAGTTCGCAAATTGCGATCAATTTGGGGTCACAATAATGCTCCAAAAGAGTCAACTGTAAAGAGATCAATGGATAAATTTGCCGAAACTTGGTCTGTTAGTGATGTAAAGACAACAACGCGCCATCGACCAGGTCGATCGACCGAAAATGTCGCAGCTGTACGTGATGATGTCGCTCAAACTCCATCCACCTCAATTCGACACCGAGCTCAGCAAATTGGTGTCTCCAAATCCACTTTGCAGCGAATTTTGACGAAAGATTTGCATCTTCATGCATACAAAGTTAAATTGACTCAGGAACTGAAGCCAGCTGACCATGGACAGCGAAGGGAGTTCGTTAATTGGGTATTGGAGAGACAACATGAAAATGCTGATTTTGCCGATAAAATCATCTTCAGTGACGAGGCCCATTTTCATCTTGATGGCTTCGTCAATAGGCAGAATTGTCGCATTTGGGGTGAGGAAAATCCTCGAGTGATTCACGAGAAACAAATGCATCCTCAACGTGTCACTGTGTGGTTTTTGAGCTGGAGGAATCATTGGACCTTTTTTTTATGAAAATGAGGCAGGTCAAGCGCAAACAGTCAATGGTGTTCGGTATCGTGAAATGATAACCAATTTTTTCTTGCCTAGAATTGAAGAAATGAATGTGGAGGGCATGTGGTTCCAACAAGACGGCGCCACATGTCATACAGCGAGAGAAACAATTCAATTGCTGCATCAGTCATTTCCCGGTCGTGTTATTTCGCGTTTTGGAGATCAGAATTGGCCGCCTAGATCGTGCGATTTAACACCATTAGATTTTTTTCTTTGGGGTTTTTTGAAGTCGATGGTTTACGCGAATAAGTCAACGACGACTCAAGCCTTAAAAGAGGAAATTGGACGCTGCATTAATGAAATACCGCAGCATTCATGCAAAACGGTCATTGAAAATTTCATTAAAAGATCGCGTGCATGCCAGCAAAGCCGCGGCGGCCATCTGCACGATATATTGTTCCATACATAACCTCATTCTGTCTACTTTACGATATAATAAAGTTTCACGATTTTTTTTAAATATCTGTGTTTTATTTAAAATTTAAAAATTGCGTTCTTCTTGGGACA
Organism: Eustalomyia histrio; assembly: GCA_949748255.1. Taxonomy (NCBI): domain Eukaryota; kingdom Metazoa; phylum Arthropoda; class Insecta; order Diptera; family Anthomyiidae; genus Eustalomyia; species Eustalomyia histrio. Next base: position 24,098,103 of record OX456526.1, on the reverse strand, counting down.
CCCTTTAGATAAGGCTAAAAACAAATTTAGATGATATAGCCTACGTAACGTAAAACTAACTTTAGCACACAGAATATTAATGTGGGATTCAAAGGACAACCTATCATCAATTTGCACCCCAAGACAACGTAAATTACTAACAGTCTCAATAGAAACATTACATATGTTTAAATTTAAATTAAATATATCTGATCTGTTAAATTTAAAAACCAAGGCCTTTGTCTTAAAGGGATTTATACGAAGACTGTTTATTACCATCCAATCATTTAAAATAGATAAATCATAATTTACCGTAGCCTCAAGGGCGTCAATAAATTGACGTTCGCCTGTCCATAATAATTGTAAGTCATCAGCGAATGCAAATGGTTTACAACGACTGTAACTTAGGAAATCAACAAAATCGTTCAAAAACAAACTAAATAAGATGGGATTAACAACAGACCCTTGTGGTAGTCCTGATTTAACATTCAGTAGATGTGAATTTAAGCCACTGAAAGATACATATTGCTTACGACTACATAAGTATGACCATATTAACCGACAAGCAGATCTTGGAAAATTAAAGTTATTATTAAGTTTTTTTACCAGCAAAGAATGATTTATTTGATCAAATGCCTTTGATATATCGATTGAAACTAAAACACTTACTTTGCCTTCATTCCAATATTTTCTAATCGTTTCAGTTAGACCCATTAAGAGCAAATTTGTGTTAAGACCCTGTCGAAACCCATATTGACAATCATGCAATAAATTCTGATCATCTATGAAGCCCATGATTTGATCCTTGATTACATGTTCAACAACTTTCGAAAGCGAGGGTAAAATACTAATCGGTCTCATATTGTTCTCAGATAATTCCGCGCCATGCTTAGGAATAGGCAAAATTCTTGCAACCTTCCACCCACTTGGATATACAGACGTTGTAAGAATGTTATTTACAAAATGTAATAAATGCCCACAGACATATGGAAAAACTACTTTCAAGAACTTTATTGCAATACCATCAATACCAGTTGAGGAGGATTTTACTTTAAGCATGGCTTGGTGTAATTCTGCCATAGTTATGTTGGAAAAAGAAAAGTCATCAGTAGCATTAGCAAAACTACTAAAATCCGGATCAACATCAAAAGAATCCAATTGATTACCAATAAACGCATGATCATATGAGTCACCCAAAGCACCTACATTTCGCAAAACCTTCCACATTTTTCTTGTATCACCTACATCAAAAATCCGCATAGAGTGTTCTTTTTTAAACTTTCTGATCATAGTCCTAGTCTGATTTCGAAGTTGTCGATAAATTTCCTAATTACTACTATTTCTGTTTTTAAAGTAAGTTTTCAGAGCTATATCTCTCAAGGACCGGAAGTAATTAATCTCATTGGAAAAATTACGTCCACTATTACTTCTATTTGGACGAAAATTTCTTATGGGCACATAATTAAGAAGATCAATAAAAAGGGAATTAAAAAACTCGAGTTGATTGTCAACATCACCAGTCTGATAAATCTGAGAAAAATCTGTATTAATTATGTGTTCCTCTAATGCATTAACGTTAAGATGATCATAATCCCTGTAATAAACAGAACTTGAAGAACCAACAGGGATTTGAAAAGCCAGGCATATTAATGAGTGATGGGAAATAACTGGAATCTGAAATTGAGCAGATGTTATGAATTTTTAATTGACTTTGTTTTAATTTTATTTCGACTTTAGCCTGTTAATTTCGATCTTAGCGAACTTTAGATATTTTTACATCTATTTAAACAAGATGATTCAAAAGGCCTCAAAAGCGAAAACTTTAATCCCAGGTGTGGGGGTGTTTTTTCGCTAGTGGAACCGATTCACCGCATAACTGTTACAATGACAGTCACAATCTATAGAGGCATTCTTAGCTCAGTTATGCTTTCGTATGCTGAATGGGAAATGCCACTGTCATGGACATTTCAGCGCAATAACGTCTCCAAATATACGGCTTGGTTGGAGGAAAATAATATTAATTTCATCTCGTGGCCGCCTCAATTTCCCGATCTCAAACCGATTGAAAACATGTAGATGAAGGCAAAACTCAATATAAGCAAAAAAAAGTATTCGGAAATGTTGATAATATTTTCTAACAATTATCTGCCATGTTCTGGATTTCACTTTTAGGTGAAAGTGAAAATTTCATAACTATTTTCTCAATTTCTTTATTTGGTTCATTTTTTAAAATTCTTTACAAATTTAAGTGATTATGATTGTGCAGTGCAGTAAAGTTAAATACTTGGAATACAGTAAAAAAGGTGTCTAATGTTGCTTATCGATATTATAAATAAATTATTAATTAAATTTCAATGTCACGCGGCTTTGAATTCGCACTCATTCCAGAACATGCCCGGGTATTGAAAAGCTCATAGCCTCAATGCCTACGAGATGCTCTGAAGTAATTAAAATTGTGGATATGCCATAATACTGCACACTGTGTGTATAACTTAAAAATGCGAGTTTCACAACAGATGGCGTATCTTTTACACATGGTTTGTGTCTTAAATAACTTAAATGCATTTAGATAGTAAACATCTGCCATATATTCTCACAAGTCATTGACAGAAATAGTGTAAAAAAGTTTTCTTTTTTCTTTGAAAATGCTGAATTTTGTGCCAACAAAGCATCATTTGCGGGAAGTTTTGCTTTACTTTAATTGAAAAAAAAAAATTGCAGTTGAAGCACATCGGCAATACAAGTATTACTAGATGACATTGTTGTAAAACTCAAGAGGAACTTGCAAAGTCATTGGAAGTTTCTCATGCAGCTATTTCAAAAATATTTGCAAGCAGCAGGATTCATCCAAAAGAAAGGAAATTGGGTACCACACGAGTTGAAGCCGAGAGACGTTGAAAGACGATATTGCTGCTGAATTTGTGCAGACGAACACAGGGGATCTGTACCTGAAAAATTGATCGAAAACCACTGTAATATTCCTAATGACAACGCTTGACCACATATTGCAAGACCCGTTAAAAATTATTTAGAAAATAGTGGTTGGGAAGCTTTGCCTCACCCGACTTATATTCCAGACCTCGCCCCGTCCGACTACGCTTCACTTTAGAACAGTTTATCCGAAATTGGCTTGATTCGTTTTTGGCCTCAAAAAATGAGCAGTCCATTTGGCGCGTAATCCATATGTTGCCAAAAAGATAGGAAAAGGTTGTAGTTGTAGCAGCAAAGGCTGAAATGTTTTGATTTCTGCTTTTGCTGGAGTGACTGTCCTTGATCGAAATCGGTGGATTACAAGTCGTTGCGGTGCATAGAACCGACTGTCGTGGGAACGATGGGAAAAGGTCATAGCAAACCATGGCCAATACTTAGAATAAATTTATATTGTACCAATGTTTCATAATACAGGTTGGTTGAAAAGTTCCTGCGCTCACCAAGAGATGGCACTGTTAGCTCCAAACTTTTTTTTTTCTCAAGTTGGTATAACTGTCCTGAGAACACATGCAAAGTTACAAGTCATTCTGTCAATTCTTTCTTTGTTTACAAGCCATTTGAAGTTGACGTGTCATTGATTTTTTTAGTATGGAAAAAATTGAATATCGTGCAGTCATTAGATTCTTAGTTTTGAAGGGTTTAAAAGCAAAGGAAATTTATGAACAATTGTTAGAAGTGTATAAGGAGTCCTCACCTTCAAAACGCTTGAATTTTGGGCGGGTGAATTTAAACGTGGTCGTACCAGCTTCGAAGACGATCCACGCGAAGGACGACCAAAAACTGCAACCACAGCAGAAATCAATGAGCAGGTACATAATATGGTTAGTGAAGATTCAAGTTTGACTAAGCGTGAAATTGCTAATGCCATAGGCATCTCAGACGAACGAGTACTCCATATTTTACATGAAGAATTACGTATGAAAAAACTGTTTGGAAAGTTAGTGCCGCACACATTAACAATTCAACAAAAACTGGATCGAAAACAAATTTCTCAGCGTAATTTGGAGCGTTTTAAGCCGAATAAAACCGACTTCTTGCGTTGTTTTATACCTATGGATGAGACTTGGATCTACCACCATGATCGTAAATTGAAACAAGGTCGTTTACAGTGGACTGAAGCTGGTTGTTCAGCTTCAGAAGCAGGTGAAGTCACAACGATCAGCAAAGAAGGTTATGGCATCAGTTTTTTGGGATGCAAAAGGAATTTTTTGATTGATTATCTTCAGAAAGGTAAAATAATCAACTCTGAATATTATTGCAGCCTTTTGGATCAGCTGGATGAAAAAATTCGTGAGAAAAGACCTGGTTTAAAGAAGAAAAAAATCTTTTTTCATCAAGACAATGCACCTGCTCACAAAAGTGTTTTGACGATGTCTAAATTCAAAGAATTAGAGTACGAATTTCTTGAACATTCACCGTATTCACCAGATTTGGCTCCTAGTGACTACTATCTCTTCATAAATTTCAAACAATTCCTTTGTGGAAAGCATTTTTCGTCGAATGAAGAGGACATAGCAGCCGTAGACGGTTATTTTGCAGAGCTTCCGGAAAACCATTATAAAGATGGGATAAAATTATTGGAAGATCATTGGAACAAGTGTATTGAGCTTCTAGAAGATTATATGTATTGAATAAAAAATATATTTAGTAACGAAAACAGTATTCTTTCATTTCGAGCGCAGGAACTTTTCAGCCAACCTGTAAACGTCAAAAATTCCCGTATTTTTAAGTTATACATCTAATAGATTATTTAGAAGCTTACGTATTAACTACTTTATGAAATGTTGGAAAATGAAAGACTTGTACATTATTTGTGTTTAGAACAAAATATAAACTTAAACGCATTTTTCTCACAACAATAAGTTCAAAATCGGTCGCCACTGTACAGCCAAGAGAGGTCAAGTGATTTCGTCGATGCATTTTGAAAATTTATTTGGCATAGAGAATCTCCTTGCATTTCTTTTTTCTGACAATTTTGCTTTGAAAAGACGATAATAAATCAGCAGCCGTTTTGACAACGGTTCAAATATTCTCCTTATAAAAGGTCCGTTTGTGTACTTTTCCAGCAAAGTTTAGTAAAAATTATTCAGTAACAAAATTACAGAGAGTAAGACAAAATTTAAAAATATCCAAAAAAGTACTCAAACAGAAAATTTGTAAGAATTAGTAAGATAGCTAAAACAGCTGATTGTAAATTCCAAATAAAAAAAATTTAACCTGTGAATATGGAAAGTATGAATAAGAAGTGTTCTCCAGGAACATTTCGGACCTCCATCTTACTCCATCGTAAATAAGCTGATGTTTACATATTTTTATTTTATAAAAAAAAAAAATATTTAATGTGTTTGGACAAATACTTTGTTTTTAACTATATTTTTTTCAATCAGCTGTTTTTTTTCAAATTCTTACTGGCAAAAATTTATCCAGTAAAAACCATCGAACTGTCGCTTTACTCTCTCCTTACTGAGTATTTATGTAAACATATACCTTCCAAATTTGTACGAATTTGTACAAATTTTTGAGTTCCCAAACACACTTAAAGCTGTTCTTACGATGTCAAGCGATGTCCTTCGTGGTCCTTTTTGAATTTAGGTGAAAAATTAAAAAAAAAAAAAATAAAATAATAAAAATTGGACCATGATAAGGACTAGACATTTTTTTTTGGCATAGAGAATCGCCTTACATTTTAATTTCCTGATACTTAGTTAAGGATCCACAGTTGCAGTCGATTTTGGCTTAAAAACAAAACACAGCCCTTTAACTGTTTAGTTTTTTCCTTATAAAGCTGTTCTTACGATAAAAACCTCACTTAAAAGCCATAAAAAGCACTTTGAGATGCTCGCTTGTAAGATTTGCTTACTTTAAAATGATCTTTTAATTAAATAAAAGTTAAATATGATAAATTAAAGTTAAATATGATTAATTAAAATGAATTAATAAATAAAAAATAATTAATAATTGGTCCAATTTTTTTTTAATGTAGAATTTCCTAACCCGAATGACAAACTTTAAGCTTGAGACCCAACAAAATAATACTTAAAAAGAATTAAAAAGTTCCTCAAATTATAAGTAGACTGAATAAAAAAATGTTTTATGTATATTTTACACTTGCAAAATTATATGTTTAAAATAATGATTTAATAATAAAACTCCGGTTCGAAGGACCAAAAATAAATAAGTAAATAACAATTATGAAATATAATCAACTTACATAAATTATTGCCATCAACAAAAACATCATCATCAATATCCTGATTATTATTGCTATTAATAGAAGACATATAATTGAGACCAATACCACTGTCGGTAGCCAAAGGAGAGGCAGCATGTAAAGGGGTACCCATAGCAAATTGAGGTGCTGCCGACATGGGTGTAGTGGGAGTTGAAATAGGGCTAGCCATGGAACCATCAAAAGCTGCACCAGCTTCTATAGATGCCAAAAATTCAGCACTGCTAAAATAATCATCCAAAACCAATTTGGCCACCTAAAAGAGGAATAAAAATCGTTTACATGTTCTATCCTACATAAAGATATACCACGATAATTACCCTCACTAGATCACAGCAATCGCCAGTGATCTTAATCACATGTTGACCAACATTGCATGTGAATTTGTATTCACCTAAAGAAGCATCATTTGTAGAATATGAATGTAATAACATTTGCGAATGAGGACGTATTGGTTTACCTGCAGCAGCAGCCGCTACAACGGCATTAGCTACAGGTGTTGATGTATTCATTCCAGGTATATTTGGCAAATGCTGTGTTTGTTGATGCTGTTGATGTTGCACCATTTGTTGAGAAGCTGCGGCGGCAGTCATAAAATTTTGAGCTGAATTAAAACTCAAACGATTAGACAAATTACCACTAGCACCGGGTGTACGTGGTTGTACGGGTTCATCCGAATTTGACGAAGCTAATGAGGAACAAGAGCCACCAGCATGACCACTACCCATTGCAGGATCCAAACGAACTGGAGATGCATTACGACGTATGGTATCTTCAATCAATTGTTTGGCATAACTGTATGGAGGGAATCACAAAAAAAAAGAAGGTTTATAAACCCATTTGCATATACAAACTAAATTGAAATTTAATCCTACTTGATTTTATCCTCTGCCGGACCTGTTATCTGTACCAGACGTTCTTTGGCACCAGGATTTACTTGAGAATTAAATCAAAAATATATTTATTAATATAAACAAGAATACAAATCTATGTGGAAATAATGTACATTAAAATTAAGATAATGAAAGCTTACATTAGTAAAACAAACAATATGGTAAATTTTGTTTTGTATTTGATATAAAAAATAAATAAAAATTCCAATGAAAATTCCCCTAACAGAATCAACAAAAAAAACGTGCATTTTGAGGTGAAAAACAAATAGGGTTTTCTTAAACTTTGCCATAATGATTTAAAATGAGGATGGTTTAATTAATTTATGTTAATACATGCAATATTTTGAAATGTTTTTCTTATAAGCCACATAAAGCTAAATTCCAATATATGAAAATTTAAAAAACAAAAAAAAAAAAAACAATTAATTGTATTTTATAGCAATAAAAAAATGAGCAAATAGGTAATGAATATTTTATTTAATGATGATTAATATTCCAAAAATGGTAAATATTAAAATTTAAGGATAAACAAATTTTTATTTTGTGGTTACCTCTTTGAAAGGATATAATAGTTTCACTGAGTTCCTCTATCATATGGACTCGGCGGCCTTTGATGCCCATTACTTACAATTTACAAAAAGACAAAGTTATAAAAAATGGGAGGAGAGCATCGTGGGAGAAATTAAATAATAAATGTAAAAGGTAATAGTTAAGAATTTGGTATTTTAAAATATAGTAAAGAATTTTGGTTACCAAACACTATTGAATTGAATTTATTTTATATTGTAATATAATTTTATTTTAATTGTATATTAATAAATACCTTTTCCAGAATCGGCATTACGTATAACAACTTCATCCTTACAATACGTTTTACCGGGAATTTTTGTTGGTTTAGGAAATTTACCCGAATTACGTATGACTTCACCAGGACTCAAAAGTAAGTGTTGCTGATTAGCCGAACCAACTGAAGCAATTGCTGCGGCAACTGCTGCAGCAGCGGCATTACCTCCAGCGTTTACACCACCAAATGTGGGGGAGGTGCTTAAAAATGCTGTTTGTGTGGGATCAACATGATTTTGGACATCATTTAACTGAAATTGAATATTCGAATTTAAAATAAATAAAATATTAACATTTATTTGTTTACAAACATTTTAAAATGGTCAGGCAACAGAAAAAAAATAAATTTCTGTGGTTTTCTATTTTTTAGACATCGAAATTAATCCACTTTTTTAATCTTTGTCGTTTACACATGTTTAAGTTTAGAGTGAGAGTAAAGGAGGGGGGAGGAATAGTTGAACATTTTTTAGACCCTATCTCCACAATATAAACCTACAACCGGGTTCGAAAATGTTCGCGTGTATTCATAGGATGCGGCCAAACAAAAAATTTCAAAGAAGCAGTTAATCAACGTTTTACTAGATTAACATTTTTATGCAAATTCAGTCTGTTTTTAAAAAATTTTGCAAAACAAAAACAGGAAAAAAACAGGCCCTCTGCCAATATCATAAAAAAAATGTTCTCTACTGTTTTTGATACAAATAATGTTAAAAAAACATTTGAAGTAAAATTATAGAGGTAAACATTTTTTTTTGAGGTGAAAACCTTTCTTAGATGTGAAAACAAATTATTTGGTGGAAAAAAATTTTTGAGGTGAATATAAAATATTCAATTCTTGGGATTGGTTAAAAAACTATGAAATTGTACTAAAATACACCAATTAGTATGGAAATTTAAGAGGTACCTTAACATTTTCACTCATAACTTTTTAACCGCTGTACGGATTTTGCTCATTTTCAATACCAGCTCATTTTAGGGACCAGCTCCCAATATGGTCCGACTTTCTTTAAATTTGGAGGTGTGATTAATGGTCTCATATAATATTCACACCCCAAATTCCAACCAGATACGTACGGTATTTGTCTAAATACAATTCAGAAAGGTAATTTCTTTGATATGGATCGATTCTTATCAAATTAAAAAGGGTTCATTACGTATGTTTCAATTTTCATATGAATATCAAATATTTGCGCCCTATAGATTTATTACAAGGTTTACATGTACACATGACATGGACATCATCAAATAGAATCGGAAAGTGATTCTAAATCGATTGGTGTACTAAAAGGTGGATCTTGGACTGATTTTTTTGGTACATACATACATACATACATACATCAGCAAAACCTCACTCTTAGAATAAAAGAATTTTTTCTAACAAGAAATTTCAATTTCCTATTCGCAACCACATTTAATATTTTTTTTTCTCAGTAACTGAGAGTATTACATTCTATTTATTTTGTTTGTAAACTCTTTAGTCCCGATTTATACACAACAATTTTAATTGCAGCAATTCTGAGTTTATAGGAGAGGAAGGAAACGATAAATCGAATCGTTTTCAGGAGAAACAAAAACATTTTATAATAAACTCGTGGCATTTTTTGAATTTTAAAATCACCATTACTTTTTAAATTAAAAAAAAAATATTAAAAAATGTCACGGGTTTATTATAAACGTTTTTTTTTTTTCTCCCTTGAAAAGTAGTAGTTTTTGAGATACGAGGTTGCGTTAGTAAACCCGAGTTAGTTAACCCATTTCCAGCCAATGGTGCCGTAATCACGCGTATTTCACGCATTCCGGAAAATTTTTAGTTCGACCGGCACAACCAAATATTGAAATTGTGGTTGATATTTTTTATAAAAGAATATAGATTTATTCATTAAACAATTAAAATGTGAATATTGATGAAGAATAAAAATTTTTGACAAAACTATATTTCAATTTGAAATATAAAAAGAATTACTTAAAAACATTTTACAAATTAGCAAGTGATATTATATAAAGTATTTTCAACACCAAAAATATCAAAAATTGTTATACGATTTGTGGGATTTTAGAACATATAAATACTTTTATGCAAAAAAAAAAATTATACCACATTTGGATGGGAAGTCCCACATCAACCATCAAATTCTAAACCAAAATTCAGTATCAGATTAAAAAAAAAATAATGTTTTGGCCGGTGTTGGATTAAAATAATTCGTTCTCCTTATCAAATAAAATAAATTTAAATATACCGTTTTTTCATACACAAAAATGTTTTATTTTAAATAAATTCGGGTAACCAGGATTTGGAACAATTTACCCATGAACTTGAAATCTTTTTCACTTTCATTCATGATCTTTAGAAAAATCTAGCTTTGTATTTCAACAGCATTGATTTTGCTTAATTTTATTTTTAAATTTACATATTAATATTTTATCGCCAGTTTTTATATATTTTTAAATATTTAAAATTTTTTATTTTATAGGAAAAGAGTGTATGGTAGTTAGTTAGGAACTAAATTGGTAAATTCAAATTGATTAGTATTTAAGATAATAGTTTAGTATTTAAAAAAATAAGATTAATCTTTTATTATATTTAACATTGTTTTATGCTTGTAATCTTCCCCTATCAATAGGTATGTACGAGGTAATTTTGGGTAGTCTGGTAAAATGAGAGTAAGCAAAAAATTCTCTCACAAAACCATAAAAATGCCCAAAATACTGCGAACGCACAAAACCACATTTCATACCCAAAAATAAACGTCAAATTTATTCATATTAAAAAACATTTCAAATAATGAATACATTTGAAATGGCAAATATGTATTTACATTTTAAAATGTATTTTGCATTATTAAGAAGGAAAAGTTCTTTATAGTAAATTTTTTTTAACTTTAATTTTTTTCAAAAATGCAAAACAGCTAATTTATTAGCAACAGCTGATGATTTGACAATTTTAACATTTTACCCAAACAAGAAGTACGGGTAAGTTCTGGTAAAATGAGAAACACAATTACTCTCTCATGAACGCTCTCATTTACCCAATTTTTGTTACAAGAAACGCTTTCTGGTAAGATTGGGTTCCCGCGGGCACCCGCGGTAAGGTACGTCGAACACACCTAATGTGTCCAATAATTGGAAAGTTTTTGATTAAATAAATAAATAAATAATAATAATAAATTATGGTTGAAAACATTTTAGGTATTTTTGGGGAACAGAAAATAACAGTTTGGGGATTTTCGGGGATGAAAAATCAATATTTGGGGACATTTGACAACATTGTTTCAGTAAAAAGTTTTACAAATTTGTTGAAATTTTTTGAGTTCACAAACACACTTAGTATTTTTTGGCGGGCCAATCTCATGTTTAGTGGGTAAATAGGAAAATAAAAGCCCCTATCATATTTCTTTTAAAGCAACTATAACTAAATGGGTATCAAATTAAAAGTATTTAAAATATATTTTTTGAGCGAGGGGGTGATTCGGTTTATTTCGTTTTTAGGCCGAGTTTTAAGGATGCAGATTATCGATGCAGATTATCTTTAAACTCAGTTTATCGCAGTTTGTAACTGCTTTTAAAATTTGCTTTGTTTTGTTTTTTTGTTTTTCAATAAAGACCAAAATTTGTTGTTCCGACAAATTTATGTAAATAAACTTGGAAATGGCTGACAAAATTCGTTTTCGGTTTAACTAAACCAAGTTTAACTCACATCCCAAAAACCAAAATTTGTTGTTCCGACAAATTTATGTTGAAAAACTTGGAAATGGCTGACAAAATTCGTTTAACTCACATCCCAAAAACTCGGCCTTAGTGGTTGTTAGAGTTTCAGGTGACTTATCCCAAAGTGCTTTTTTCGCCTGTTCATCAAATTTTTCAAAAATATATCATCTATGCGTCCAAAACATGGCCAATATGTGTATAATTTTTTTCTTTTTAAAATTTAATTTGAATTTCAGAAAGTATTTGTAAATTTTTAAACTTTTACTCGTTTTTATTTAAGCGCCTTTTGGGGTTTAAATAAATTTTTAAATATCCAACAACCATGTTTTGTGAGACATTTTTGTCATGTACTAACGGATGGAAATGAAGAATTATCTATACGTTAACTATATTTTACTTACATCAGCGTTTGTAGCCTGTTTAGTCTTATAATATGAATTGATGCCGTTATCCTCCCAACCTTTGGCGCGTAATTCTATTAATTCGAGCAAATTGAGACGTGTCATTATATTTAAGCGTTCGTCCTGCGAAGCATTGCGAAATACAACAAAAGCTCGATCTAATGTATCTTTTGATACCGTCTCCATTTGTGGTCCATGTATGCGTAAATTTTGCACTAATGTCGCCATGGGTTCTGTATTATTAATACCCGATTGCAATGAGATAGCAACATTTTCTATAAGTTGTATTAATTCTTCGATAAGCATAAAATTATTCTTAAGCGAAGAACGTGATTGGGATTTTAGAGGACGTGGTGCCTCTACATTTTTAACAGAGCGTCCTATATGTGCCATGTCTTTTTCTTTTCAAATAATTTGGTTTTAATAATTTTCTGGAGTGATGAATTTTGTTTGCTTTTTGTTTAAGTGATGATTCGTTGTGATGTCAATGACGAGAATACATATATATTTTTTTGTTTTGTTTACTCAAAACTGCTTTCGTAGTGCTTGATTGAGTATCGATCGCTTCAAGTATTAAAAAATCGAAGAAATTATACAGACAAAACTGTTTCTTTGGTTTATCGTTCGCACCTCCCCCTGTAATACAAGAAAGATAGAATTAGAATGATGACACGAATAGGAAAAAAATTAAAAATAGTTTTTTTTTTCGTTTTGCTTTGTTTTGGCTTTCAGTTTAGTACAAGTTGTAATAAACTTTTAAGGCACAGTTTGTAAAAAATTTATTTCATAACTCATGAGTTTGAAATTTTGTATTCATTAATGATTAATATCAAACTTTTAACTAATGTAATAAATAAAATAAATTTAAAAAAAACTCAACTTTTTTATATTTTTTTAAAAAATTCTATTGTTATTTTACATTTTTAGGTGTTAGTTCATACACTTTACAAAAAGAATTTGTTTCCTAAATTTATACCACAAACTTCCTATATAACTTTATAAATCAATTGTAAATTAAGTGGTTAATACTTTTTACTTATCAGGTGTGTAAAAAAACGAATAAAAAGTTTTAGTAATTAGTTATAATTGAACGAAATCACTTTAAAAATATTTTATTCTTGGATATTTTACCTTTATGCTATACTTCTACTTGTTGTCTATAGGTATTAACAAAATAATATTTAATTTGACTGTTCGTTTTGTTTCCTTGGCAATTTTGAAAGTTTTTCACGCTCCGTATTTTTATTATTTTTTTTTTGGATAAATGTAGGTACTTATTGTTTTTTATAAAACTGCTTATTGCGTTTTAGAACATTTTTTAAATGATTATCAAAATTTTTATTTTGCAAATTAATTTATAACAAAACAACAATGATAACAAAATGAAAAATTGCTTCAAATTGAATTTAAGTTATGGGTCAAACAACACTGTATTATCTAAAACTTTTTGAAAGTCAGTCAGCAGCAGTTTACCCTTAATGAATATTCCTATATAACTGCTGTTAAATATCTTTTAATTTTTTTTTAGAAAATCTTTTTATCATTTTACACTATTGCCAGATGATAAGATTTATCATTATGTCCACATTTTAGATTTTTTTGTAACAACATTTAAATAGCTAAAACTACATACAGAGGTGGACAAAATTATCAAACTATATCTCATTAAAAATTATTTTTTTTTATATTTATCTCATTAAAAAACATATATAACTTCTTTTTAATGTAATTAACAAAAATTAAACATCATATTCATTTTCATGAGGACAAAATTATTCACACATTTGTTTGTATTTCAGATTAATGTTGAGATTAATATTGTGTAGCCTAACCTTTTCTTTTTAAAACATCTTTCAAACTTTTTGCATTGAGTCTAATAACTTTTTTGTCACTTGCTATCCAATGTTTTCCCATTCCTGTTTGAGAGTTTTTTTGAGCTGCACCTTGCAGGAAATATTATGTTTTTCAAGCCTTCTGCCGAGTTTATCCAATAGATGCTCAATAGGATTCATGTCAGGTGAATGACACACGTCATTTGCAGTGTGCTTAGGGTCATTATCTTGCTGGAAATATAAATAATCGCCAAGACCAAGTTTTTCTATCTCAAAATATTGAGATAGACCGACTTATCCATCGTTCCTTCAATAAACACCAAGCTACCAATACCTGTTACCGACATACAGCCCCAAATCATGACCCCTTCACCACCATGTTTAACTGTACTGATTGTGATGTTTTTTCCAGTTCACAATTCAGCTTTCTTTATGCACATATCCTTCCATTAGATTGGAAAATGTTGAACTTGCTTTCATCTGTAAATAACACAGTGCTACAGAAGTCCAAAGGTTTATCCGCCATCCATTGTTTTCCAAATTCTTTTCTTTGAATTCTTATTTTGGATTCGATTTGCTTATAAGGAGCTTCTTTCGTGCCATTTTGGACTTGTAGCCAGCCCAATTCAGGGTTCTGCTAACAGTTTTGGGATCTATTTCTTTTCCCAACTTCTTTTTGAATTTTTCTTACGATTGTTCTTTCTTCCTTTGCAGTAAGCTTTCGAGGTCTACCAGTATGCGGACGACTTTGAAGATCAGCTTCGTTTTTAAAACGATTGATTTATTTTTTGAGTTCCTTATTAACAAAGAAATAATGGCTGTGAACAACATATTTTGCTAGATATATTTAATAAGATATAGCTTGATATAATAATTTTAAGGTTATGTGTGAACAATTTTGTCCGCCTCTGTATATATTTAAGTTGTTTTTTTTCTATATAAATATATTTACTGATTTAATAGAAACAATTTGTTTTAAAAAAATTTTGCATTTCGAAATATAATTTTAACTTTTAAGCCCCATTAACATAATGTTCAGTTAGCTACTAACTGAGGCTTTAACTGATGGTTTATTTAACCGCTGTAACAATTTTGCTCATTTTAAATACCAAACTGTTCAAGAAGATAACAAACATTCTGAGTAAAAATTAGCAGCCCCGCTTAAAATTTGGCGCTTGATCATTTCTACGGCTTTTAAAATTACTAAAGAAAATTACTTTATAGAGCCTTAGGCAAAGGTTTTGATGCGTAAAAAACGGAATGACAAATGCTATATACCCTTATCATGCAGTGGTGGTCAAAATATTTGCAACTGAAACCTCATATTAACTAAAAATTTGTATAAATTATCAAAAGGCTTTCAGCATGTTTTTTTTTTTATTAAATTTATTACTTGCTATTATCTTTTAAAAGCAAAAAAATTATAAATAAACTTAAACAATAAAAAAAATATATATATCAACAAAATTTTTTGAAATTCACAACATTTGCAACTCTCAAAGATATTTAAAAAAAGGACAAAAAACTTTAAGTGTTCAGTATTTTAAGGCATATCCATGATTTTTAATTACTTCAGAGCATTTCTTAGGCATTCAATCTATGAGCGTTTCAATATAATCGTTAGAAATTGCATACGGAAGCTTAACTAAGCTAATAAAGTCGCTATATCGTAATAAAGTCGCTATATCGTAACTATATTTCTGCCTCCGTGCTTTGCTGTGGCGGTGGCGAACCTGAGATTAAACTTTTAGCTTTGAGGTCATCGAACTTTAGTTCTTCCATCTGATACCGAGAGGTTAAATTTTGATTCATTCCAATTTATGTGGGACCGGGCAAAGTGAAGCTAGGTCGTTGGTTCTGGAACTGAATATTTTAAAGAAATTTCTTTTTGATACAGTCCATTTGAAAAGCATTTAAAGTTTTGGACTTAAAAACAGAATTATACATGTTTCCAGACATTTTACACTAATATTACTATGACGAAGATTACCCTTTCAACACTTAATTAATACTTTCGAAATGCCGAATTTACCTCCAAAGGGGTAAAAACACAACTAAGCCTTGAGCACGGCCGCCCCGGAGGAGGTAGAACCAGGTTGTAGGGTTTGTTACAGAATATTTCGGCCCCAAGTTGGGCAGCAAATATCGGTAACGAACAGAACTATTGACTGAGAAAAGTAAACGAAAGGACCTAATAACCGTTACAATCAATAATGGGTAAATCCTCTGTAAGAATCAATTTTTAAACGTATTATTTTCTGTAATTGAAAAGTTGTTAGATTTATTAAAAGGATATACCATATATTTTTAAAAGCAAAATTAAATCAAGCTCTTGGAACTTTTTAGCCATTTTAGATTATCTGGATATCTAAAATGGCTAAAAATCTTATGATATTTTTATATTTTAACTTCCAAATTTGATTCTCCAAATTTTTAATATCCAAATAAGAAAAAACACACACACATATCTCAAAAAATTGATTCATAAATATAAAAAATGTTTAAAAACAAGTCAATGGCAAAGCTATATGTTGTTGATGGTGTTGAGGGCAGACAGGCAAAACGCCAAAAAAAATTATTGCGCACTCTTTTAAATTTTTTCAATAAGTATCAACAGTAAAATAAATCTTCTGCATTACAAAAGAATAGAAACAATAAAAATAATATTTACATATAGACCACACTTCCGACCGAGTCACACGCCTCAAACGTCACTAATTTTAAGACAAAACATAAAAATATATTATGCTGGAATGCAATTTATATTGGGGGAAGTATTACCCACTGTATAACTACCAATAAGAAAAATACTTGTGATTAGAAAGACACACTTTTGAAAGAATTAATTGTTAAATTAAAATTTTTTATTGTACATGTGTAAGAAATTGTCTTACAAAATTTCAAGGTTTCCAATGATAAGTGTTAGTTAGTGTCAAAGTTTCTTAGGATCCATACATAAGTGAATAGTCAAGACTTCAAGCATTGATATATGGTACAACTTCAGCTCTTCAAATTAGAAAGTTTTCAATAACATTTAAAAATTAATTATAACTTAGTTTTAGGCATTTTTTATATATTTATTTTTATCTTTTTTATTGTAAATTGGTTTTTAGTAGTACACGAACCATATTTGGCCCAGAGGGCTTGGTTCTTGTATATTTGAAAAAATAAAAAATTTACTCCTATAATCACTTTTAAATTAGAGCTAAAACTTACAAACGCAAGTCAGTTTTCCAGATAGTAGACCTCCAAGTTTGCAAGAGGATATATTAGTGGCACATCCAATCATTATCTCTCACAATGCAAAAAACGTTCTTTTCGTTTGTATAGGTGCAGCTAACAAAGGGTTAGTATTTTTCTAATAGGAATACCAATTGTTTTTTTTTTGCATGTGGAAATGGGTTTTTAGCAGATTTCACAATTGGTTTAAAAATTAGGGAAATTTGTTCAAATTTTTAAACTGCACAATTTATTCTTGTGCCTCTGCTTTCAATGGAATCTCTATAAAGTTATCCTTACTCTATGGTAGAGAAGTAAATAAAATGAACGTAGAAGAGTAGAACAATGTTGGTGCTGAACTCAACATTTTAGGATCTCCAGTTCATACAGGCGAAGTATGAAAAATGTTTAGCCCCTCCCTGAATTTTTATTTATATTATTAAAATTTAATTTATAATCATGTTTTATTTTTAAAATTCTTAAATTTAAAGAAGTTTTTATGTATTATCTGTTATTTTGGTAAGTAAATGATATTTAGTTGGATTTTAGATCATATAAACACATTTTTTATAAATTGTTTTCAATGCAAAGAAACATGAACATTTTTATTAATTAATACTTGTATTCTATGCTGCTGTCTGATCGATTTTTTTTTTTAATTTTTATTCTCTATAATTTACTAATAAAAATATTAATGTTTCTTTGCATTGGAACAAAATTTATAAAGAATATGATTATATGATTTATTTATTTATTTATTCACATTGCAAAAAAAAAATCAAACTAATCATTCATTTAATTCTAAGGTTTTTATATCTTTATTATGTTAATATTTTTTTTATTTAACATGAAAAAAATCGCTAGATCTAGCTGGAAAATCGGTAAAATGGCAGCCATTGTAGCGATCAGCTGATTTTATACATGATAGTTAAAAGTACAACATAATCAAAACAAACCGCTTTTTATAGTTAGATAGAATTCAGAAAGAAATCTTGATTGTTTTTCAAACAAATGATTAAAAACAATAATTGATGAGTTTTCAGTTTTTTTTTTTTTTTTTGAAAAATTAAAGCTTATATATTTGAATTTTTATATATTTTATATATACATTGAAAACGAATAAATTTAAATAAATATATATTGAACTTATTTTGTATATAATAGTGTATTTTGTAAATAATAATAATATATTAAGTGTTGTGGTTTCTCTGGATATTTCTAAATCATTTAATTCTATCTTCTACACTACTATGATTAAGAAGAAAAAATAAAAACATCCCTGTTTTTATTTTTTCTATTTCAGCTTGTGAGGTAGGTTTTAGTTTGTAGACATGAATGGAAGCCGGTCAAGCATTCGATTTCTCTTCTAATGGCTCTGTTTTGGGTTCCCATTTATTTTTTATATCAATGACCTTCCTGATTTTCTTGATCAGAGTTTATGCAATACATTGTTGTTTGCGGACGATGGGTTTTCACTATTTAGTAGTAATCGCTATTTTGCGGACGTTCTTGAGCGCAAAATTAATTAATGCCTTGAACGCATTATGCTTTGGACTTCAAATAATTCATTGGCTATTTCAAGATATCTTTTATTGAATGCAATGTTTTTGTAGGTGGTTCTCCGATTGAATTCGTTAGTCAATATAGATGTTTAGGAGTTTTTATTGATTATAAACTAAATTTTTAGGGTCATATTGATCACATGAGTTGTAGAGTATCGGCTGTTTTGCGTAAACTTTATTCAACAAACTTTTTTCGCATTTTAGTGTGAGACGCAGATTGGCTCATGCGCTCTTGATGTCTCAAGTTTTATACGGCCTAGAAGTTTTTTCTAGTTCAAAATACAATTGTTAATACAATTGTACGTTTTGTGTGCAATATTCAGAGAGGTGAACATATATCTGAGTGTGTTAAAAATTTGATTGGCTGTTCCTTTAAGGATTTTGTCCAGTATCGCAATATTATATTATTTTGATAGAGTAATTAAAACAGGTTTTTTTACTGCTTCATATCTTAGGTTTACTTCTACGCACTCAATTAGCAATCCTCAATTATAAATTCCTTGGATTACTATCTCATTGTTTGAAAGATCATTTTTCGTGAGGGTTTTTCTTTGTAATATGGTTTATTGTCCTATGTGGCTTTGTATTACATTATGTACAATAAATAATATGAAATTGTATTACACCAATTATTTCTAAATATATTTTTCAGTTATTTTATTAGTTCTATTAGTAACATTAAACTTGCTTCAAAATAAAACGAATGTGTGATATTAAATCAAATTTATTATTGTACAAATATTTATATTAGAGATTTCAAATAGTTGTTATTTTGGGTCTTCGATTTTAAATTAAAATAATTTCGGAACTTACTTAAATTTAAGTAGTGTGATTCTTTTATTAATTTTTTTTGTTTATTTATTTTCTTAATACAAAAATTGTTTTAATATGCTATATGTCTAGCCAGCCCCCTCCCACACCCAACACACCTGGAAAATTCCCTAGCCAATGATGTCAGTCATACTAAGGCCGAGTGATTGGTCATTCTGGTTCGGATTTCTTTGCTAAACTTTTAAACCCATTTTTTATCCGTGTGACCGTAGGATATCTCAATCTTAAGTAATGATCAAAACATTTTAAAACCTCGGAAATACATTTTAATTAGATTTAATTTCCTTAATAATAGGTTTTAAAAAATGAATGCATTCTTTGAAACTTTGACTACATTAGACAAATTGTCTGAGATAGCATAGAGTAAAAGAATAGTTTTTTTTTGCGTAATAAACATTCCAATTAGAACACAATATGAAAAACCGGGATATTCTAATTGGGGCGTCTTCTTTTTGGAGATTCACTTTCCTTTTTTCCAATTAGTATTACAGTACGCGGTTTAGCCTCGTCATATTAACAGACCCCACTATCGTTATTTTTTTTAGCAGAAGAGTAAAGGAACGCAACAAATATTGTATTAGCCTCGCCCTCCACTCTTGCCGCCCTTCCAAAAATTGAATCATTTGTCGAGAATAGCAACAAAACACAACCAAAAGACTGCGATGAATACAGTTAGTTAAGTCAGCTGCTCTGCCTGCTGCACAGCCATTAACCAAAAAAATTTTCACAAACGCACACATTCAATTCACAAAATTTTAAAGACTCGTTTAGAATTTTCAGAAAATTACATTGAATATCATTTATCACACATTTATAAACACTTTTTCTTTGTTTTTTTAAAAGTATTTTGGAATAAAACTTACCAGAATTTTTAGCAAAATTAACTTTTTTAGTTTTGAAGAAAATCTAATCGACACAGACACACCAAAGCCGTTTGCATTATTTTTTTTAGACGGCGTTTTATTTGGAATTTGGTTTTCTTCTTATTCAACTCTGAAGGGAAATTTTTCGGTACCAAAAATTACCACAAATTAGGTGAATGAGTTTGTGCGGCAAACAGAAAAATTTACCACTCGCAAAAAAGAGGATAGAAATAGGGTAATTTTTGGTTTATTTTGTCGAAAAGTTTCGAATTAAAACAACACAAAATTTACTTGGTGTTTACACGTTACATAAATTAGTTAAAAAGTAATTAAAAGCTGTGTTTATGTGGCAATCTATCAAGGTTGGCTTATGTCATTCTCATTTGAATTTGACATATGCTAACTTTTAGCCTTATCGCTTAACGTAACTTATGTAACGGGTATGTGACAGAAGCCAATGTCGATTTTTCCCCCTAAACATAGCTTTTATTACTGTAAACTATATATTATTTTTGGCGCGGGTGGCTTTATATTCTACTACATTACATGGAAATAAATCAAAAATAAATAAACAAATAAAATTAATAATCACGAGGAAAAATGAACTCACGTGAGTAATTTGAATTTTGGTTAACGCTCTCTTGGCAGCACTTTTGTTAGTCATAAATATTGAACTATGACTTTGGACACCTTGAACTATTTCGTTCACGAATGGCACAGCTCTAATGCTGCTCACAGACGAAGGAGCATTAGTAGAAACATGAGTATGTTCGTCGTCTGTAGAAATGATTCCTGATGAAATTCATGTTTCATTTTTGGTTCCTCAAATATAATTTTTTTTTAATATTTTAAGTTTCCAAAAACAATGTTCCTTCGTCTGTAATTATGTTTACTGTTTTTCTATCGTATTTTGTTGACAGCAGTCGATGTGAGCGGTGCTTTTGCAAGTTGCGGAGTAAATAAAATAAGAGAGAGACGTAGAACAAGACAATTTAAAAATTATATAAATGAATATAAAAATTTACGAGAACTATGAGACAATAAATATGACATCTATAAAAATAAAAGCAAAAACAGCAGCATATGAAAAATTAGCAACAGAATATAGAAAGATTCTTAAAATTTTCTTTCTTATGGGTATATTTGAACACACAGAACTTATGTTTCGTTTTTGGTTCCATCGTCTGTACTAAAAAAAAAACATTAAAAGAAACACATGTTTCTACTAATATTCCCCCGTCTGTGGGTAGCATAAACATTTGATAAATTATAAAATCTATACAAAAATAATTATTTAAGTGATCAAGTTAAAAATTTCACGATCTTTTATAAAAATGTCCAGTGTTAAAGCGGACACAGAAACTTCTCTAAAAACCGAAAAACCCGACGTACAAAATGAAATTAAAAAGGTGGATAGTACAGCAGCAACGGAAAATAAATCACTTACTTTTAAAGATTGGAAAAGTTTAAAAGCCAGCCAAAATAATGATGAAAAATCAAAGACATCAAAAATTAATATTAAATTAAAGAAAAACGCTAAGGACAGCATAAATAATAAAGGTAGTTTTAATACAAACAATGGATTTAGTAATAATGCTGGCGGCTTTAATAGAGGACTGAACTCCTGGAGACCACAAAACTTTTTTGGAGGTAACAATGGTGATTGTGACAGCATAAATAATAAAGGCAGTTTTAATACAAACAATGGATTTAGTAATAATGCTGGCGGCTTTAATAGAGGACAGAACTCCAGGGGACCACCAAACTTTTTTGGAGGTAACAATGGTAATTGTGGCATACCACCATTCATGTCACTACCCAACTTCAATAACAATTTTATGATGGGTTTAAACTTAAATGGTTATCGCGGCAACAATTTCAATAACCATTTTAATAACTCTAATTGTGGTCGAAATGTGAATAATAATAATTTCAATAGCCATAACATTTCTAGTGAGTTTAAAGGCAATAATTTTCCAACTGGTTTTAATAGTAATAATTCTAATGGTCCCAATCTTCCGGATAGCTTTTTTGCTTCGGATGGTATCTATCGTCAAAAAGATATGATGCAAAGACCTTTGTCACCGAGCGCTAATCCCTTCCGAGATGATCGTAAAGCGAATGAGTTACTGCAAAAATTACATAATAAAGAATTTCAGAAACCGCTAAAAAATAATAGGAGTGGTGATATACAAAAGGGGCGAGGCGGGAATAAACAAGGTGGTAAAAAATCAAATTTTTCTAAACCACCCGCATCTACTCAAAATGTTCCCAAAATCAATACAGAACCAACAATTTTTGTACCGAATCCACAGGGCAATTCTGGTGTGGCACCTTATATACCAAAACCACGTTTACCAAATGAGAATCCCGATATGACATTTGAAGAACGGAAAAAAGCATGGAAAGAATATCGCGAAGCTATGAAACCCTTCAAAAATCGTGAATTTTACAATGCCCGACGTGTTGTGCAACGTCTGGGTAAAAAGGATCCCAAAGAATTGGAAGAAAGAGACATTTTGCGTTTGACCAACGCTAGGGAAATTATGGCATCCCATAAAGAACGTTTATCAGCAAAATATGGCAATTACACAAAGGCGGAAGATTCATCGACAGAATTGGGGGAATTGTATGTTTTAAAAAAGAAACCTTTAAATGATTGGGATCATGGACCTAGGCCAAGACAAGAAAAACAATTCCAAAATTATGGAAATTTTGGTGAAAATCAAAAAAACAATGAGTTTGGACCAGGACGTAAAATAGTTGGTGGTTATTCAGGGTTTAAAGGATTTGTGTCAGGTGGGATTTTAGAGAGCAATGGACAACAAAGATTTTAATGGTCCTATTTACACTAAACTTTAATTCAAATAGATTTAATTTAAATAATGTATATTGTTTACAAATTGTAACATATTTATAAAAACCTAATAAATATTGAATATTTGAAATATCCTCAAAACTATTTTTGTATAAACAATTTTCTAATAAGGGTTTTTGTAAAAAGAATCTTCAGATTTGAGAATTTTTCTACAGAAAAAGTAAATATTTAGAGATTTTTAATATCTATAGAAAAGGCCCTTAGGTTTTTAAAAATTTTCATTGGAAAAAAGTTTCAGTTATTGTGTTTACAAAAAAAAATTAACTTCTATTGACTTTAATTAAAGAGGTTTCAGGCCAAGAGTATTACTTTTATTACAAATGGCTCTTAAATTTTATTTATTTAATTCAACAGGTAGTACAAAAAGCATTCATGGCCAAAATAAAGTATTACAAAGTAAGTAAGGATAGTAAGTCCTGTTTTTTTCTGTTAAAAATGATAGACCAAACGAAAATATAAAAAATAGTGTTTTTCTTAAAATTCTTAAATAAAACGGCAACAGAAACAAGATTAAGAATAAAATAATATTTTTTCTTTTAACGTTATTTTTTCTACATTGTGTTTCTCACTTACAAATTCGGATACCCCCTGCATCAAGCGGCGATGTTTAATCTAAAAATTATGCACAAGAATAAGCTTTATTTTCGAGGAAAAAGGTTGAAAAAGGTTTGCAAAATAAGCAAAAACAAACTTAGCTCCAAAGTCAAAAATTTTCAAAGTTGAGATCTTTTAAAGAAAGTGACCAAAATGTAAAAAACTTTGTATAGGAAAACCCGTAAAATCTGTATGAAAGTCCTGTCAGTAAACTTTTCTAAGAATTTAAAAGTTTTTCTATTATTTAGTGATGAAAATCGAAAACGAACAGCTTTTAAAGTATAGTAGTTTCGTCAAAATAAATTTGACTTCAAATTTTTATATATTGTATTACTAAGAATTTTTAATTTAGGTAACAATAAATAATTTTTAAAATATAATTAGTGAATAATTAAGCTTTGATAAATCTTATGCTCATGACATATTTACCCCCGCTAGAGATAGAGTAAAAAGATATTAATATGTTTAACTACACTTTATTTTGTTTAACAATATAACGAAAATTATTAAAAATAAATATATATTTTAATTTTTACTTGAAGTTTCCAAAGTTGGTGTTGTATCTCCCAATAACTCATGCCTCTTTTGTTTACCCCTGAGAATAGCCGCCTTAAAGAGGTTACAATATAATTCAACGGCAGCAGGAGAATCATCATTACCGGGTACGGGATATGTAATCAAATTTGGATTACAATTAGTATCCACTATACCAACAGTAGGAATGGCCATTTTAGCAGAGTCTCTTACCGCTGTATGTTGTGTCAAAACATTATTTTGTGTATTAAGAAAAATACATAAATCAGGCAAACGTGTTACAGCACCAAATTGTACATTAGCATTAGTGAAAATACCACCACGCCAGAAACGGGTATGAGAGAATTCACCCGCTTCCATAGCTTTTTTCTCTACCATATGTGCATTTAAAGCATTACGATTAAAAAAACAAATAATTCCATCTCTGAATGCAATATGGGCAGTGAAATTTAAGGCTTCCCTCAAATGCGATGCTGTCTTATTTAAATCGAATATTAAATGGCCCAAACGATTGCCATAAATATAGGAACTCATCCGTTCATCCAAAGAACCCTCCTTATGACCATAGTGTACCCGGGCATTGAAAAGATCTCTAACAGTAAATAGATTATGTACTTGAAAATAGTCGGGTTGCTGTAAAATTTGTTGTTCTATTACGGAAATATCTACTCTTTCAGGTTGTGTCGATTCATTAAGCAGCGCCGCAGTAGATCGTGGTCTTATGTGACGGAATAACGAGAATCTGCAAACTAGTTTTTACTGTATATTAATAGTGTAATTTAAAATGCAGTTTAATAAATAATTTACCATTTCTTAAAGGATGTGTTAACATTTTTTTTATATATTTCTGCACGATATTTTTTTTACAGATTCCTCGACGGAGTAAAGAGTCCCAAGCCTATGATATGTATTTAGCAACGGTAAAATGATGAACTTAGTCTCGCCGGCGGCAGTTTTGAGGGATTAATGAACTTTTCTATTTCGTGTAAGCCAACACACACCAGACTAATATTTAAGCGCACAATTTTTGTTATTTTCGTAGGACACGGGTTGATATTCATCTGTCATAAAACGTATATGTATACAAAGAGCTGTGTGTTAGTGTGCATTGTTGAAGCTGGTGCATTGTTGAAGCTGGTTGAAACTTAACGCCGGTAAGGATGCTTTAGCCATAATGATATTTAAGATATTTCGATAACGGTATTTTAGAAGTAACGATTTTCTATTTATATCTGTAACGGTATTTTAGGGATAACGATAGTCAGTAGCAAGGAATTTGAGACAATAGCGGTACTTTAGCGGCACTGCTTGAAACCCCAGGTTTAAACACTTAGGTAGTGTATACAGCTGACGTTCTACTTCAGACAATAAAAAAATACATGCATTACAGAAACAAAATTCATACGTACGTCTTGTGGAAACCACATTCTTAGTCGGCTAACCGACGATGAATTCAAGGCGGAAAAAAGCCGCATGACTTGGATCTCTGAAGATAAATTCTTTCTTTTTTATAGTTTTGTGTAAATTTTTGTTTTAAAAAAAATAATAAAAACTAGTGGAAATTATGAATAAATTGTTATAAATAAATAAAAATCCTTTAGTACAATCTGTAATAGGCAGTTGGCAAAGATGTCCAATAACAAAAGTTCAGAAACACACACAAAAGTAATAAACTCTTCAATAAATACGGAATTTTTCGATGCAGAAAGTAACGATGATAATTGTTGTGCTTCCAAAAGTTTATCAGAAATAGAAACAACTAAAATACAAAAAGATGGAACAGTAAGTGATGAATATTGTTGTGCAAAATGTGGTAAAACATTAACAGAGTTAGGTAAGTATGGAAAACTATTTCAAGTGCAAGGTCAGCTTGAATTGGGGTACTAATGATGAAAGTATGTTGTCATTCTTTTGCAGATGTAAATAATAAAACACAACAAGAATCATTTGGTAAAACGAATTCGCTAGCAATTATAGATCCTACTGCAAAAACAGAGCAACCATTAGATAATGATTTACAAAAAATTCAAATTACATCTGATACAGAAACTCCATCAACATCGGGATTATCAAGGGATATTGCAGAGGTTGAAACAACAAAATTGTTACCCAAAACAACATCCCTTACTAGTACTGAAAATGCATTGCTACAAGATCCAATATGGCGGGGCCATAAAAAGCATATATTTATTTTAAGTGATGCAGGAAAGCCTATTTATTCACTACATGGTACTGAAGACAAATTGGCCATTCTCTTTGGCATTATACAAGCCCTAGTTAGTTTTGTGGAAAATACTCAAGATGTAATAACTTCAATTCATGCTAAGGGTATACAATTTGTCTTTATGATTAAGAGTCATCTTATTTTGGTAGCAGCTTCAAGAACAAATATGAGTGTTAAACAATTACAAATGCAATTGAAGTAAGTATAATATTTTGGTTTTTCTTCGATATATTAAACTTGCATTTCAAGAACTTTTTTTTACAGAAAAACACTCAAATTATATATGAGTTTTTTCTATACTTAAATTAATCATTCCTATAGAAAAACTAATCAAAGAACGTTTCCTTTAGAAGAATCCATAATTCTAACAACACTTTCATATTTTGGAAAATTATTTTTAAACAAAACTTTTAATCTTACTTTTTGTAATTTTTTTGTTCGTCACTATGTCAAATGAAAAGTTTTATGTAAATAGTAAAAAAGGGCTTCGGTACAACACGACAAAACATATAAAATAAAAAAAAAAATCTGGTACAAGTATAATAATATAATATGTTTTAGAAGTAATGTTAAAATAATTAAAAAAGGTAAAAAAAATACCAATTTTTGTAATTTTCGAAGAACACTTAAAGTTAAATTACACTGAAGAGTTTAAGAATAGATTAACAGCTATTGGTGGCACAGAAATAAAGCAGTAAGTCCATTTTTTACTAGATTTGCTTTCGAGTCTTGAAGCAAGATTAGTTTTTGAATTTTAACTCTCTATCACATACCAGAGTTTCATCCAAATCGTTGGAGAGTTCACTAATAAGTAATTTTTCCGAGGGCATTTTTTCTGTAGAAAATTTAAAAAATCTATAGAATAAAGAGATTCGGAAGACTAATAGAAGAATAAATAATTTTTTAGTTTTTTTAATAGCCCTCAGGTCCTCAAAGTCCTTTTTTATAGTTTTAAAATAATTCCTAAATTTAATTTTTCACCCTAATGTCTGTTAAATTATCTCAAAATTATCACAGCTTAGTGCTTAACAAACAAGTTCAGCAAACAATGTTTAGTGTAGCTGAACAAAAACCACTAGTTATCTAAACACCGATAGGTAACTATTGCTTGAAATTATGAGCATAAATCGTTGAGAAATTTTCCTAATTTTCATTTTTTTTAAATTTTCAGTGATTCTATATTTTACTGTTAAAATTTTTTGTTTTTAGTTTATTTAAGGGCGGCTTATACTCTAGCAAAAACATTTATCTGTTTTATATTTTATTTCGATCGAACATCATTTTCTCTCTATGTATACTCCAAATTTTAATAAAAATTCAATCTAGTGTAGAAAAAAATATATAAATTTTGATCGCGTTTTTCTCACAACCAAAGGTTTAAAATCGGCTACCACTGTACAGCCAAGACGGGTTAAACGATTTCGATCCGGGTTTTGGTATTTTGTAGCCAACTTTAGAAAATTCCTTATGGTGTTCCTTTTTTAATTTTCTGTAAAATAAATTTTAAAACTACACGCAAAGTAGATTTTATTTCTTTTTTTTTTGGATTGTCAAGTTTGGCACCTATTCAAAAAAGAAATAAAAAATGTTAAAAAAAATCGGGACGTCTTAAAAAAAATAAAAAATTTTTAAAAATATTTAAATTTTTGACAACTCTTCAAATATACCTACTTAAGTTTTTTTTTATAAAAAAAAATTATTTTGATCCTAAATGTTGATAGTTTTTGTCCGCAGTCATTTTTTGTATATTTTTAGGGATTCCAAATTTTGTTTTTTTTTTTATCTTAACTCGTAAGGATAATAAGATCATTTTAAGGGGTTTCTTTCAGTTTTCAAACAAAAAAAAAAAAACAAAATAGTTGTATATTTCTTTTAATTGCAATTTTTTCATACTTTTCAACCTTAATAAATTAAATTTACTTTATTTCAGTTTTTTAAAATAAAAAAAAACGTTTTTAAAAAAATTTCGAGTGATCCCAAATTTTTATTATTTTTACTCCATTCAGTTATAAAAAAGCAATTTCTTTATAAAATAAAAATCTGTTAATGATTAAACGTTTTCAGTAATCACAAATTTAGCTTAGAGTTACCTTTTCTATAAAACAATAATACAATATTTTTTTTTGTGCAATTTCAGTGATGTCCACAATCAAATTTTATCTACCCTAACATTTACACAGCTATCGAAAATATTTCAACAACGTAAAAATTTTGATTTAAGACGTTTATTAGAAGGCAGTGAACGACTCATAAACAATCTGTTGTTGAACGACAGTACAAATAAGAAAGTAACCAATAATGTATTTGCCTTTCTAACAAATTCCATACGTTGTTTACCACTACAAACATCGATGCGTAATAGTATAGTTAGTGCTATAAAGGATAATTGTGGAAAAATTAAAAATTTAGTATTTGCTATATTAATAGCCAAAAATAGATTAGTATGTCTGGTGCGTATGAAAAAGTATTCAATACATCCAACCGATTTAAGGTGATTTTAAGAAAGTGTTAATATTTAAAAGAAATTATTAAACCTTTTCTCATTTTTAGATTAATATTCAATTTAATTGATAGTACGGAATCATTTAAAGCCTCTGAAAATTGGACACCAATATGTTTGCCCAAATTTGATATGAATGGTTATTTACATGCTCATGTCTCCTATTTAGAAGACAATTGCCCTGCATGTTTGTTGTTACTTACCGTAGATCGTGATGATTTCTTTACTTTGTCTAATGCTAAAAAAGCTATAACGGAAAAAATGAAAAAATCTCAATGCTTAGAAAATATTAATGAGGCCGTTTCGAATATAACAAATTCGAAACATCAACTTAATGCTCATAATATTGGTATACCGGAATTAAGACATTTCTTGTATAAACCAAAATCAACTGCTCAAGTTCTTTGCTCAGAAATTGTACCACCTTATACATCGTTGGAAGAATTTGAACGCTTAGAGGCCATTTATTGTGATTTATTGGAAAGGGTACATCATACGGCGAGACCTTTAAAATTAATATTTGAAGCTAAAAGTAGTGAGGTAATATTGGCTTGGTCTACCGCTACTTATGAGCTATTTGCCGTATTTGAGCCATTAACTAAAAAGAGTACGGTGATAAAAAATGTTGATAAACTAATCAAATGGGTCGATAAGGAATATGATATCTATTTTATACGCACTCATCCTACATTTTGATTATGATTTTTATTTGGTGTTATCTAGAAAGTACTGAAGAAGAATTTGTAAAAAAAAATTTACGAAATGTTATTCAAAAATAAACTAAAGTATTCTATTTTGTTTCAATTATCCGTTTTGCCAATGAAATCTTTGTAAAGGAATGCTATAAATTAATAAAAATTTACTAAAAGTAAGTGCATAATGCAGATCTAAAAATATACATATATTCGAAATAATATACATATTTTAATTTTATTATTATTAATTATTATAATTGTAAATAAAAATGTGGTCACAATATGTAATTCTAAATTACTTTGTTTTTAGGTTTTCCTTGATTTTATTCGAATTCAAGAAACTAAATTCAAGAAACTATATTCAAGAAACTAAATTAATTGTAAATACATTTTATTTGCAAGATCACAGGATAACACAGGTAATTTTATTAAATATAATTTAAAAAATAAAAAAAAAAATGGTTTTTTGTAAAGAAAAAAATCTGAAATGATTAAAAATGGAGTCAATTTTGCCAAACTTTTTATTGCAAAACATGCAGAAAAATACGTGGCTCCTTAAATTAAACCGGTATAACACACCCACTAAGAAAATGATTAAAAATTCGCTTAAATAAAAAGTCAATCTTTCATAAATCAAAATAATGCTTGCTTTAGGGAATAAAAACCACACTCAACTATGACTACATTGAATATATATTTATTATGACTTCAAGGAACGAAACAAATTGGTTTTCGTCACATTTAAATGAATATTTGGGCACGGAAAATTTTGATGAACTTCAGTAAACTATTTATTTGTCAGGAATAAAAAAAATTGGTAAAATGATGGATGGTTCAAATGAGACTATGTTGACAAATAAAACGCTTTTTTTTGCCAAAAACTTTATTCACTGACTTATCACTTTAGTCACTGACTTATCAAGCCACCCTCGTAATACACTCACTAAAAAATAAAATCTGCAACGGCAACTGAAATTTTTTTTATTATAACGGGAAATTTTTCTTATTTGAGTCCAGCGGTATTTTTTGTTAATCTTAGCAACACATGTCTGCTGACGTGAAGTACAATGAAATTTGTAGAAAAAATTAGCAGCTGCTACTAAATTTTAGTAAACTTTTTTGCAAAAAGATGTACAAAATATTATTAATATAAGTACAAAATTACAAATTATTTTGTTATCGAGCACCAACATATTTTTATTTTATTTATAAACTTCTTAAATTTTTTGAGCTAAGGTTGGTTTTTTTATATATAAAAATATTATTATTAATTTTTCAATATTTTGCTACTCCATTGTGTAGCATCACACCATGACGATGCCGCTCAACGTAGTAAAAAAACGTTTTCTTGGTTTTATATGGGAAAATTACAAAGGTTCGGCATCTTTTCAAATTGGTTTTTTGCGATTCCAATTGATTTTCTTTGCAAATCCAATTAGTTTTGAGTAGATTTTGTTTGAAAAAAGTTTTGAAAAACGGAAATTGCTCAAATTTTTGCAAAATCAGGGAAATTTGCTCAATTTTCCCCTGTTTTCTCTCAGTTTTCGAACCTTTGTATTTTGTATAAAATTGTATTTGGCCGCTGCCGGCGCACAGTGCTTTGTTCCCATATAACGAGTGAACAAAAATAGAAGGAGTTATCGTAGCTTACTGAAATTTAGTACGCGATTTTAGTTTGAGTTAATTAGAAGATAAACGAAGTTGTGGGAAAATTGGTATAAGGACACGCCTACCTCCCATATATCCTGAAGTTTAAAAATGTAATAAAATCTTCAAATTTGGTCAGAACCTAACTTTAAATTTGATAATTGTTATTAGAACAAAGTTATTAACGTGCCAGCCAATTTTCTTTTCAATCGAAGGAAGGACTCGCTTACCTTTTTTAAAAAAAATACATAAAATCTGTAAAAGTTAACCGATTACATTCAAACTTATCAAATTAATTTAAATAAACATAAAAAACATGTATACTAAAATTCGATGACTCGGTTTTGTAACTAAAAAGTCATTTTGTACACTCACAATATTATTTCGTTAAAAACAAATTAAAATACATATTAAATTAATCGAAAATACAATCAAAAAGAGGACTACTGATTTTTCATTATATATTTAACCCATTTTGTTGTTTATTTTCAATCATTGTTTAATAATCGACAAAAGTAGTAAAAACAATAGAAAGTCGTTTAAAATAACCATCAAATTTTTATTAACAAAAAGTTAGAAAAAACTACTTTTGTGGTTTGTTTTTCAAATTGAATTTTTTTTTATTTGTATTTAATTACAAAACAGAACACAACATATACAGGTGTATATATTTTTATTGGGTTTGTGTGTATGTATATTTAAATAATTTCTTGTAATTTTTATTGAAATAATTTTGTA
Source organism: Eustalomyia histrio (assembly GCA_949748255.1). NCBI lineage: Eukaryota > Metazoa > Arthropoda > Insecta > Diptera > Anthomyiidae > Eustalomyia > Eustalomyia histrio. The sequence continues at coordinate 24,065,945 of OX456526.1, read as the reverse complement.
TATATACAAATTATTTTGGTAAAAAAACAAAAAGGAATTATATGAATTTCTATTATTTGAAGCAGAAAACATAAAATTTTACATTCAACTGAAAATATCAACTCCTACTGAATGTCTGTAAATTTTTATAGTTTGTTTTTTGAATGACTGAATAAAATAGTTAAAAAATATATTTCTATGAATTTCAATTGATTCTTCATTTAAAAACAAACTTTACGTATTACTTTTTAAATAAACTACAGTCGGTAACGGAAAATATATTGTGAGTGTATATCATTTTTTTAAGTCTTTATAATCCCTAAAAATATTTTTAAAAAATATAAAAAAATTTACTTACAAAAAAATAAAATATCTTTAACGTAATAACAAATAACTAAATACTATATTTAAGAAAATAAGTTTTTATTGAAATCTGACTTTTATAAAAATCGAACTTGAATTTCAAAATTTCTTTTGTATATTCACAACTTGGGAAGTTTCTAAAATAAAAACTTAAAACGATAAAAAACTACACTTCCAACAACCATTCAACAACCATTCAAGCTACAGCTGAAACTTAAAATAACAGACAATATGATCAACCTGCTAGTGATTGAGATCGTTAAGGTGCTGATGTTTGATGTATCTACGAAACTGTTGATCGTGGATCGAATATCAACATGACTGACATATTTTGTAGAAAAAAAAAAATAGACGAAAATTGTTTTAAAATACAAAATTATCACTTACTTTATATTTCATGAAGAAATATTTAAATTTTTTAACCGAATTTTGTTAGTTTATAAAGTTAAAAAATTTAAGAGAGATGTGCCTGCTAATTTCTTATTTTCCACATAAAAATGGTTGGTTCTATCGAGCTACCTTAAACATTATAATATTAAGCGGCCTCTGGCTTAGGATTTGTCAACCATTTGATTTTTATTTAATAACTTCTCACTATTTCTTTAATCTTATTTCAGATTTTTATGTTATTTCATATAGGTCGTTTTTTTACCTTAACATTCCCACACTAGATAATTAAATTTTAAGTAAAAATGTGAATTTAGTACATATTTAAAACTCTTTTTTTTTGAGTTGTGGCAAAAAATAGGCTCTAAATTTTTTTTGGATCTTTTAAAAACACTATAACCTGACTAAAAACAAAATAAAAATATGTTGGATTTTTTTTAAAATTCCATTAAACTTTTATAAATTTTGAAATTTTTTAGAAAAAAATATTTTTTGTGAGGTATTAAAAATTACTCTAGATAAGAAAACCAACCCAAATTTTATTTTTTCCGTACGTATTGAATAACACAAAAATCAAAATTTCATGCACTTTCTTAAAAAAATGAATTTTTTGGAACTATTTTCCTGAAGCAATAAAATGCAGTTTTTAATTCATTCATTTTTGCTTAAATTTCACTAACTTTAGCGCCCTCTAGTGCAGCCTAGGAGAGCCAAATGATACAAGTTCCTTAAAATTTATTTGAGTTGTATTGTTATCTATCGATCACTATAAATTTTATCACATTTTGAGACAATTTTTTTTTTTTTGATTTTTGTCTATGGGTCAAAGCACAGTGCGGCGTTGCAATCTCTATACTATTCTTACTCTATGATCACACCATGACGATGCCGCTCTCGTAGTAAAAAAAATATTCTCTTGGTTTTATATGGGCAGATTACAAAGGTAAGGCATCTTTTCTAATTGTTTTTTTTTACAATTTCTTTGCGATTCCAATTGATTTTCTTTGCGAACCTTTGTATTCAGCGATGCCAACTTTTTAAAAGCAAAAAGCGTCGTCCGTGGAACTAAAAAGGGCTTAATTTAAAAGTTTACCAGTTTTTGTGTTTTTCAGTTTATTTTATTTGAAAATTTGTACTTTTAGGAGATCGATCTTATGTTTTAATGTATAAAATGCATATTAAAAAAAGAAAAATTAATTGAAATTTTTAAATTAAAAAACTAGAATTTAAAAGAAATCGCTAAAATATTCGTTTTCCAACAAAATCGAATTTTCTTCTTCATTTTTCGGAAATAAAATTGTTTTAAAATAAACTTGCACTCTTCGTTAGTCTAGTTTGAATTAAATTTTGCAGAAATATTTAACTGTATTTTGTAATTTGGGCAACAGATATTGCTTCTTTTTAAGCCTATTATATATGGATTAAACAATTTGATGTATTTTATGCAAGCCATACACGTTACAACTGTTGGTACAACTCGCTAAGTAATTCCCCAAGTTTATATAAATATAATATATAATAAAACATATTGAGAACCGTTTACAAATTTTTCCACTAACTTTTTTTCTGAGTGTAAAGAGACTAGTTTTATTCTTTGAAATATATGAAGAAAAAAAATTATTTTTTTTTTTCTTAAAATTTTCCTCTTTGAATGAATTTGTTTGAACTTTTTGTAGTGTAAGTTTCACATTTTTAACTTAAAAGATCTTACACAGGTCGTTAAAGGGGCATTTTTCGCCAAAGTTTTTAAAAACGGATGTTTACGCAGGTGGAGGAATCAACTTGCCAAATGTCAGGTTCCTAGTTCCAGCGGTTTGTGCTTAATGATTAAGGGTGCACATTTTTACCAGGTTTTTTTGAAATTCCAGAAATCATATCTTTAGTAAATTAAATTAAAATCTGAAGGATTTCAGATTTATGGCAAATCACCTTTTTTTCGCGTTCCATTCGAAAAATCCAAAAATTACAATATCAGTAAAATTACAATATCATACCTCAGGGAGAACATATTTTAGGTTCTAGGCAAAGCAGTTTGGGCAGGCCATTAAGAAACGTACTTTTTCTCTTTTGAACTTTCAGTGTGTGTACTTTTTTTGATATTCGTAACAGTTTGGTTTTTATGCGTTTTTTCAAAAAGTTTTTTTTTTTACCAATTTCGAAAAACTTCCAATTATGTGGCAACTCTGGGGCGAAAATAAATTCTATATGGGTATTAAAATTTTTATTTTTTGGGACTGGACCGCCAATAAATTATATATGTCTCTGATTTTCCTCTCTTCTAGCTCATCGGGATACATTCCTTGATAGACGATTCCCAGAAATGGGAGTGTGGTACTCAGAAGACTAATGCGTTTTACTCCTTATTAATTATTTGAAATATAGTAATATTAAATAAAATTATCATAAGTACTGATTTATAATTGTACTTATAAGAGTGTTTCCCGATGACGGTTTGCTTCAGACGAATAAAAATACAATAGCAAAATACCTGCAATACAAATAAAAACTTATGTGGTGTTTACTAGTGCAATTTCTAGTGCAAATTTGCATAAGTAAACAACGTAATGTAGGCGGCCATTATGTCGAGGTCGAGACTTAGGAAATTCGGTAGCATGAAATGTGGCGACCTAAGGGGTCACACGAAGATTGCCAAGATCTTTATGGACGACCCGATCTCAAGGATAGGTTGTTACCGGAACAGGTTCTCGTTGTGAGTTTTGATAGGAGCATGTTGACCAACCGGTCTTGGGAGCCTGAACTGGGAACCCAGGTATGGTACACGGATGGCTCGAAGCAGATAGGTTCCAGCGTGTTCTTCCTATGGGCAAATATTCCTCAATTTTTCAGGCTGAAATCTTCGCCATATGTGTTTCTGCGGCAGAGTGCCTGCGGAGGCGTGCAGTTAGATCTGTATCTTCATTATTTCTGAAAGTCAAGCGCACTCAGGGCTCTTATGGCCTACAAGGTGTCTTCTGGACGGCTGATGTAGTGCATTCAGGCTCTTGATCGACTTAGTAGGAACAACTCCCTCCCCCTGGGTTGGATTCCTGGCAAGGTTGTGGAGAGAGCCGGAATATTTTGACTGTTGCAGGAATTCTCGTAGCCAATGCCAGGCCAAGAGATTTATTTCTCTGTCCAGTGGGGTATCGGGGCGACTACTAGCCCTTGGTGGGAAGAAAACTTGACGGGGTACGTTACTGGGCACTGCGATCTCAGGTACCCAACGATACAAGAATGGCCAATCGGACACTGATATTTGTAGATTTTGCGAATTGGAATCGGTGCATGTTTTCTGCGAATGTCCCAGGCTTTGTGTCAGCAGACTCAGGTTTCTGGGTGACCGTATCGTGTTGCCTTCAGACGTTTGGAATACTTCACCTGGTAGGATTCTTGCTTTATCGGTAGCTTGGACCTTTAGGGGAGCTCCAGGCGGCACAAAGGACCTACGCTGGTCGCTGTGAGTAGTGCCATTTGAATCCAATCTAGATGGTGTTTCCACAAGACGTTTGTGTGTATATAGTCACTTATTCGTACGTCTTGTGGAAACACCATATTAGTTTCTTTTCAGATCGTAGTCAAAGCTCGCAAATCCATATGTTATATAATTGGTGTCATTTTTCTTACCACTGGGTATAAACAAGTTTAATGAATAAACATGTGCTCTAAAATGTTCCTATTTCTCAAAAATTCCTTTATTTTACAACCATGTCCTTTGTTGAAAGCTCCTCTTCTATGGCAAAAAGAGAGCTTTTTGCAAACTATAATTAACACGGAAGTTTTGAACTCATTGTATGTGCTCACTTTACTGTCAGTTGAGTTCAGGATACAACACAATATGGTTGTTATCAACTAAAAAATAAATAGTATGCGACAATAAACGAAATAGCAAAAGAATGTGCGAAGGAAATTAGCAAGAAAAAAGTTATATCTATATGTAAAAAAAAAAATAAAAGAAAAATTTAATTTCAAACACCTAAAAGAATAAAAAGCCAGAATTAAATGTTAATAAATGAAATGAAATAATACAAATTGAAATTTATGTATAAAAATAAAAAATTACAAGTGAAAGTGTTTAAAATTAAGGAAAAAATAGAAGAAAAAAAATTGTGTACAAGAATATTTTTTGTATGAAAACCACGCAGTTTTAACAAACCGCGACAACCATTTTTTGGGTGTTTTACCAAATAGCTATGTATGTGTGTGACTGAGTATGTGTGTGTGTGTGTGTAGGTGAGTATTTAAAATCCAGAAAGAAAGGAAAAACACAGTGGACGTATTTGTTATAAATAGCCATAATGCATTATGTTCACTTTGTTGGATATTCCATAAAAGGTTGTGACCCAAGTTTTTTTTTTTACAACAAAAATGGGTGTTTTTTTAATGAAATTTTTGGGTTTTTATCCTTATTCACATACATACCAACACACATGAACACTTATTCGTATATATAGGACACACACTTAGGAATACAAGAATGTCTGCATGTATCTGTCGTTTTTTTTTCTTTTTGATGTTGTTCTTCGTTCTTTTTTTTTAAAGGCAGACACAATTTATGTGTGTTACGGACAGAGCTTGAAAAAGATAATTCTTTTTTGAATCATACCGCATAGAAATTTATTCATTTTATGAATCAGTGAATATTTTATAAATTTCTTTAATTCATTGATTTGATATTAAAAACATTGAGTAAAAGATTTAGTGGAATTTATATTGATTCGATTAAATAATTTGTATAAATCAAATGAGTCATTTTTGGTTGAAATGATTTGTTATCATCGAAGCAATTCGTTTGATTGCATTAAAAGAATAAAAAGATTGAATCAGATTTAAACTTTATATCAAGGAATTATGTTCTTAATAGTCTGAACACGGGGATGATATAATAGTTACAAAATTTATTTTATTAGTACATTTTGAACTTTAAAAGTAATACTTATAAGACGGGGTTTTAAACCAAAAGTAATTAAGTTGAGTTTGAAATTTTTTTTTAAAGAGAAGCAACAATCATGAAATTCTTCATACTAATTAAATAAAGCTCTTATTCGAAGGGCTTCAAATATGGCAACACTGTAATTGCGCGGGAACAGTTGTTGCCCGCCATCTGATGAAGCGAAATCGTTGAAGCTTGCCCTGCCCTGCATGTTATTTTACTTCGTTGGGGTAAAGTGCTGTGGGAACACCGAAGGAGGACGTTGCGATATGTGTATGATATAGTAAAACTCATATATGTATATTATTTTTATAACACTGAGGATCGAACTCGTAACCTTCTGTGTAAAAGTCCAACGCGCAAAACACGAATGGTTAAAAAAAGTCTTTGTAAACTTTTAAGTCTAGATTAATGAGGATCGCCATCAAAAGGCGAATAAACTCGGAGGCCATTTTTTCCATTGCAAATTTTTTTAATTCCTTGTCCTTAGATTCATACATGAGAACTTACAAGCTATGTGTACAGCTAGTCACAGATTGCGCAGATTTCGCTTAAATTTAGATATATGGATTAGATAAATTTAACTAACATGTCAATTTTAAGTTGGATATCAAATTGAAGGTATTAGAGAGAGAACAATTTTCCATTAATGCACAAAATTCTTTCAAAAACTCTATAAAGAAAAATACGTTATTGTATACTATTTTTTATATCCTTAATTTGAGTTTGGGCCCCCAATCCAATTACGTGACAACCGGATTAGATTGCGCTGAACACAAAATCAATTTTATGAAGTCCACCCTATCCTTGGGCATCCGTAATGTTCTCATGTCCTCATCCGTAATGTCCTCATGTCCTCAAAATTTTGACTCAATGGGTACGTCAAGAAACAGAATTTCGGAATTTGGTGTGAGGAGCAGCCAGAGGCAGTGCAAGAGTCAATGCACCCTGAAAGAAGTACCCTGTTTGATGGGCCTTGTGGTCTTCATTGGACCGTACTTCTTTAAGAACGGTGAAAATTGCAACGTTACAGTCAATGGAGCAAGCTACCATGCGATGATTACCACTTTTTTTTTGCCCAAAAAGGAAGAACTGGACTTGGTTGACATGTGGTTTCAACAAAACGGTGCCACATGCCACCATGAAACTATTGAAAGGCGAGTTTGGTGAGCAACTAATATCACGTTTTGGAGCAGTTCATTGGCCGCGAATATTATTTTTTGTGGGGAAACATGAAGCCAGCCACAATTCCAGCCCTGGAAAACAACATTACAGCTGCCATTGTTGAAATACCAGCCGAAATGTTGGAAAAAGTATTCCAAAATGTGAGGTCACGGATGGACCACCTACGGCGTAGCCGTGGGCAACATTTACATAAAATAATCTTTATAGGCATAGGCTTTTGCGCTGTGTCCAGACAGGATTTCTGTAAATCTTGTCAAAACTAAATAATGGTTTTATTGTTATTGAATTAGACAACTTCATTCTACAGGTACACAAAGAAAACAGATTCATCCTGACAAACGAAATTCTTGCCAACTGAATATTTTGGTTGCAGCAACCGAATTACTTAATTGTCCCAATCAAATATTTTCCTGATACAATTGAAATATTTGGTTTCAACCGAAATGATGTTGTATTAATCGAAATTCTGTTGTACTTACCGAATTTCTGTTACCACAAACAAATATATCGGTGGCTCCAACCAAACCATTCGGTTGGCAAAAAATTTGGTTGTCACAATGAATCTGTTTTCTCTAGACCTCCCTATTTGGCATCCGAATAAAGCTTGTACCCTGATCGAGTTGGACCGCAAAAAAATGCGGCCCAAATTCAGCGAAATCTGTGGGTGACTACGAGGATATCATCTTTGGTAATTTAATTTCAAAGTTGTTTCTATTTAATGTTGTTTCTGCTTGATTTAAATTTTTTCTACAGAGGCACATTTTCGTACCCTATTTGTTGTTCCATTAGGAAGTTACTTTGTAAGGTTTTGTTTGACAGGACCTTTATATAGAATTTTTAAAAAGTCTTATAGGACGGTATTTGTGGAACTTTTACTAATTCGTGGACCTTTTAAAAATTCTTTTCGTGGGCCTTTTTAGATGCCTGATATAACACAATTCGTTATTTTTTACAAGTCTGCTCGAAATCATTTCTTTAGTATAACCCTATTTTTGTGACTTCTAAAAGTTTAATAGAACTCTATTCGTAAAACTTTTTACAGGTTTTTCTGAACCTTATTTGTAAGAATTTTTACAAGATTAAAGCAGATCCTTTTATTTGAACTTTTCAGAAGTTTAACACACTATTATATTTTAATATCAAGTTAAAGGACTCATCGTTTATCATCCCTGTCTTGTGTTATATTTTAACAAATAATGAGAATGTCTACGTTAAGTATTCGCAGCTGTTAATAATTTTTTCATAGATTCTCGTTTTTTTACGCGCCTTTGCATTGCAAAAAGCTTTCCCTTTTCTCGATGCTCTCCTTTCAAGAAACGCTCTCTAATTTTATGACTCTCCAAAAATTTATTACGGAAATACATTGGCGTTTGAAAGTAAAACACTGTGTGTTGACGTCGTCGTCATTATAATTGTCTTATGTACATTCATATGTATATCCTTTTTAGCGCCCGTTATTTTTTTTTTTAATATTTGAAATCGTGGTTTTTTTACTTCGCTTCTTTATTATTTTTGTATTGGACTACCTCACGTCTGTAATACTTAATACCGGTTAACATGTGTGTCTGTGTGTGTGTGAATTTGTGTAAAAACGAAAATTCTTAATAAAATTGTCTTATACGTATGTACTCGTATGTTTATAAAACTTTTTTGGTTTTGGATGTTGTTTACAAATTATGGATTTATCATAAAATCTTCAAAATATAACAACAGAATGGACAAAATCTTCTTTTTCCACATCATCACCATCATTTAATATCCTTATTCTTTAATTGGTTTTCTTTATTAGAAAAATATCCAGCTGGCTGTAATTTCCCGTAATCAATATTGCTGACGACAAGAGAAATAGGTTAGTAATAAAAGTTTTTTTTTTTTTTTTTGCATATTTTTAAAACTTAATCTGATTAAGTGAAATGTGATTTTTTTTTAAATAAATAATTCTATTAAGAATAATAAAAACAACTCTTTTGACTAATATTTAACTATGTGTGGCAAACAGAATATCGGCAATCACAAGCGAACCATTTGATTAGCAACACATTCGGTTGTCCAGCACGAATTTCTTTAACTGACAAGGATACTATCGGGATATGTGATAGAGGGGACAAATTCATTAAACTTTCGGTTATAAAACTATCGACTTATGTTGATATTTAGGGGATAAAAATAAAGTTCTTCGAATTTTTAAATTAAGTTATTTCATATCATACCCAATTTGTATATGTTTCGTTAGAAAAAATCTGAAAAAAAAACAAAGAAAAAAACGGAAGAATTTTTCACCTCACAATTCATAGATAGAAAACTTATATGTACATAGTATTTTTATGAGTTGATGTTGCCGTCACTAGGGATTGAACCCGCAACTCTCTGTGTAAAAGCCCATCGCGCTAACCATTACATCACAAAGCAAATATCTACACTAGAGGTAGTGGTAGGATAAGGGAAGCCAGATTTTTCAATGTTGTTTCAAAGGTTGCACTTAACCCAACTTTTAATTAACAACACAATTTTATCGGGTTGAACACAACAAACAACACGTTCCGTTTACGTACCGTTTTCGGTCCGTCATAAACAGAATCCAACTCCATTTACTTACCGTTTTTTGGAACCGCATACGGACCAGAAAACGCATTTTAAGGAACATCGAAATTGATTCGAATACTTTTTAATACCGTCAATGACGGACCGTTTACGGATCGGATGAAAAACGGATTTGTCCGTTAAAAACCCGTCAATGACGGATCGATGTATCGGATAAAAAACGGATTTGTCCGTTGAAAGCCCGTCAATGACGGACCGTTTACGGATCCGTATTCGTACTGTTTTTTCATCAAAAAACGGATTTATATAAATGCCTAAACTTTTTAATTTTAAATAACAAAAGTAAGTTTTTTTTTCTTTAAATTTTTTATATAGATATGTAATAAAATAACAAAATAAAACTTTTACAAATTTAATTAAATTAAATATTTATTTTCAGCATAACTACCATTTCTATCCATCACTGCGGTTAAATATTATGAAAAAATAAAACAAAATTTCAATTTAGGTTTAATTGCTGGCGTTTGCACATTTTTTAACAAAATCTATTTTAAATTGGCAGACAATATTTTTATTTGCAAAATTGCATAAATTTGCGCAAAAGTTGTTTTAAATTTCATAAATATTTACCTCAAATTCGGTGTGAGATGTATGAGAGCCGTATTTGACGATACAGAAACGGTTGCGCCAAAAAGGAGTCAAAACGTATTGTTTTCGAAAATTCAATTATACGGTCCGTTAATGTTCTGTTTACATGCAAGCTTTGAGGGATACGTATTTACTGTCCGTAAACGTACAGTAGAACCGGATTCATGAATCCTTACGCTTCAGAGATCCGTAAAAATTTGAAAACTCATATTGTTGCGAGGGCAAGCAAATAAGTCCGTGACTTGTTGAATTTTCTGCCTCTTAACGGAAAGGGGAACACTGCTACTGTCACCACGCATTTTGACTCCTGTCAAAATTTGAACAAGCTGTGTCATTTAGCTTGTGTTTGACAGCCGTTGATAGCAGGAGACCGTGTGGTTTGATCAGAAAATGGAAAATAGTGAATTTCGTGTGGCAATTAAGCATTAGTTTTTGCTAAATAAACAGTCACTCAAAGCAAGGTTAAGCTTGATAAATACTACAGGAACTCTGCCATTAATTTTAAAGGTAAAAAAGTGGTTTACTGAATTTCTTTGCGGTCGTACAAGAAGATGCCGAACGTTCTGGACGCCTAGTTGAGGTCTTCACACCCGAAACAATTAAAAAAATTTACGACATGGTATTGGCCGATCGGAATTTGAAAGTGTGAGAGATTGTGGAAGCCATAGGTATCTCACATCTCGTTGTGGATTCAATTTTGAGTGATCACTTGGGTGTGAGAAACCTTTCCGTAAGATGGGTGCCGCATTTGCTTACAATCGACCACAAACGTAATCGTTTTAATGGCAAATTAGGCTACGAATTGCTTCCTCATCTGTGCTAATCCCGGATTTAGTCCCGAGTGACTATTTCATGTTTCCAAAGCTAAAGAAATGGCTCGGCGGTAAGATATTTCACTACAATGATGAAATCACTTCACAAACAAATACCTATTTTGATGACCTCGACAAATCTTATTTTTTGGAAGGGATAAAAAAATTGGAAAAACGTAAAACAATTTGTATAAAATAAAATGTTTTTTTTATCCAAAAACCTGTGTTTCATTCAAAAAGTCACAGACTTATTGAAGCGCCCTCGAAAATTTTCTTAAATAATTATATTGTAAATTTACTTACATTTTGTTTACAAGGTGATGCCAGGTGTTGAAAATTTTTACACTATTTTCATACATATTAATGCTGAATGCTGTGCAAACGTAATTAATAAAACTTCATTTCTTTGTATGAAAAATCTGATTTTAAATCCAGTTTAAACTAGATTTTCGTCAAAATCCAGGTTTAAATGAGATTTCGGACATAGAGAAAATTCAGTATAAGATATTTCAGGTTCTTAAGGGATTTTCATAAAGAATCTGGGCAAAAGAGTGCACTTTGTCGGGCTTTGCTAAAAAAAAAAAAAAATAAGAAAAGAAATTTTTAATTTTTTTCTATGTTCTTTAATGGATCTACAATGGATCAGAAAACAATATACATTTTTGGAATCCTATGGAAATTTCCTTTCATTTGACTATCCACACTTCTATGTTACTACGCGTACCAGTTTTGGGGCCTGAAGGGCCTTACAGGCCTCGTCCCCAAAAATGGAATATAGGAAAACATTTTTTTTTAATTCCAAATATTTTTTTGGACATTGCCCGGCAAAGTGCACTTCAGCCAGAATCTGATATTAAAAATTATTTTTCTCAAAGTAAATTTAAAACAAAACATTCATTTACTCTTGACAAACTACTGTACTTATTTTTGATTTAATAATTTACAAGACTCAACAGTTATCATTACAAAATTTTAACCATAAGTTTTTAAGCTGTTTACAAGCTTTTACTTTTGAGAATATTACATATTAAAACAAATGTCTTTTTCTCAGCATATAAAATATTTACACTCATATAAATAAGTCTTATTCGTACATATTTTTTAGTTATGTATTTGTCTCTAAAAATAAAGTTTAAACCTAAATTTATAACACTTTAGCAATACAGAACTGTGTGGACTTATAAAAAATTCATAACACGTTACAAACAACGACGTACGATATAACATAGAAAGATATTAAAACCTTGTCAATAGGAATTCTTGTTATGATGGTAAATACTAAGTTAGTACACAATCATATATAGTATTTTATGTGGCTATAAATCAGAATAAAGTTTTCCTTAATAGAAAAACCACCCCTCCAATATAAAGTAGATAGACCCCACACCCACACACTCACATTTACACATACCTTTGCACACATGCTTTCTTAGAGAGACAAAACTTTCTAACTGGGGGATGTTGAAAAATTAATATATGAAAAATATTCAATAAATTCCCACACAAAATAGCACTAAAATAATGGAATAATGGCGATATGATAACAATTCTTTACTAAAACTTCAAATTGATATCTATTCCATCCATTTCCCCTTTTCCTTTCTCGCTAAAACCAAAGAATTTCCACAAAATACCACAAAAAATACATACAAATTAGAATTTATAAAACTGTCATTAATTGACGTCGAAATATGCCAAGCATCGTTTAAAGCGTATTTTTGTAGGACAATATAACAAAAGTACGACATGAAAATAATAGGAGAATATTGAAAATATTTGCGCATTTACAAATTTTTGAATAATTGAAGATCATACCTGTTTTTTAAGTGTTGTTGGGGAAAAATGTAGTAATTAATTTTTAATTTACGAGGGAAATTCTGAAAGTTTTTGAAAAATGATATTTCCGATAATGATTTTAAGCATGAGTAACTTAAAAGGACAAAAATTCTTTATTTTGATATGAAAATATATTCACAAAGCTCGTTAAGAAACCTTGAAGTGCTACTCTTTCCCTCATACTTCTATAATTTCTTCGTTATTTACTGAACAAATTATAAATGGTAATTAGATTAGATTAGAAAGGCCCTATGCACCGCGACCTAAACAAGTTAATGTTTGGTGCAGAATAGTTTTTGTCCTAAATATTGAGACTTCTAATGAAGCAAATCACCCTACTGAGCACAGATTTCCAAATTTCCAAAGTAATTGTAAGTAATTGTAGTCTCCTGCAGCAAAGCCTAGGACACATGCATATGCTCCGCTGTCCCTGCGTCCAATTCACAGAACCTACAAGTATCCCAATCAGACAGACCTCTAATCCTTAAGTGGTATCTGAGATTGCAGTGTCCAGTGAAAAATCCTGTTAAGGTCCTTAAGTCCTTCCCCTTCAGAGAAAGAAGTCTCCTGGATTTTCCACTAGATGGGACGATGAAACTCTTAGCTTGGCGCTGGCCAATGGTAGCATTCCAGCACTCAATCGTCTTGTATTCCCTTCAACTCCTAAGTTTTTCTCTGATATATCCCGTGGGGTATTCTCAGGGCCAAAGAAGTGGCCCGTTCGTTGGCCGCCTGCCCCTCGTGCCCAGGAACTGATATTATGAATAATTTGTTAATCTATTGAGAGACACAATGCAGTCCAGGACAAGCCTAGACGACACGTCATATTACAAATATATTATACAAAGTATTTTTCATCGTTGGCCACAACTTTTTCCCATCTCTATGGCAATTTTCGGATACCAGCTCCGAAGAACGACTCGTCTTTTGAGGCAATCCAAATATCTACCCATTTTTTGTTCTTATAAAGTGAACTTCTGCTGGGGCAGGCCATATGTCATCGACCGTAACAACTAGTAGTCGGAAGGAGCGATGTCTGGAGAATACGGTGGGTGGGGTAGGACTTTCTATTTCAGTGTTTTCAAGTAGGTCTTGAACCGGGACGAGCGTTTTCATACGGCAAAATCACTTTGTCTTGTCACAAATGCATGACTTGAGTCCGAAAGCGTTACCATGTGATCGTTTCATTCGGTTTGAGCAGCTCGTAGTAGAGCACGCTGGTGCCTTCAAGTACAAAGCATAAGCTTCTTGCCATGAAAATTCGGCTTTGCGAAGGATTTTGATGGCTGTCCGTGCAAAACCCATGATTTTTGCGCTTGGAGTTATAGTAAGGGATCCACTTTGCTGCAAAAAACCCTGCCTTTTTGGCGTTCGAGGAGCTATTCGTATTAACAAGCGAAAAATCGCCGTTCGACGTCTAGCGGCTTCAACTTGAATGGCGCTCAGTGTCCTTGCTTTTGAATCAATACCATGCCTTTTAGGCGTTTTCTGACTTTCGAGATTTCAATTCTTAGCCTTCAAACTTTTTGAGTTGACCCGGCCATTCCTTGTTTCGAGCTCAAAATCAACACTTTTAAACCAACCAAACCATCTCCGACACGATTGTTCAGATAGAGCATGGTCGCCATAAACTTCCTCAAACATTCGATTACCCTCGACCGCACTTTTCTTCGTATTAAAGTAATGAAGAAGAACCCCCCCCCCCCCCAAAAAAAACGCTCATTATTAATTCAAGGTCCCAATTTTAAGGTCCCATTATTAACTCAAGGTCCCAACAAAAAAATAAATCTTATGTACCTTTTTATCGGCTGAATCTCCCGGTTTTCGTTTAGGGGAATTTTTATTTAAAAAAAAAAACAACTATGTATAAATTGGGTATCAAATGAAAGGTACTTGCAAGACATATTACGTGCAGTATTAAAAATATGTAAAAGTTTTTAAATAAAAAAGTTTCGAACAACTCTCAAACCCATTTTTACCTTGGGCCGATATGTTTATTTTGATCTGCAAGTTTATAATTTTGTTTTAAAATTTTTTTGGTTCGAGATCCTAACTAAGAGAAAATGTGAAAAAAATTGTGAGAACCAGCGGCTTATATATTAACCACTCAAAGGATAAGGGATATGCGAAATTACAAATAGCTTTTCCCCTGTCAATTAGTGATTTGAAAATCAAAGATGATTGCAAGGACAAATTCTAAAAATAGATGGAAAAAGCTCATTTGATAAATCTAAGAACAGTTATCACCCACCAACTGATGAAGAGTTGGCTAAATTGTTGAAGTTTTTTAATCATGTTAATTTACTTAGGTGGGGTTAAGCGTTATTGGAACATGTTTTACGGAATTCCCGAAATCGCCGGTTAAATTAAATTTGCTTTGGCCAGACCATATTAACTTAACATAGCACTTTTATTTTTTATTAACTTTCTATAACTACATATTGAAATTAAAAAAAGTCACTATAAAATAGTAGTATTTATTTAATTTAAATTTTAATATCATTTTAAGGTGTTAATATCATTTTAAGATGTATTTTTAACAAGTTGTAACATTATTTTTTTTTTTATATTTTAAAAGCTTTTAAAGCCTGAGAGAATATTTAATAATTCCACAGATGGCCAAAAGGCAAACAGGCAAACACAGACTGCCAGGCAAAGATAAATGAAACTAGCTTGCATTATGGTACAAAGGAATCTTGTATGCACTTTATATTCATTGTCGTAAAATTTCTTTATAACAACCCAAGCAGAAATTGGCAATGGTACAAAAAGATCAATTACTGGCAAACCACTGGGCACCTGTGGAACTGCTATTTACATTTTGCAAATTACAGAATTTTTACAGAATATTTACAAATTTTTGTTGCTAACTTCAGAAATCATTTTACAAATTTTTGAAAATTTACTAATTTTAAAAAGGCGGATATTGAAAGAAATGTTAATTTTAATAATTAAAACTTATACATACTAACCTAAATTGACTTAAAATGTTACATAGGTTAAAAAAGGGATCTAAAGTGAAGACACTTTTCACAGCCGGTTCATCTCCAAAAATAGGGAATCTACTTAAAATAACACTAAAAACTTTTTTAGTTCTAAAAATCAACCCTTAAAACAAATAAAATTTGACCTTTAAATCCAAAAACTTTACTAAAAATATTTTGCAAAAAATATAAAATTGTGTATTCGAATTCGTAAGCCGATTTCAAAAGAAATTAGCAGCTTTAAGGTGTAACAAGTGCATATAAAAATAATTGAGTAAATTTGTGCATTTTAATAATTTTTTTTTATCAATTAAAATTTTGCTATATTTTGCAATTCATTAAGTTTACAGGAATTTACTAAAATTTAGTAGCGCTTACTAATTTTTAATACTAATTTGATTGTACTAATATTAATAATATTTACTAAATATTTTTTGCTAAAATTTAGAAGCGGCTACTAATTTTTTCTACTAATTTCGTTGTACTACAAGTCAGCATACATTTGTTAGCAAAAAATACCGCTGGGCTAAAATTAGCAAAATTGCCCGTAATAACGGCAAAATTTTCAGTTTTTTAGTGAGTTTAGTTGAAACGTAAAAAAAAAATACTATTTATTGCTTCGAACATGTCGAATTTCGTACTAGATTAAGTGTTTTTGGGGAGAATTCTTCTTCATTACTTTAATATGAAGAAAAGTGCGGCCGAGGGTCATCGAATCTTAGTGAAAGTTTACGGCGAGCTTTAAAAGTGATGATTTCAAGCTCGAATACAATGAACGACCGGGTCAACCGAAAATGTTTGAAGACGAAGAATTGGATTCATTGCTCTATGTGGACGAATGCCAAATGCTTCAGGAGTTTTCAGAATCATTGGGAGTCATGGGATTGATTCAAAAGCAGAAACACTGGGTGCCATACGAGTTGAAGCCGCGTGACGACGTCGAAAGACGATTTTTCGCTTGTGAACAGCTTTCCCAACGCCGAAAAAGGCAAGGTTTTTTGCATCGTATTGTGACTGGCGATGAAAAGTGGATCCATTAAGACAATCCCAAGCGTAAAAAGTCGTGGGTTTTGCCCCAAAAGCAATCAACCTCCTTTACAAAGCCGAATATTCATGACATGAAGCTTTTGCTCTGTATTTGGTGGGAACAGCGTGGTTTGATCCAATACGAGCTGCTCAAACCGAATAAACGATCACGGGGCAACGTTATCGAACTCAAGTCTTGAGTTTAAGCCGCGCACTGAAGCAAAAATGGCCAGAACACGAAAAAAGGCACGACAAAGTGATTTATCAGCATGACAACGCTCGGTCACATGTTGCAAGACCTACTTGGATACGTTTAACTGGGAAGTTTTACCCCAACCGCCGTATTCTCTAAACATCGCTTCTTCCGGGTGTCCCAAGAAGAACGCAATTTTTAAATTTTAAATAAAACACAGATATTTAAAAAAAAATCGTGAAACTTTATTATATCGTAAAGTAGACAGAATGAGGTTATGTATGGAACAATATATCGTGCAGATGGCCGCCGCGGCTTTGCTGGCATGCACGCGATCTTTTAATGAAATTTTCAATGACCGTTTTGCATGAATGCTGCGGTATTTCATTAATGCAGCGTCCAATTTCCTCTTTTAAGGCTTGAGTCGTCGTCGGCTTATTCGCGTAAACCATCTACTTCAAAAAACCCCAAAGAAAAAAATCTAATGGTGTTAAATCGCACGATCTAGGCGGCCAATTCTGATTTCCAAAACGCGAAATAACACGACCGGGAAATGACTGATGCAGCAATTGAATTGTTTCTCTGGCTGTATGACATGTGGCGCCGTCTTGTTGGAACCACATGCCCTCCACATTCATTTCTTCAATTCTAGGCAAGAAAAAACTGGTTATCATTTCACGATACCGAACACCATTGACTGTTTGCGCTTGACCAGCCTCATTTTCATAAAAAAAAGGTCCAATGATTCCTCCAGCCCAAAAACCACACCACACAGTGACACGTTGAGGATGCATTTGCTTCTCGCGAATCACTCGAGGATTTTCCTCACTCCAAATGCGACAATTCTGCCTATTGACGAAGCCATCAAGATGAAAATGGGCCTCGTCACTGAAGATGATTTTATCGGCAAAATCAGCATTTTCATGTTGTCTCTCCAATACCCAATTAACGAACTCCCTTCGCTGTCCATGGTCAGCTGGCTTCAGTTCCTGAGTCAATTGAACTTTGTATGCATGAAGATGCAAATCTTTTGTCAAAATTCGCTGCAAAGTGGATTTGGAGACACCAATTTGCTGAGCTCGGTGTCGAATTGAGGTGGATGGAGTTTGAGCGACATCATCACGTACAGCTGCGACATTTTCAAAATTTATCCATTAATCTCTTTACAGTTGACTCTTTTGGAGCATTATTGTGACCCCAAATTGATCGCAATTTGCGAACTGTAGCCGCAAAACTTTCACCATTTTGGTAAAACAATTTCACAATGAGAATGCGTTGTTCATTCGTGTAGCGCTCCATTTTTACTAACCTCGTACCTTCTACACTCACCAAAAAAAGTCTGTAATGGCAACTGAAAATTTTGCTGTTATTACGGGAAATTCTGCTAATTTGAGCCCAGCGGTATTTTTTGCTAATCTTAGCAACACATGTCTGCTGACGTGTAGTTCAATGAAATTAGTAGAAAAATTAGTAGCCGCTACTAAATTTTAGTAGACTATTTGTAAAGTGGAATTTAAAATCCGTTTGCTAAAATCAGCAAAAAAAATTTCTAAATACTATAAATATTAGTACAAAGTTTTAGATTTTTTTTTATCGAGCATCAAAAATTTTAATTATATTTTTTAAAAGATGTTTTATACAAAATAAAAAAAAAAATCAAAGGCTTAAAAATTCTTAAAACATAAACGAATTTATCATTTTGTTTTAATTTGGTAATTTCTGTTTTGAAAAATATTTTAGTCAATTTTTTTTTTTTACTTTTAAGGTGAAATTAAAATTGTTGTTAGGGCGGATTTTTAGAACTAAAAAACCTTTTTAGTGCTATTTTAAGTGGATGTCCTATTTTTAGACATGTGTCGGTATCTTCACTTCCGATCCCTTTTTTAATCTATGTAACATTTTAAGCAAATTTAAATTTGTAGGTGTAAGTTTTAATTTTTAGAAATAACATTTCCATCAATATCGACTTTTTTAAAATTAGTATTTTTTTTTGCTAATTTTAGCAAATCGGTTTTCAAAAATTTGTAAAATGATTTCTGAAATTAGCAACGAAAATTTGTAGATATTCTGTAAAAACTCTGTAATTTGTAAAATGTAAATAGCAAAAACATTTGCTAAATAATAATTTTTTTACTAAAAATCAGTACAAAAATAGTAAATTTGGATTGAAAACCGTTTACAAATTTTTCTACTAACTTTTTTTTCTGAGTGTACTAGCAAACAATAACAATTGTTCAAATGTCAAACAATGACACTTCGAATGTTGCCAGATTTAAAAATTGCGTTCTTCTTGGGACACCCTTTACTTTTTCCGGTCGATGACACAGCAGAAGTTCACTTTATATGAACAATGCAAAAAATGGGTCGATAATTTAAGCGAAGGCGTGAATAACGTTTTAAGCGACAATTTTTACAAAATCTGTTTTTTTATGACTTAAAAATGAAATTAGGCAAAATTATGCAGGATTTCGTTATCAAAATGCATTCTAAAGAAGTGTCAGTGGGATACACCTGTTCTAAAAAGTTTTTTTCGATTTCTCAACAATTTCAATTTTGTCGTTTACATCGTTATTCGCGGCTCTGCTTCAATTGTATTGCCTTAAAAGACTAGTCGTTCTACCCAGCTGATATCCGAAAGCTGCCAGAAAAATGGGAAAGATTTGTGGCTAGCGAAGGACAATAAAATTTCGAAAAAACGATCATTATTAATACAAACTCCCAATACAAATTAACCATTTCTAATGATGTTATCATTACAGGATTGCGAAAATACTTTTTGCCAGCATTTGTAACCACCTGGTAAAGTGCCTTGTCACCGCTTTCCCCTTTGTATTTTTCTAACTGGAAATGTTTGAGGCTAAATTTTTGGTGTTTTTGTATGAAATTGAAATGCAATATTTAGGATTATAAAATCAATTTTATGCAATAAATTGTTTTATTGTATTTTTCAGTATAAATATTTTTGTTATTCGTAACTTTCAATTGTGATTGTTGTTGTGATTTTCTCTTGAATCCATTTATGATATTAAAATTCAAGAAAATAATTGTTTAATTTTGACAATACATTCACATAGTTTTTCATTGTTTTTCAGTGGATGAATATTGACATTATTTTTGTTTTTTCTTTCTTTTGTCCTTTTGATAACATACTAAATGAGAAAACAAAAGTTTTTTTTAACTGGAACAAACTACATAACATACTATTCAGAAAATATTACAAACATACATACGTTTGTATGTAAACAGTGTCAACTAAAAAACATTATCACATAGCCCTTATGCAATACAATTTTTGTATAAGTTTTCATATTTTGTAAACATCATATTGTCAATAGTTCTGTGTTGTTTGTCATTGTAATAATCCGACTGGACAAGGTTATCATTACATAAATTTCAATACGATTGCAAGTAGAGCTGTTATTTTGACAGACACTGTATATTATGGTACACATTGATTGTAATGGCCATTGTTATTGTTAAGCAATGTGTTATGATCTTATGATGGTCAAGTATGGAATACATACAAAATAGATTCTTGTGAATTCAACAAGTAAAAGTGTTTTCTACATCTAAATCTATTCATACATGGCAATTCTTAGATGTAGTCATTAGCAGGGAAACCAAAATTATTCGTATCAGAGAACTGTAAAATCAAATTTTTTTTTGATTTAATCATACACTCAGAATATTATGTAGTTAACTGTTTGTAGTTTAATAAAAAAGTTTTCCGTTTCATTTAAAAATAAAGGAAGATACATTTATTTTTCAAAGAAACATCTATATTAACTATTTTATACATTTATTCGAAATAATTTACTATCATTTACCGATTTTTTTCAGTTTCATTTATTTTTTTCATTTGTTTGAAATTTAATAAAAATTTACCCACAAAACGGAAACTTGTGGTTTATTTGTGTCCGTAACAGTTATTATAAATTTAAATTTTGTTTGCTGTCTGTTTCAAAAAAAATATTCAAAAAATTTCAATTTGTTTTTTTATTTAAATTGGTTGTATATATACAAAATTTTTCAATACAATTTACAAGAACTTCATAAACAACACATACATATACAAATACATTCACACAAAAAGTGTTTATATGCATACATACATTTTGTATTGTACGAGTATATTAAAAAAAAAAAACAAAAAATACAAAAACGGAAATAATTTCAAATAAATGAAAAAAACATTTATTTTTTAAGGATTGGTGGGTAAAATTTTGATATTTATTTTAACTGATTATATCAGTTGTTTCTTACGGATGTGTCAGTTGATTTATTAACATTTAAAAATAAATAACAAATGGCATTTAATTTAAATGAAAATTAAGTTGACCGGTTTTTAAATGAAATATCATTTCTTTTAAATGATATTTTCAGTTATTTTAACTTACAAACTTTTTTAAGTGTACACAAACATTCTTGTTCACATTTAATAATTCAACAAAATTCACTGTAGAATAAAATCAGCATCATGTTACTGATCGCGTAATTGGGATCAGTGTGTACCATATGTCGATTATGTTTACTGCAAATGTAATCACTCAACAAAAAGTCGGCGTTGAATAAATCAGAAAAAACAACAAACAACGCATATGAGTTTATTCATAATTACAACAAAATAGAAACACACTTTATAAATGTACATTAGGGTGGGACTTAAACCCGCTTTTTTAGAATTTTTATTAGTAATACAATACTAAAAATATTCTTCTTTGTGAAATAAAAATATTTTTTTTGAAAAAAAATTTAGGTCGATATATCAGACTTGCCTAATCCGGAAAAATTCAAATATTGTCTAAATTTATTTTCATCTACATATTTTGATTGGAAAATTAGGCAATATTTAACTTTAACCGGATTGGGCGAGCCTGAGATGTCGACCTAAATTAAAAAAAAAAAAAATATTCACAAAGAACAATATTTTTGGTATTCCTAATAAAAATTCTAAAAAAACGTATTTTAGACCCACCCTAATATATGTTTTTTTACAAAACCACCTCCTTTTTATAGATAAGAATCTATTTTGTTTTAATTATTTTTTTTCTGATTTAATCTACATCAAAATAATTATTGTTGGCTCGAATGAACAGAATAAAATCAATGGTTTAACAATGACCGATGATTATAAACCAGTGACAAAACAATTTGCACATCGTTTGATTGATTTAAAATCAGCAACAAATATGTGTGTTGGAGTATATTCAGCGTTTGAACGCAAACACAATTTATTTTGTGTTGATTGCGTATGAACGTTTTGCAATCAGCAAATGCAGTTCTCTGATTCGTATGCTTTGACAGACATGTTTTATGCGCTTAAAAAATGCCCTTTAAACGGAAAACATGCTCCAAAAGCTTTAAAAATATGCTCTTGAAAAATACTAAAACATTCCAAAAAAAAACCATGAAAAAGAACAAAAAAAAAATTTTAAAAATGCACTAAAAATATGCTCTTATGCTAAAATATGCTTTAAAACCTAAAATATGCTCTTAAGGCTAAAATATGCAAAAAAAAAATGCTCTAACATATTTCTTAAAATCTACTAAAATTGATAAATACCTTATCCATTTATCAATACAAAAATGAGCAGAAAAAACATGAAACTGTATATTTTTGGTTTCCCTTGTTATTAGGAATATTTTTGAAGATATTGATGTGGTTTTTTGCACATTAATACATAACACTAGTTTTTATTGTCTTCCAGTTGATGAAACACCCCAGTTTTGAGTCGTTGTAACACTTTCAATCTTTAGACGCAATCCTGTTTAAAAATTAAAAACAAAAATAACTTTTTCAATATTTCATAGAAACCTGCCTGTAATTCAATATTTCATAGCAAAAGTACGAGTATATAATGGCAACTGAACATTTTGCTGTTTTGTTATGAGAAATTTTGCTAATTAAAGCCCTTCGATATTTTTTGCCAACCTTAGCAACAGATGTATGCTGAGCTTCCAGAGTATATGGCTGTTGATATATGATACCCGCAGAAATTTAGGTGCCAACCGAATTGAAAATTGTATTTTGGTTGCGACAATCAATAAATTTGGTTAGCACAACTAAATTCAAATATTATTGCTGAATATTTTGGGTATTGTAATCAAAATTCAGTTGTATTGACCAAATTTTTTGTGGAAACTTATATTCAGTTGTACCAACCGATTTCACTTATAGTAACTGAATTTTAGTTGGAAACTGGCAAAATTTATCTCTGTGGGTAGACCCGTGACTACAAAAAACAAAACAAAGAAAATAATATGGTGCGGTTTATTCGGGCAATGCAAATCGCTAAAACGAGGCATTAGGCGACCCGGAAACGCATCCTAAACTCGTACATGTCCTTCAGTCCCAACTGATACATGAATTATTGATATATGCAAAAAAAAACTCGTTGATCATGGTTCTTTATCACCCACCAGTGGATGTAAAGACTCTTCTTAAATGATACGTGGACTTTCCATGTGCCAGAAGAGCAAATTTTTATTGTTTACGTATTCGTTGAAGAATTATTTCGTAAAAAACTAGTCACGAGTATTCCGAGTTCCTGAGGAGTTTAGCGTTTTATGGCTTATTCACAAAAAAACAATATTTTACAATCAAGCAGAAACAACATTAAATTAAATAGAAACAGCTTTGAAATCAAATTAAGTTTTTTTATTTTTATTTTTTAATTGAAATATGTTTCTATTAATTTTTAAAATGCAAAAACAAAATCTAAAATGTTGAAATATTAATTAAATACGAAAAAAAATTATTCTAACTAGAATTATATTTGCTTTAATAAGATTCATACTTAATTGAAAAATGTTTATAAAAAATATAAACTGTTATTTAATTATAGCATTTTTCGAAAGGGTGATATATTTTTTTAATAAAAATTCAAACAATTACAAATTTCAACTGTTACACAAATTATGAAGTAATAATGCGGCAATTGCAATTAATTTTGATTTTTTACACAAACCTTAACGTACACACACACACACTTAAAATTTAAGCATACCCTGTAGGAAGCCTGGGGTCAAGTGCCACCACTTTCGTCGACTATTTTGGGTGACTTTTTGGTGACATGTACACAAGGCGTCTATACTTTTTACATTCATTTTTTGCAACCGCAAAGTTGTGCTTGTTCTTGATACATCTGCATAGCTGCATGCAAAATTAAAGTTTTTAATAAAAATATAAAGAAAAATTAATTAAAAAGTTAAATATACAAATGTGAACAAATTTTGTATAAAAATAAAAATAACAAGAAAGAGGCAATAATTTTTAGTAAAAATTGCAACTCTAGAGATTTTGTGGAGCCTGATGAACATTTTGCGGAGCATATGGATGATTTTGTGCAGTCTTTTGAAGATTTGTCTACTCCAAAATAAAATTTGCACGAAATTTTGTTTCCTTTAATGAAATTTAAAAAAAAAAAAAATGATTAATAAAATATCTAATTTAACCAAATAAGTGCACCTGTTTAATATTATTTCCTTTCAAAGTAAAATTTGACTACTGTCAAATTTTAAGCTAGTGTTCGTCATTTACTTTGCGTTTAACAGCTGTTCAAAACATACAACCTCGTGGCTTTTTTTAAAATGGAAGAAACCACATGTGTTGATTGCTAAGAAGACAGAAATGTAGCAAAATATTCGTTTTTAATAGGGTTTTTGTTCAGGCTCTGCCTTCTTTTAGAGGCTCTAGCTTGTCTAAAACTTTGGGTTCTGAAGAGATCTTTTGCCGGATCGAAATACATGTATCAACCTAGCTAAAAATCGTTAATTTGCTTTGTTTTTGTAAATATACGGAGGTGGAAAGCTCACTATAAACTAGAAATAAAGAAGTAAATTTTGAGTGCGATAGATTTTAAACGATCACTTGGGTATGAGAAAGCTTTTCGCAAGATGGCTGCCGCGTTTGCTCACACTCGACCACCAACGGAATCGTGTGCCAGCTTAGTTTCCATGGCAAAAATCCATGAAGTAGACTACGAATTGCCGCCTCATTTTCCTTATTCTCCGGATTTAGCCGCCAGTGAATATTTCCTATTTCCAAACCTAAAGAAATAGCTCGGTGGAAAGAAATTTAGCTCCAACGATGAAATTATTGATCAAACAAATGCCTATTTTATGGAGCTCGAAAAATCCTGCTGTTAAACGCAAAGTAAATGACGGAACTTGCTCAAAATTTGACAGTAGTCTACTAAAAGGTGGTAATTGATGGTAGCAGTGTTGTATTTCATATAACTACGAGGGAAGTTCGAAAAGTCACGGTCTTATTGATCTTCCCTCGTGTTTATGTTAAAAAGAGTTAATAAATTGTACCAAAACCAATCATTACCGTGTTTTATGGCTTTATTTAGACTTTAATTTAGGGCTTGAAAACAAGTGTTAATGTTTTTTCTCTCCTGAAAAGTAGTAGTTTTTGAGATACGAGATTGCGTTAGTAAATCCTTGATATGTATAACCACAATTTTGTCTTTGAATTCTGGAATTGTATTTTGGAGTTGTATTTTGGTCCGAAAAACATTATGAAATTGTAACCCTGTTTTTGGTATGAAAATACAACCCGATTTTAGAATAAATGTAAAAGTTTTTAACATTAACACACCCAGAAAACAGTTTCAATTATCATCACCGAATTGTGGTGGTTATGAAAACTATATCATAAATAATGTATCGATTGTCAAAATTAAAAGAAAAGTAATACCTTCAATTGCAAATACCAAATTCAATCAAAATTAATTCAGTAGCTATAATCAATATTTTCAATCTCATATTTGTATTCTTTATTAATAAAAATATATTTAAAATATTAAATACAATAATAATACTTTATTATCTTAAGTTGAATTTTTTTTTTTGGTAAAAAATAGTAATTAGAATATGTGAATTTTAAAATAATTATCTTATAAATCTTATATAATTATATTATAATTAATCTTATAAATTATCAGAGACAAATTTAAAAAAAGTCTACACCTTTTACAATTGTAAGGGTGTCCCAAGAAGAACGCAATTTTTAAATTTTAAATAAAACACAGATATTTAAAAAAAAAAATCGTGAAACTTTATTATATCGTAAAGTAGACAGAATGAGGTTATGTATGGAACAATATATCGTGCAGATGGCCGCCGCGGCTTTGCTGGCATGCACGCGATCTTTTAATGAAATTTTCAATGACCGTTTTGCATGAAAGCTGCGGTATTTCATTAATGCAGCGTCCAATTTCCTCTTTTAAGGTTTGAGTCGTCGTCGGCTTATTCGCGTAAACCATCGACTTCAAAAAACCCCAAAGAAAAAAATCTAATGGTGTTAAATCGCACGATCTAGGCGGCCAATTCTGATCTCCAAAACGCGAAATAACACGACCGGGAAATGACTGATGCAGCAATTGAATTGTTTCTCTGGCTGTATGACATGTGGCGCCGTCTTGTTGGAACCAAGAACAAACTGGTTATCATTTCACGATACCGAACACCATTGACTGTTCGCGCTTGACCTGCCTCATTTTCATAAAAAAAGGTCCAATGATTCCTCCAGCCCAAAAACCACACCACACAGTGACACGTTGAGGATGCATTTGCTTCTCGTGAATCACTCGAGGATTTTCCTCACCCCAAATGCGACAATTCTGCCTATTGACGAAGCCATCAAGATGAAAATGGGCCTCGTCACTGAAGATGATTTTATCGGCAAAATCAGCATTTTCATGTTGTCTCTCCAATACCCAATTAACGAACTCTCTTCGCTGTCCATGGTCAGCTGGCTTCAGTTCCTGAGTCAATTGAACTTTGTATGCATGAAGATGCAAATCTTTCGTCAAAATTCGCTGCAAAGTGGATTTGGAGACACCAATTTGCTGAGCTCGGTGTCGAATTGAGGTGGATGGAGTTTGAGCGACATCATCACGTACAGCTGCGACATTTTCGGTCGATCGACCTGGTCGATGGCGCGTTGTTGTCTTTACATCACTAACAGACCCAGTTTCGGAAAATTTATCCATTAATCTCTTTACAGTTGACTCTTTTGGAGCATTATTGTGACCCCAAATTGATCGCAATTTGCGAACTGTAGCCGCAAAACTTTCACCATTTTGGTAAAACAATTTCACAATGAGAATGCGTTGTTCATTCGTGTAGCGCTCCATTTTTACTAACCTCGTACCTTCTACTAGCAAACAATAACAATTGTTCAAATGTCAAACAATGACACTTCGAATGTTGCCAGATTTAAAAATTGCGTTCTTCTTGGGACACCCTTTATTTCAGAAATAGTCAATTGTATTTCAGAAATTTACAGATGTATTTCAGAAATTTTTTTTTATTTCTGAAATAGAATTGGCTACTTCTGAAATACAGTTGACTATTTCTGAAACACAATTGACGATTTCTGAAATATGAAGTTGCAGCGACACGCGCATTAATTGCACGCAATTGACTTATATTCTGGGTGGCCCATTCCATATGACAATCGCTTCAACAATATCCGCTATTGAATCTTTATGTGAAGTGATAATTTTTTGCCAGCCTTTAGTTTTTAATACATCGAAGATATGAACACTTATAAACTCTATACATTGTGCTTTTAAATCATCCGCTCTATAGACGTCGGCTAATATTAGCATATCAGCTGCTTCCTCAATTGAGAGTTTATCGCACAATTCCATTTCACACAATTTCTTTAAATCCGTTAAGGCATACTTCTCAGCAGCCATTAAAAGTTCAGTGGCGGTATCATCAAGATTTGAAATTTTTCCAGTATAAATAAAAAGTAACATTTGCTGGATAACTTCATAACTAATATCTGTTATATAGACACTATTTGATTTGGTATCTTTCATTTCATTTTCAAACATGGCTTCAAAAACTGCACTGCTAGAAGCTAATATATTTTTATGGGCTTTAATTTTAGAATCACCCACAATTAAGGTAACATCCGAAAATTTCATAGTTTCAAATAGATGACGAAGATTTTGAAATCTTTTACACTCACATCCAGGTTTGTTTAATAATTTGTCTTTATTAGTTATATTAACCGTATCAAACATCATAGTTATATCGCAAATTATTGTTAATGTATCATCGGGTTTTAGACCAATCACTTTTTTTGATATCAAGCGTTGTGTGGTGTTATTATTTAAGCCGAGTTTGAGTCCTGGTACAAATTTGTATGCTGTACGCTGTTGCCAAGGTTTTAGTTCATTGTTATCATTTAATATGGAATTGGTATAGTTAATTAAAACAGGCATGTGCGATGCTAACTCCAATTCCAAGGCTACAGAATCTCCGAATCCTGTTACACCTTTTGGATAAAGATATAAGCACCATTTATACTGATCATATTCGCTGTCTGAGAATGTGGACGATTTTATGTATTCGCCAATTTCTTCAGGACGCATACGAAAATTTGTTATGATCCACTTGTAACTAAGATTGACTACGGTTATTTCAGTATTACACCAGTTTTTAGCATTTGATGAATTTTCCATTAAAGCCTCCATTTTATTATTGTATCCTTTTGGTAAGGGCTTAAGATTGGCTTTTAATAATGTTGCGGAGATAATGTTTATTCGCTCACGATTTGTAAAAGATTAATTTTTATTTACAAAAAAGTATCCTTAAGTACTAGCAGTGAAATTCTTAAAACTAAATTATATTATCCTGCATATGCAGGGGATCCTGTCTTGAAGTAATCTAAATAAAAAAAGAATTTTTGCTACCTAACATAAATTGAACGACCTTAATAAAGGGTGACTTTTTAAACGTTTGGGTTTTTAAAATTTAAAAAAAAAACAAAAAATTTTCAAAAGTGAATGAAATATTTATTTGGGGCGATAAGTCAATTTTTGCCATTTAGTTTTATAGATTATTTTATGAAAATGTTGTCCGCATCTACGTCGTAGGTGGCCCTTCCGTGAGCTCCAGGTTTGGCATACTTTTTCCAACATTGCAGCTATAATGTTGTCTTCCAGGGCCGAAAAGATCGATTTTACGTTTCTCGACAAAAAAAAAAAGTCTAGTGGGGTAAAATCGCATGATCTTGGCGGTCAATGGACTGAACCAAACGTGAGATTATTTGCTCACCAAACTTGCCTCTCAATAGGTTCGCGTGCCGTGTATCATGTGGCATCGTCTTGCTGAAATCAAATGTCAACCAAGTTCAATTAAATTCTATAAAGCGGTAATCACCGCACTATAACTTGCTCCATTGATTGTAGCGTTGCGATTTTTATCGTCCCTGAAGAAGTACGGTCCAATGATGCCGCCGGCCCACAAGCCGCACCAAAACGTGTATATTTCAGGGTATGCATCTTTCAGGGTATGACAGCTCTTTACTTGCTTATCACACCAAATTCGGCGTTCTGTTTGCTGACATATCCATTGATACAAAAATAAGCTTCGTCGTTTGTTAGTCTATTCATGGTGAAATGGCCAACCTTATACTGCATTTCCATATATGTGTTTTGAGCGATATTACATGTTTTGCTCAAAATACGTGTTTTGGTACATATTTTCCCACACATTTTTAAGCGAGCAAAACATCTAAAACAACGTGTTCAATTTCAAAATATATTGAAAATAGTCTGATCAACACTGAATTGTATATATACAACTCTGTGTTATCCATTCATGGAGAATGATAAATTCGAAAAAATTATAAAAAAAGTTTAAATATTCATATGTGACATTCTCCGAGAAAAGGGACCTAGTGTGTCAAAAAACGGGTTTGGACTTAAGAGTGGATTATGGTACCTAAAAGGGTGTAGAATAAGATGAAATGAGTTAGATTTCTGATTTACCCCATAAAAACGTACAAAACACATCAACCCTTTGCTGAGAGCGAACAGATAGCTGAGAACGAACAGAGCAGCAAAAATAGCAAAGGTATTGTCACACTAAAAGCGAAAAAAAAATACTTCACCACATAGGCGTGACGTCACCAAAGTCGGCACCCAATTATACCTAACCATACCAAATCACAGTAATAATGCGTTATGAAACTTTAAATGCGTTTTTCTCAAAACTTCATTTTCGCACACTAGGTCCCTTTTCTCGGAGAAGGTCACATATATAAAAAAGAAAATTTAATAAATCGAAGGAAAAAAATGGCTACAAAAAGTTAAATTTTCTTCATTTTATTTGTTATAAATATGAAACATCAAATTAATTTCGAAAATTCGAATACTTATAACACATTTCTGCTATTGAAAACAGTTTGAAATGTTTTCCTCAAAACATGTTATTTTCGTCATAATGAAAACATGGTATTACTGTACATTTTTGTCATTGCCACATGTCACGAATCTTTTTTAACACTAAAAAAATTTACATTTAAAAATTAAATAGCAAATAAATCACCCTTTATAATAAGTGTATTCATGCTGTTAAATTGGGTAGGCGTAGAGTCTTCCTCAAACTCAACAACAAACAGATGCGAATAATTTTCGAGAAATCTGACAATTTCGCACATTACCCACAATCAAGTCTAAAAAATTGGCCTTGGAAAAGTGCAAAAGTGACACATTGAATAGTGTTGCCATCATTCGCCATATTAAAAAAGCTATAACAAATTTATTAAAAAATATGCAACACTTCATAAACATTTAACTTGGCAGCACTTTTCTTAAGCATGTACTATGGGTTTTTCTTGGAACTAACTAAATTTATTTAATAAAAAAGTGAATTTGATTTATATATTCTATTTAAAAACCTGAAATAAATAAAAAAAATTTAATTCATTTATAACATTTTTGAAAATGTTGCTTCTTTTGATTTTAAAAGGTGCGCTCACGTCAGCTACAGTTTTCCGAATTTGCAAGAGTAAAATTTCTGACGTGAATACCCTTAATTACAAATATTTTGTTCAACATCAAACAAATAATTTACAATCGATTGAATGTTATTTAAAGAAATAAATTGACACCATATTGTATTTGGAGTAAGTGCGAACTGGCTAAATCAAATTTAAACAAAATTTCTAAATTTCTTTGAAATTTAAAAATGTTTTCCAAAACAATTTTAAACGCTTTTATCAATTTGTATTTAGTTTAGAATTCATTTAGCCATCTCATTTAGCCTGTATCTCGGCGATTTTATCTTTTTTTAATTTTTTTTTATTGATTCTAAAAGGTCTCCCAAAGACCTTTCCAACAAGCCCAAAAACCAGAAGTTAGAAATTTTACCCTACTACACTCATAATATATTTTCCGTTACCGACTGTAGTTTATTTAAAAAGTAATACGTTAAGTTTGTTTTTAAATAATCAATTGAAATTCATAGAAATATATTTTTTAACTATTTGAATCAGTCATTCAAAAAACAAACTATAAAAATTTACAGACATTCAGTAAAAGTTGATATTTTCAGTTAAATGTAAAATTTTATGTTTTCTGCTTCAAAAAATAGAAAGTCACATAATTCCTTTTTGTTTTTTACCAAAATAGTTTGTATATATACAAAATTATTTCAATAAAAATTATAAGAAATTATTCAAATATACATACACACAAAGCCAATAAATAAACATCTGCGTGTGTTGTATTCTGTTTTGTAGTTACATACAAATAAAAAAACTTTCAATTTGAAAAACAAAACAAAAAAATTGGTTTTTCTAACTTTTTGTCAGTAAAAACTTGATGGTTATTTTAAACGACTGTCTATTGTTGAATATAATGGTTGAATATAATGGAAAATCAGTAGTCCTCTTTTTGATTGCATTTTCGATTAATTAATTAATATTAATTAATTAATATTTTTAACAAAATAATATTGTGAGTGTATCCTCTGACCACCAATCTGAACATTTTCAAACCGCTGCCATTTCGCACACTTGCATTTTCGGGGATGGTCGTAATGGACATATTTTCATGAAATAAGCCAAAGAATACGCTGGTGAAATTCGGCGGGTCGTGACTGAATAACCCTGTATATTAACGAAATCGTACAAATGTGAATGTCAACTTTAAATGCAAGCGTAAGCAATATTAGAGCACCTCTCGAAACGTGTAATATATCAAACCCAGCAAAACAGACATTACCAAGTAATTAAGGGAGTAAGTCAGAAATTTTATTTTGCAAATTTGGAAAACTGCATTATCTGTGACGTGAAAGCATCTTTTAAAATTAAAATGAAGCAACATTTCTAAAAATGTACAATACTTATTTAAAAAAACGCTGTAGTTAATGAATTAAGTTTTTAGTTTTTATTTATTTCTGTTTTTTAATTATAATTTTTCTTGTTTTAAAAAGATAATTCACTTTTTTTTTAATAAATTTATTTGCATGATTTAATTTGGTGAATGGTGGCAACACCATTAATTACGGACATAAGTACCCTTAATATATTTAGGTATTACATCTGGTATGCACAGAAAATCTTTTTTATATTTGGATTAATTTCTTTAGGACTTCAAGATTGGTATGAACATCTGCAAAGTACCTGCATATGCAGGGTAATATCCCAGCAAAAACAGACATTACCAAATAATTTAGGAAGTAAGTAGCACACAAAGGGTTTCACTAGTTACACCAGGCTATTTACTCGCTTAATTACTTTTGTTCGCGATGTCTCAAAATTCATGGGTGGTCTTTACCCTCCCGCTTACAAAAAAAAAAAATGGTTACTAATAGTAAAGAAATAAGTGTTAAATTATAACAGTAAAGATCCCCTGCATATGCAGGATAATATAATTTAGTTTTAAGAATTTCACTGTTAGTACTTAAGGATACTTTTTTGTAAATAAAAATGAATCTTTTACATATCGCGAGCGAATAAACATTATCTCCGCAACATTATTAAAAAAAAAAAAAATCTTAAGCTCTTACTTCAAGCATACAATAGTGAAATGGATGCTTTAATGGAAAATTCATCAACTACTGAAAATTGGTGTAAAACTGAAATGAAAGCAGTTAAATGTAGTAACAAGTGGAGCACAAACAATTTCCGTATGCGTCCTGAAGGAATTGGCGAATATATAAAATCGTCCACATTCTCAGACAGCGAATATGATCAGTATAAATGGTGTTTATATCTTTATCCAAAAGGTGTAACAGGATTCGGAGATCGTATGGCTTTAGGTGTAAATCACGTGTCGCCTTCGAATGTTATAGTTAAATTTAGATTTTCCCTATCAGATGATAATAATAAAAAATATTTTTGGTATCGTGAAATTGGACACCGATTCCAACAATGATACATAAGCGGCTTGAGTAATCACCCTTATTCTAGTTGTCGTCATCGACACAAGACAATGTTGTCTTGGGATTTTTTTTTGAAATTGGTATTCCCGTTGTCGTTATCGAAAATAATTGGTAACTGTCGGCAAGTATTTGGTATTCTGTAAGAAAATGTGACGACGATATTGTCTTGAAACGACTCTGATTTTGTCGACACAATTTTTAGTAACGACTTGAGGAAAAGTAATGACTGAAAAGAAAACGGAAAAAATGGGGAGAAATATCAAATTTATTAAATGCACTTGGCCCACCGAGAATAATGTGAGAGATGGATGGCAGAAGGTAAAGAAAGCATGATCATATAAAGTGCATTATAAAAATATAACAAAATTTATTTACAGGTTTGGCGAGACTTAAAATTTAAAGTTAAAAAGAAAATGGTAGCCAACAAAGCCGAGTGTAATGCTACAGGTGGCGGAAGATTCAAGCAATTTATATTGAGCCCGCTGGAGGAAGCTGTGGCAAATCTTCTACAGTTTCAGAAACAGCTGAACCCTAAGTTAAAGTCGTTTCCAACACTGAGCTGGTACGACCCCTGGGCTAAAAATCTTAATGTAGCTGCCAACTTTATTGTTTTGGAAATAAATGTGGACTTGATTCCGGTTTTCAAATTAGGTGCTATTGCTTCCAGCACATCTTTGAAGGCTGTTTTATTCAGCCGAAAGTAACTTTTAAACCTTTTAAAAAAATTAGAAGATTAACATTCTTTAAAGTAACATACTTTGATTTTGCTACTCACTTGTTATCCGGCAGATTAAAGATATTGGATTTCTGTATGAGAAGTCTTCTTTACAATACTAGATTTCCTTTATTTTCTTCATCACTGGTATCAGAATTTAAATTACACATAAAAAACATTTTTTCGCAAAAATAAACAAAATAAATCTGCCGACTCAATTTTTAGAGATGTGTTTTTGTTTAAATCGATAAACTGTCGACGTCGTTACAACACTGTTTTAGAATACCAATTTGGTGTCGAAGTGATGTCGACGTCGAAGCAAAGTGATGTTGACTCAAAAACGACGACGACATTGATAATGACAACTAGAATAAGGGTGAATATTTTTAGCCGAAACTTTCTATTTCATAAACCCAATGGTCTATTGCCCGATGACACATTAACAATAATTTGCGATATAACTATGATGTTTGATACGGTTAATATTACTAATAAAGACAAATTATTAACAAACCTGGATGTGAGTGTAAAAGATTTCAAAATCTTCGTCATCTATTTGAAATCTATGAAATTTTCGGATGTTACCTTTATTGTGGGTGATTCTAAAATTAAAGCCCATAAAAATATATTAGCTTCTTGCAGTGCAGTTTTTGAAGCCATGTTTGAAAATGAAATGAAAGATACCAAATCAAATAGTGTCTATATAACAGATGTTAGTTATGAAGTTATCCAGCAAATGTTACGTTTTATTTATACTGGAAAAATTTCAAATCTTGATGATACCGCCACTGAACTTTTAATGAGAAGTATGCTTTAACGGATTTAAAGAAATTGTGTGAAATGGAATTGTGCGATAAACTCTCAGTTGAGGAAGCAGCTGATATGCTAATATTAGCCGACGTCTATAGAGCGGATGATTTAAAAGCACAATGTATAGAGTTTATAAGTGTTCATATCTTCGATGTATTAAAAACTAAAGGCTGGCAAAAAATGATCACTTCACATAAAGATTTAGTAACGAAAATAGTTGAAGCGATTGTCATATGGATTGGACCACCCAGAAAATGTACCTATAAATCAAATGCTTGCAATCAATCCATCTACAGAACAAACTTAAAGAATCTAGATATTTTTTTAACACAAACGAATTTCAAAATATACGGCTTGGTTTTTTTTTCTTTTTTGTCTTTTTTATTAGTTATCCGATTGTGGGGACTTCTTCCCATTTAAAAAATTATTATTATATTTTAAAATTGTATATTTCCATTTTATATAAAAAGAAAACTTTTTTTTTAAGTTTTCTATGATAATTGAAAAGTTTAATTATATAATAATAAAGGGTGGTTAAATTTTAAGGGCCGATGTTGATTTCAAATAAAACAAATTATTTAGGAAATTATTGTCATTTCTTTTAATTATGATAATATGGTATGGTTCAATTATGTATGGAACAAAATATCGGCCAAATGGCGACCTCGGCGGCACACCTCCATCCGATGGTCCAAATTTTCGATGACGTTGAGGCCAAATTGTGGTTCTATGCCGTTAATGTGCCGAATTATCTCATCCTTTTCTTTCAAATAACCCCAAAGAAAGAAGTCCAGCGGTTTAAAATCACATGATCTTGGCGGCCAATTGACATCGCCACCACGTGAGATAACACGGCCATTGAATTTCTCGCGCAAAAGAGCCATTGTTTCGTTAGCTGTGTGGCAAGTGGCACCGTCCTGTTGAAACTACATATCGTGCACATCCATATCTTCAATTTCTGGCTTCAAGAATTCCGTTATGATCTCGCGATAGCGAACACCGACGGCGAGTCGAGGTTGACGGCTATTCTGCCACACTATCGCGAACAACAGCAATGTTTTCCGCAGAACGAACTTGGCGAGCATGCACAGATGTTTTCTTATTTCCTACAGACCCGATTTGCAGAAATATGTGCACAATTATCTCGATTGTGGACACATTTGGTCGATTATGCTGACCAAAAAAAAAGTCACAAAGTGCACGAAATGCATTTTGATTTGAACGCCCATTTTCATAATAAGCCTGTATAACTTTAACGCGTTGCTCCGATTGTGTATCTTTCCATGGTGCAAATTGAGTTAGTCTGAAATTGAGAAATGTCAAATGAAATGCAGAAAAAACTTGACGTTTAGAGGTGGTTCAAATTCAACATCGGCCCTTAAAATTTAACCACCCTTTATAAACGATTTGTTTCAGGATTTTTTTCTTCCAAATATGAGATTTTCACATTATAAATATTTCTTTCAAAAAATAGATTTTTCGACAAGACAGACATTTGCGGTGTCGCCAATGATGCAGTCAAATTATTTATAAATCTAGCAGTGCATCCCAAGTTTTTTTTATTCTTGAATAATGCCATTAATTTTGTTATAAAAATTGAATTATAAAATATATACTTTGCAAAAATTAAAACAAAAATATTTAGTGTTAAAGTTTATCGTGGCGTTTTCACAACGTGGGTTAACTCGGCTCCCACCACTTGGATTTTTTTTTAAACACATACAGATCTTATTCGGGCCAAAGCAATTATGTTCTGAAAATTTCATCCCTTTAGCTCAACGGCATCACAGTTCGGACCTTAATGGGTTAAAGTATATCCTCTTCGGTCCTCATGTGCAGCCTGCAGGATATTTTTCAAACGTCTGCAGACGTGTTTGAAAAATAAATTTTCATCTTATGACCATTTATACAGCTAACTGGACATTTATTTTGTACTAAAAACCAGAATTTTTTTTTGATAGATGGCCACTATAAAAAATTTTGCTTTACATCAGTTGATCGTAGAACACATTTTCTTGAGCACTAACCCATTTTGATTAAATTTTTTAAAGTTCTGAAATAAAAAAACTAAAAGAAATATATAATTTTTTATTATAGCGGACGAGTTAATGGAATGAGATATAAATATTTTCATTAATTCAAAAATGAAAATGTATAAAAAAAAGATTTCGAAAGTTTTAGTTAAAAATGTCCAATCGGCTGCACCTGAATCCTGCCTGCCTTTATGTCCTTGAATAACATTTTTTTACTATTGTTTCTCTCAAAAACATAAAAATAATATTATTAAAGACTTATGACGCTGGATTTTTCCTTGGGACTAAGCTTAAAATTGAAAAACATGACTTGAATAACACTTGATTTTAGCTTCGAGCAAAAATGCTTATTGGGTTCTGTCGTCTATTTACCCAAAAAAAATTTTCAAGAATCAAAATGTCCGTTTCTTTTATGATTGACGCTGGATTCCCCACTGAAGATTTTTACGAGTAAGTTAGCTATGAGTTAACTTGTTTTAAATGTTTTTTTAATGTTCTTTTGGGTAAGTCAAAGTTCTAAACTGTTGACTTTTGATACTCGATACTAAGTAATGACTCGATAATACCTAATACTTTTTTTGCAGTCACACAAAAACAGAGTTGTATTTTCTTATCAAAAACATGGAAAATTACGCTTATACACAGAAAAATAAAACTTTGAAAGTACTTTTAGCTATCAAGTATTCGAAAAAACGGTGGGTATTGGTTACACAATACCTAAATACTCATTACTTTTAAAACTGTATTAACCCTTCAATGTAGTTATCACATTAAGGGAATATTTATTAAAATAGTTTATTGAAGTTTATCAAAAATTAATTATGTACTGTCGAATAAAGTTGGACATTTCACCCAATTTTTGAACGCATTTAATGTAATACTAAATATTATTTTTTATACCCTCCACCATATATGGTGAGGGTATATATCAGTTTGTCATTCCGTTTGTAATATGTCGAAATATAGGTTTAAGACCCCATAAAGTATATATATTCATGATCCTTATGCAATTTTAAGTCGATTTAGCGATGTCTGTCTGTCTGTTGAAATCACGATCACGACGCGAAGACGCAAGCGGGGGTGCCTATTTTTACCCAGATTATTGAACATCCTCCCGAGCAGTTTGGTATTTAAAATGAGCAAAATCGGTCAAGCGGTTCAAAAGTATTGAGTGAAAATGTGAAGGTACCTCTAAATTTTCCATACAAATTTGTACAATTTTTCTGTATCTATTTTTTTTTTCTGTTAAGTAAGTAAAAATGTTATTAAGTCTTCTTATTGTTCGATTACATTTATTGTCTTACATACTATGATAACTAAGTTAACGTAAAAATGAACAATGTTAAAGTCGCTAACAGAGCAGACCTCTGTAAATAACATTGCTAAAACTAAATAACAAAAGTTCGTTACATAAATTGACAAAACATATTCATATTACAGTTCATGCAAAATTTAGTATATACGTATATCATCTTCATCCCCTTTGGTGGAGGGTATTCAAAGATTCGGCTCAGCCGAATTTAGCCCTTTTTTACTTGTTTTTACTTAAGTTTTTGGTATATCCAATGTATTGAATATGTACGAGAGTGGTCGACTTAACAAAGAAAACACAACAAACATGGAATTTTTTTTTATTTCTCAAAATGAATTTTTATTTCTCAACATGTATCGAGATAAAAGGCTCGATACACTTTTCCCAGCGATATTCAATATCTTCGATACCCTGTTTATAGTAAGAACTGTCCAGCTCCATAAAATAGCCATCAACCGCAAATCTTTTACCACAGAGCTATTTTTTCAAGTTAGGAAATAGAAAATAATCCGGGGGAACAAAATTTGGCAAATTTTTGGAATTTGAACTAATCGATTTTGGCGATTTTTTTTTATATGTGACCGATTTTTTCCATGTTTATTTTTGATGGCTCAAAAAAAAAAACTTACCAATGTGGCGCCTTGAAACTTAAAACATATGTTTTACAAGGTTAACACTTTTCAAGAAAGTATTTTTTTAAACTACTGCCGCCATCTATACATCAGGTCGGCAAATTTTGGAAGCCTTCTCGTACGTATACTTTATATACGAACTTGTTCTAGTTGTAATTAAACAATTATTTTTGGACACTAAAATTTATTTTGTAATGGGGACACCCTAAAATACATTTAGACATTGTCTAAAAACCATAATATAGTGCACTCAAGCGTTAATTAAACACTAAATATATGTATGTGTGTATCAGGGCGTCCCACTGAAGAAGTAGCGCTCAAAGTTTCGTATTAAACAGTTTTTTTTATAGAAAAAATAACAAACTTTTTGAAAGGTATTTTTAACTCGCGACCATAAATAAAACTAAAAAACAAATGTTATAATTAAATCGCATGAACGTAATGGGTTTTTTAGTTTCTTTTTTTAAGTTTTAAGGCTAGAGTATTCAAAAACCGAAACCGAAAACCGGTCAACCGGTTTCTTTTTTTTTAAAAACCGATCGGTTTCGAATATTTTGTAAATTCGAAGAAAACCGAAAACTGGTCTTTTTTCTTCGGTTAATCGGTTTTTTTAATTACATCACCAACTGGGTTACTTGGTCTCTTTTATTTTATCCGAACACTTTTATAATCGTTTGTTGGTTATGAAGATTTAGATGTAAGTCTAAAAGATTCCGATGAAGACTTAACTTTGGATATTCCAAATTCAAATAGTTTAATTTCTGATCTAAATAACACAATAAACAGTATTCAAAATCCTAAAAAAGAGACTGTACAAAATCATTCATCATTATATGTGACCTTCTCCGAGAAAAGGGACCTAGTGTGTGAAAATGAAGTTTTGACAAAAACGCATTTAAAGTTTATCACTGTGAAGACACCTTCAGTTGGGGGATGCGATTTGGTATGGTTAGTTATGACTTTGGTGACGTCATGCCTATGTGGTGACGTATTTTTTTAGCTTTTAAGAGTGACAATTTAAAATCAAAAAAGTAAAATTTTAATGTTTTTCTCATTTTTATCGATTTTCCCAAGTTCGTATTGTACGTTTTTATGGGGTAAATAAATTTTTATCAGAAATCTAACTCATTTCATCTTATTTAACACCCTTTTAGGTACCAGAATCCACTCTTAAGTCCAAACACGTTTTTTGACACACTAGGTCCCTTTTCCCGGAGGATCCTGACAAATGCGACCAAAGAACTGAAAAGTTGGAAAATTTATATAATTGTCTTTTGACTATTTGTCCAACATCTACTATTAGTAAAAAAGAATTTTCCACTTCTAGCTTTATTAAAAGCAAACAAAAAAATCGTCTTAAAACGAAACATTTAAATTGCATATTATTTCTAAAACATTATTTTAGAAGTGAAAAATAGATTTTCTTTTTACATATTTAAAAAATATTGGTTTTAAGTTAATTTTTTGTTGAAATGAAATACAATAAAAAAAATTAAATTTAAATGAATATGACAATAAAAATAATTAACAAATTATATAAGCTTTTTAATCAAATTAAAAAAAAAAAACCGAAAAACAAAAAAACCGAAGCCGAAACCGGTTTTTTTAAAATTCGATTTTTCCAAGAAAACCGAAACCGGTTTTTTCAAAAGGCCGGTTTTTTGAATACTCTATTTAAGGCGTAACTTTTAAAACACATTTCATCAAAAAGTTCAACGAACGTTTTTTCTGTGAATTGGGTTACATTTTTTTTTTTTTTGGCATAAATAATGTTTATAAACTTTTTGAAATTTTTTCCCTAATTTGCTGTTGACTGTTATCATTTTCAAAAATTCTTAAAAACATCCTTTGTCGGGTCACTCTAATGTGTATACATATATACATATTTATATCAAGGATAACATTTTTTATATTGTAGTAAATACAATGTGTCGTATATTTTGTACATTTAATGTAGGTGAAGATTATTTTTATTTATTAAGGATTTTTGGTTTGAAAAGAAAACAAAAACATAAGATATGAAATATAATATTTATGAAATTTATTTAATTAATATATGTATGTATGTTTTGTTTATAAAGGATATTTGGTCGTTTATCAATCTTAAGTAATACTTACATCAAACAAATTAAATATTAAATAGGGTTTATTTTGTAATAACAATACATACGGGAAAAAATATTTAAAATTCAAGTAGAAACAACATTAAATTAAATAGAAAAAGCTTTGAAATCAAATTCAGCTTATTTATTAATTTAAATATGTTTCTACTTATTTTTAAAATGCAAAAAGAAAATATAATTTATTGAAATATTAATTTAAATACGACAAATTTTATTTTAACTGGAATCTTATTTTTTTTTGTAAGATTCATTCACTCACAATATGTTTTCCGTTACCGACTGTAGTTTATTTAAAAAGTAATACATAAAGTTTGTTTTTAAATGAAGAATCAATTGAAATTCATAGAAATATATTTATTTGAATCAGTCATTCAAAAAACAAACTATAAAAATTTACAGACATTCAGTAGGAGTTGATTTTTTCGGTTAAATGTAAAATTTTATGTATTCTGTTTCTAAAAATTGAAATTCATATAATTCTTTTATGTTTTTTTAACCAAAATAATTTGTATATATACAAAATTATTTCAATAAAAATTAAAAGAAATTATTCAAATATACATACACATAAAGCCAATAAAAATATAAAAACTTTCATTTTGAAAAACAAACCACAAAAGTAGTTTTTTCTAACTTTTTGCCAGTAAAAAATTGATGGTTATTTTAAACGACTTTCTATTGTTTTTACTACTTTTGTTGGTTATTAAACAATGATTGAAAATTAAAAACAAAATGGGTTGAATATAATGAAAAATCAGTAGTCCTCTTTTTTTACTGTATTTTCGATTAATTTAATATGTATTTTAAGTTGTTTTAACGAAATAATATTGTGAGTGTAGGTATACCAATTAATAATGTCGATTTGGACAACAGATGGCAAAACTATCACATATGGTTTGTGTCAATAATAACAAATATGATATTTTGGAGAGTTAACATCTGTCATTATAATTCAGTATTCGATAGACGCCAAAGTGTAAACACACATTCTTTCAGTCGCTATAATAATGTCGAATTTTGTGCCTAAAAAAGATGTTTTGCGGGGAAGTCTGACAGTCCTTTTTCATTTGAAGAAAACGGCTGTTGAAAGTTATATCCATGTCGCCAAGGTAATGCTCTGTGTTTGGTGGGATCCGAAGGGTGTTTTGTATTATGAGCTGTTGAAATCGGGTCAGACGATCACAATTGATTCATTTGAAGAGAGCAATCAACGAGGCCATAATCTTCCATTATGATAACGCTCGGCCACATGTTGCAAGACCGGTCAAAAACTATTTGGAAAACAGTGGATGGGAAGTTTTGGCTCACCCGCCTTATAACCGAGACCTTGCCCCTTCTGACTACCATTTGTTTCGATCGATGCAGTACGCCCCTACTGGAATACGCTTCAAAACAGGGTATCAGAAATTGACTTGATTCATTCTTTACCTCAACAGGATCGGGTTTTAAAGTGCCTATCACGTGATCGGTATAAAATTTCTCTATCACGTATTGGGTCCGAAAAGTCCCGTGTTAGGTGAAAACATTACCGTTTCTCAAAAAACTTACCACATGCTCGGTTTAAAATCGCGTGATGAGTTTGAAAGTATGAGTCATGTGTTATGTTCTTTGGGGTTAGTTGTGTGACATGTTCTATTAGACCAGTCCTGTGACATGTCACAGAGGGAAGATGACCTCTTCCTAGGACAAGCCTATGTTAAAGTGACCGGTCCTTTTCATATAAAAAACCGGTCCCGTTACCGGTCCCTATCACAAAGAACCAGCCACGTGACGTACCCTGGGATAGGTCCTTTTTCCGCAGAATGATTAGAAGAGAAGTTTAAACAACTTATGTGGAAAAAGTGAGTATGAGG
Source organism: Eustalomyia histrio (assembly GCA_949748255.1). Taxonomy (NCBI): domain Eukaryota; kingdom Metazoa; phylum Arthropoda; class Insecta; order Diptera; family Anthomyiidae; genus Eustalomyia; species Eustalomyia histrio. The sequence continues at coordinate 24,023,389 of OX456526.1, read as the reverse complement.
AGTTTATCTACGAGGACGGCTGAATAAGTCCGTGACTTTTCGAACATCTCTCGTAGTTATATGTAATGCAACACTGCTCCCAGCAAGTAACAACTCTTAAGAGATTACTGTCAAATTTTGAGCAAGTTCCGTCATTTACTTTGCGTTTAACAGCATGATTATTCGAAGTCCATAAAATAGGCATTTGTTTGATCAATAATTTCATTGTTGAAGCTAAATCTCTTTCCACCGAGCTATTTCTTTAGGTTTGGAAATAGGAAATAGTCACTGGGGGCTAAATGCGGACAATAAAGCGAATGAGGGGGCAATTCGTAGTCTACTTAATGGATTTTTGCCATGTGAGATGCCTATGTCTTCCAACACCATATCGAGAATTTTTTCAATTGTTTTTGGTGTAGAGACCTTAACTGGGCGTCCAGAACATTCGGCATCTTCCGTGCTTGTAAGGCCACATTGAAAATCAGTAATTACTTTTTTACCATTGAAATCGATGGTGCAGAGTCCCCATAGCATTTATCAAGCTTTTCCTTTGGTTTGATTGACGGTTTTTTTTTTGCAAAATATAATGTTTAATGAGCACTCGAAATTCACCATTTAAAAAAAATCCACGAGGTTGTATGTTTTGAACAGCTGTTAAACGCAAAGTAAATTAGGGAGCTTGCTCAAAATTTGACTGTAGTCTATTAACAGGTGGAACTTGATGGGATCAGTGTTGTATTTCATATAACTACGAGGGAAGTTCGAAAAGTCACGGACTTATTGATCTGCCCTCGTAGTTTTGTTTATAAAATTAGTAACCATCTATCTTTTTTTTCGAAAGGGTATCACAATGGATCATATGAGTCCCCGAGTGGAAGTGAACTTTGTTATGGTACACAACCTTTATAATCTAATCTAGTCTCCACAATTTTTAAATGCAAGTACTGGATTTAAGACTGCCACTGATAAATATTATCAATTCCTTTAAATCTAAGAAATATATTAAATTTGTTTTATTTTTTTATTATCCATTTTCAGATGATAAGGACGATAAAAACTTGTGCAACAACTAAAAATTCATCATATTTTCATACTAACAAACAGAATTTTTTAACGTTTCCATTTTTACATTTGCAAAGTTTTATAAAAACAAATAAAACAATTTATTGACGGTGATATGGGAGTGAGTAAAAGTGATTCAGTTGATTTAGCTTCACAGCAATTACAACAGACCCATCGAAAATGTCATCATAGACAATCATCGTACACGACAAAAACAGCAACAGGAAATATAAAACAACAACCAAACGTAAATGTACCGAGTCCACCAATAAAAAAACAGCAACAGCAATATTTTATAATACAAAAACAGCAACGAAATCGACAACAACAACAACAACAATTTAAAATCCATAGTGGCCAAGCAACTAAAAAGCACATTAAATCAACAACAAAACATAAAACGGAAACTGAAATATATTTAAAATCTGCAACCACATTATTGTCAAATTTAAAAACATCCAGTTCTTCATTAACGTGCCCCAATAGGAGTAATAAATCTCAGTGTTTACATAAACTATGGTGTATATTTTTTGTAATCCTTACACACATGTCGTCTTGGAATCATTCGATATATCCATCAATATGTCTGACAACATTAACAACATTATCACAAACTTCTTATAGTTTAGCCGCTTCCACTTTTGAACCAAATTATCACCATAGTGATAGTGATTTGGAAGAATCTGATGGTATGATTGTTGAAGATATCGATGTAAATAGTAATGAACAACAGCTGTTGGCATATTATAAAAAAGCTCAAAAAATACATGAACAATTGAAGAGACAACAAAAACAGCAGCAGCAACAACAACAACGTCATCATCATCAAGAACGTGATATAAAAAGGCCGAATATGATGCCTCCTCAACTACCAGCCGAACCCATAGATTTTGATGATATTATACCTACAGCTGATGTAATTTCAACATTAAATACAGTTGATGATGATGATGATTCATTGAAGAAGAAGAAGAAAAGTACTGCCACCAAACGTAGCACAACAAAGCATACATCTCCTCCAATGTCTTTAACAACATCTACAACAATTTCACCATCCACAACAACTGCCAGTACGGAAGAGAAATGCGAACCAAAAGTTTTAGATGAGGTGCCAGCTGAACCGGTAAGTTTTCTCAAAAAGAAAAATATTCTCAGATTTTTACTTGGTTTTTTAAATACTTACGGTTGCCTATTTTTGAATAATTACACAGCGTAACAAATTTCACCCCTAAAATTAAATATTTGGTAGACAATTACTGTTATAAAAATTCTTGTTGAAAAAATTTTGTTTAATAAAGGGTGGTTAAATTTTAAGGGCCGATGTTGATTTTGAATAAAACATAAATTATTTACAAAATTATTGTCATTTCTTTTTATTATGATAATATGGTATGGTTCAATTATGTATGAAACAAAATATCGGCCAAATGGCCGCCGCGATCTCGGCGGCAATGACGCTGAGGCATAATTGAGGTTCTATGCCGTTAATGTGCCGAATTATCTCATCCTTTAGCTCTTGAATTGTTCTTGGCTTATTGACGTATAATTTTTCTTTTAAATATCCCCAAAAAAAGAAGTCCAACGGTATCAAATCACATGATCTTGGCGGCCAATTGACATCGCCACCACGTGAGATAACACGGCCATTGAATTTGTCGCGCAAAAGAGCCATTGTTTCGTTAGCTGTGTGGCAAGTGGCACCGTCCTGTTGAAACCACATATCGTCCGGGGTCATATCCTCAATTCCTGGCCACAATAAGTTCGTTATCATCTCGCGATAGCGAACATCATTCACGGTAAATGCTTGACCGATCTCATGACACACATGCACAGGTGTTTTCACAGAGCCGATTTGGTGAAATTTTCCCACAATTCTCCCGATTGTGGACACATTTGGTCGATTATGCGGACAAAAAAATCACGAAGTGCACGAAATGCATTTTGATTTGAACGCCCATTTTCATAATAAGCCTGAATAACTTTAACGCGTTGCTCGATTGTGTATCTTTCCATGGTTCAAATTAAGTTAGTCTGAAATTGAGAAATGTCAAATGAAATGCCGAAAAAACTTGGTGTGGTTGACATTCAACATCGGCCCTTAAAATTTAACCACTCTTTATATACTTTTTGGCTGAATACCCCATTTTTTTTAAGGTACTCACATACACTCAAAAAAAAAGATATGAACTAAAAATTAATCCAAAATTTCCTTCAAAATAGATTAAAATTTTTCCTCAATTTAGGTAAAGTTTTATTAAAACTTGGAAAAATTATTTTAAAATGAATAAAAATTCTTATGTTTGTGTAAAAACGAAATAGTTTATATACTTAAATAATATTTCTTGATTTTAGGAAAAAAACAAATTTATTAAATAAAAATTGATCAATTTTTAGGAAAAACATCTCAGTTTTAAGAAATTTGCATACTTAAATGTAATCCAACTAAGTCTAGTTCAAAAAAAAAATTACAACGTAATTTACTTCCATTTAGTTAAAAAAATGTGTCTAACTTAAAATGAGAAAGTACTTGAACTTGTTCGCGAGAAGTAAAATTAACTAAATTTTGGAAAGGCATTTCAAAATTCAGTTTTTGAATCTACCACTTTCCCCATTATTAAGAATTGTTTTCTAAAAATAAGTTCAGGCAATTAAAAACAAAATAATTTGTTTCCTATGTAATATTTATTTAGTGTTAGAAACTGATGAACTATTTCTAAGGGAATTTCTCAAGCAACTTAGTTCAGATAAATTTTACAAATTTTAATAAAATATTTTTTTTTGTCAAGTAAAAGTTTTCTAATTTTTAAAAAATAAATTTAAATTATTTTCAATATTTCTTTTCCAAAATAAAAACAATCAATTAAAACAAACTAGTAGTTAGTTTCCCTAATTTTTAAGAAAAAATATTATTAAAGAAAACAAATTAAAGTAACCATTTATAAAAATTATCGTGCATGATTGTAATATTTGGTTCGTGATCGTGAGTCGAAAATGGCTTACGTGCCCATTTTTAATCTTAACAGTTTTAAATATTGAACTTAAAGTAGCTTAAAATATATTTTAAAATTTTGTTAGCATAAGGTAAAAATTTCGAATTTGCGCTTTTTTGTAATAATTTTGTTTGCTGATTACAATACAAAATATCGCAAGCACATTTTATACATTACGGCATAATGGCTTTACTATAATTGACGTTTCGTCTATAACTTTTTCTGTTTATAGAAGGCACTAAAACTTTTTTTTTTTTACTTAATAAAAAAAAAAAAAATTTTATATGTCAATATAAAGTTTAAGCTAAACTTTTGATATTTTTCCATTTTCCAATAATAATAAGAAATGTATCTGTGTTATTTTGTATTTTTGCAACAATTTCCTTAAATTAGTTAATTTAAGAAGACAAAGGACCCCCAGTGTTCCTTAGCCATAGATGCCGTGTGTCACTTAGGGTGTCCCTTTTTGTAGTTCTCTTGAGCAGAATCGTTAATTAACTACGAAAGGGATCTGAATTTGTCACAATTTAATACGTTTCAGGATATCCTGCAGTATATTTTTTTAATTAGTTTACCTTTTTGCTAATGAAATTTAATTTACATATATTTTAAATAGTATAATTCAATTTGAAGACATAAATGTATAGCAAAAAGCTGGTTAAGAGCAGTGTCTTCACAAAGCGGAATTCCTCCAAAAGTGGGAAAATACTTACACAATGAGTGTAAAGTACTTCGAAGGATTATTTTCACTTAAGAGAAGTGATATTTAACTTGAAAATATTTTCTTATTTTTAGGGAGTAAAGTCCTAGTTTTTAGTAAAAAAAATATCTAATGAACTTAAATAAAATAAAATTTTTCTTTAAACCAAGAAAACATTTCCTAACTAACGGTAAAATTTTAGATGATGTATGAACTAATTAGGAGGAAATTTTATTGTTTTCTAAAAAAAATTTAGTTCACAGCAGTAAAATTTTTCTATAATTTAAAAATTTTCACCAAATTTTAAGTAAAATTTGTTTCTTAATTTCAAGGATATTGGTAAAAAGTGTCTTTGGCGCAGTTTTCATTTCAACTTTTCATCTAAATAGAAAAGTAGAAAATTTCGAAAAAAGTTTAAAGGCGTTAAATTAAATAAAAAAGGCATTGGACCGGGACTTAAAAATTTTAAAGTGTGTAATAATATTACGAGTGTGGATATAATTAACAACAGAGGAATTATTAGACATCAGTACTTCCCAGCAAAACCACACATTACCAAATAATGTGTAAAGTAATGTGTAGCCATAGGGGCTCATGGATTACTTTACACCTTAATTAACTGATGAATTTTAAAGGCGATGAGCCTTAAAGTAATGTATATACCCATTACCTTAGAGGTGATAATGTAAGGGGTGTCTAAAAATAGATTTTTAAAAAAGAGGAATTTTTATTAAAAAAAAATTATTACAAATATTTTAAACGTTATTAAAAATAATGTGGTCATGATGGGAATCGAACCAGGGAACTCTGGTTGCCAGCCAAGACCTCTATCCACTGAGCTATCGACGCATATATTATTTGATTGCTTTAAACTCAAATGAATCGTTGCGCTTCGTTTTTTCGCTAGTGTTATCAAAACAAACATATATTACAAAAAAAAAAACAAAGTAATGTATCTAAAAATAGATTTTCAAAAATATTTCAATTATTACTTTACATTTATAAATCATATATTACGTAATCAATAATCAGTAACTTATTACTTTATGCTTGCAAATAATGAGAAAGGTAACGAGCGAACGCATGAGAATTTCGCACCCATTACCAAAGTTTTGCTGGGTTATTACTGCTAAATTTTTTTTGTTTTTTTTTTGCCTTTGATTCTCAAAAGTACTAATCGACAGGGTTGCCAGTGCAACTGAAAATATTTTAATTTCTGAGGGGCAATTCTTTAACTTTTTAACAACCGAATTTTGGTGGTTAAGTTGTCAGTTTACAACGAAATTTTGACAACTTAAACCCTTTGATAACGAATTAGGAATCTGGCATGTATAATAATATTTTAACATCATGCAGACAATTCTTTCAGTGTACAGCAACACATAATTTATTATGAAAACTTAGCTGTTTAATAATATCGGTACGTACCGATACGAAAAAAATACAGTTACCGATACCTATGTCGAAACAAACAACAATCGATGCCAATACTGTTATTCGTTTCGGTTGTCACACTTGAAAAATATGCATAAACAAATCGATGTCATATTGTTGCAAAAGTTTTTAAATATATGTACATCCCAGCAAAAACAGACCTTACCAAATAACGAGTCCCAAGGTTTTCTCGTATTACCCCTTATATTATAACTCGTAACTTTTTTTGTATAGAATGTCCCAAAAGGTAAGGTGTTATGCTTACGTGCAAGCTTACGAAAAAATAAATAATAATGGGTTACGCGTATGCATATTAATAATTGGTTACTAATAACCAATTATTATTTATTTTTCCGTAAGAAATTTAGTAACCCATTATTTTTTAACTTCTGCTAACCAATTATAAATTAAACTTGGAGTAAGCGACAAGGAAATGCGATGCAGTGATGTTATTCCCAATTTCTAATCCGCTTTTCTTTCAAAAGTACATAAATATATAAATTAACCCTTTGACGGCCAATAGTTGATAAATGTCCCATTTTTTAACCAAGTTTCTTAAATGTGGCTTGTATCGAAAGAGGATAGTTGTTGCTTTAACACAATACTAATTATTTGGGTTAATATGGTCTCAGAGCCAATAGGATCACAACAAATTCATAAATAAATATATGTTTTTGCATAATTTTTGGAACACCTTTCCTCGTATTCTATTGGGCAACACAGGGGATCAAAATTTTGCCAGGACACAGTCCATAGCTTTAATTTCGAGAAACATTGAGATATTTGGAATTGGTTTACTCCATTTCTTACAGGATACTGATACAATTTGGGACATATGTATACCATGGGTTTTTTTTTGTGCGCATTAAAATTCAAGTACTTTTTATTTGTTTTCTATCTCTTTACAATTTTGAAAAATTGTATATAAAGGATATTTTGGAACTACAGTTAAAACTCGATTTTTGCCCCAAGTTATTTCAAAATGTTTGCCATATTCGTGATCTGAATGCCAAAATTAATTAAATACGATGTGTCATAAGACAAACAAGTTAAAATAAATTAATTCGACTAATTTGTAGGCTTTTTCCTGTTCTCTTAAGTGTTAATTTTAACTCTTAATTCATAAATTTTCTCTTTTAATTCATAAATAAATAAAATACAGTTATTTAAACTATTAATAATAATAGAAAAGGTAAGCCATTACAGGTAACTTATTATTATTTTATTCAAAATAATAAAATAAGTAACATATTATAATAATAAAATAAGTAACATATTATAGGTAATGCATTATTTTTATTTTGAAAATAATGCTGAATATATGGGGTACAAAGTTATGTATAAAGTAATGATAACTCATTATAATTTTTTTGCTGGGATACTTAGTTTATGTTGTTCTCAAGTTAAAGATAACAAATATGTGTGTATTAACATGAAGTCCCTTGCCCTGGTTATTATTTTTATCTATGATTATGACATCATATTGTCATAGTACGTATTTGTTGTTCTTATAAATTAATGTTACAATTAGTATTAATATATACACAGAAAAAAATATTGTAAAATCAAGTAGAAAAAAACATTAAATTAAATATAAACAGATTTGGAGTTGAACTAGATTTGTTTTCTTCTTAATTTAAATATTTTTTACTTACTTTCAAAGTAAACAAGTAAAAAAGGCTTAAATTCAGCTGTGCCGAATCTTTGAATACCCTCCACGAATGTTCTCTATTGTTTTTGATACAAACAATGTAAAAAGTAAAATTATGGAGGTGAAAAAAATTTTTTGAGGTGAAAAACTTTTTTGGATGCGTAAACGATTTTTTTACGTGAAAAAAATTTTGAGGTGAAAAAATTTTTTTAAGTGAAAAAAATTTTTTGTGGTGAAAAAAATTTTAGTGTTGAAAAAAATTTTTTGAGGTGAAAAATATTTGGGGTATACAATTCTAAGACCTATAATTCGACATGTTACAAACGGAATGACAAACCCTCACCACACTCACAATATATTTTCCGTTACCTTATTTAAAAAGTAATACCTAAAGTTTGTTTTTAAATGAAGAATCAATTGAAATTCATACACTCACAATATTATTTCGTTAAAAATAATCTAAAAAACATATTAAATTAATCGAAAATACAATCAAAAAGAGGACTACTGATTTTTCATTATATTCAGCCCATTTTCTTGTTTATTTTCAATCATTGTTTAATAATCGACATAAGTAGTAAAAGCAATCGAAAGTAGTTTAAAATAATCATCAATTTTTAACTGACAAAAAGTAGAAAAAAACGATTTTTGTGGTTTGTTTTTCAAATTGAATTTTTTTTAACTATTTGAATCAGTTATTCAGAAAACAAACTATAAAAATTTACAGACATTCAGTAGGAGTTGTTATTTTCAGTTAAATGTAAAATTTTATGTTTTTTGCTTCAAAAAATAGAAGTTCATATAATTCCTTTTTGTTTTTTTTACCAAAATAGTTTGTATATATACAAAATTATTTCAATAAAAATTTCAAGAAATTATTCAAATATACATACACACAAAGCCAATAAAAATATTTACATCTGTGTGTGTTGTGTTGTGCTTTGTAATTACATGCAAATAAAAAAAACTTTCAATTTGAAAAACAAACCAAAAAAGTAGTTTTTTCTAACTTTTTGCCAGTAAAAACTTGATGGTTATTTTAAACGACTTTCTATTGTTTTTACTTTTGTCGTTTATTAAACAATGATTAAAAATAAACAACAAAAAGGGTTGAATATAATGGAAAATCAGTAGTCCTCTTTTTGATTGTATTTTCGATTAATTTAATATGTATTTTAAGTTGTTTTTAAAGAAATAATATTGTGAGTGTAGGTGTAGGGTATAAAAAATGAAAAAGTTTATTTTAACAAGAATCATATTTAATTTAATGTAATATGATTCATATTTAATTAAAAAATGTTTGTAAAAAAACTAAGATGTTAATACAAATATCTAAATAAATAAAAATGAAATGATGTTCGTTGGTAAGCGCATAACTCGGGAACGGATTGACCGATTTGGCTAATTTTTTTTTTTAAATGTTTGTTATGGCCCGAACTTGGTTTTTACGGAAAGAAAATTTAAAGAAGCTCGCCGGAAAGTTAGATAATTTTCAAAAAACTTAATTTCCTAAAATTTAAGAACTTTTAAGTAGTTTTTCCCAAATTATTCGGTTTTCCGGAAACTTTCAAAGTTTTCCTTTCAATAAAAACCTTGCTCTGGCTAATACGAACATTTTAGTAAAAAAAATATCCAAATCGGTCCAGCCGTTCGCAAATTTCGAAAGGAAAAAAACATTTTTTTTTAAGTTCTAAGACTATAAAGCATATATTTACATTCATGATCCTTACATATGTAATTCTAAGCCGATCTACACTCACCAAAAAAAGTCTGTAATGGCAACTGAAAATTTTGAAGACGTCTTGATACCGCGCATTCCAATGATTCCGAACGACATGCCATTCGCATTCAAACGCATACAGTTCCCGGTGAGGCTTGCATTTGCAATGACAATAAATAAGTCACAGGGACAGTCATTGAGTGTGTGCGGAATTAACCTGGAAAATCCATGCTTCTCTCACGGTCAATTATACGTAGCCTGTTCCCGTGTTGGAAAACCATCAGCTTTGTATGTATACGCTCCAGACAAAAAAACCAAAAACGTCGTGTATTACAAAGCGTTGCAATAAACGAATTGGTGATGCTACTCCAAACCAATAAATTTTTGGCATCAAGTTGCCTGTTCTTATCTTGATAAATTCATCATAGGATCAGTCATTGAGTGTTTCCGGTACTAATCTTTAAAATCAATGCTTCCCTTACTGAAATTATTCCTTGAATTATTATTGCAATAAAGTGTTCTTACCTTAAAATTAATAAAAAACGTTGTTTTCCTTAATAACAATTTATTCCTAGGCAGAACAACGTTTGCCGGGTCAGCTAGTAGTTTAATAAATAATTTAAATTTGATTGTTTTTCTCTATGTACTAACACCATAAATACACATTTTTATGTTTCTATATTTTTTGTATATTTTATAAACATTCACACTTTATGACACATTCTTGTATACAAAGCGTATGATTAATATTTAATTAATTATTACTAATTCGCCATGTGGTATAAATAATAATAAATATACAAACAACAGTAATTGTTATAGTTGGTCGCCAGTTGTATTATAAAATTATTTAACATTTTATACTACAATAGTTAATGTGTACCCACATTAAATTCAATAATTTCATATGCGGTTTTAACTGTTGTCAATAACTACTAATTTAAATGAAGTTGTTATTGTGACAAAAGAAAATTTCTTGTTGCGCATGAATGTACAATATGTATTCCCGAGTAAAAAAAAATTGATCTAGCACAATATTTAATCATATCCAGTTCTATATTCCTTAATATCTAAATTGATCCGAAAAATGGCAGATCCAATTAGATCCAGCAATATATTTGGGGACTTAAAAGGATCTAAACTGATCCGAAAAATGGCAGATCCAATTAGATCAAGCAATATATTTGGGGACTTAAAATGATCTAAACTGATCCGAAAAATGGCAGTTCCAATTAGATCCAGCAATGTATTTGGGGATTTAAAAGGATCTAAATTGATCCGAAAAATGGTAGATCCAATTAGATCCAGCAATATATTTGGGGATTTAAAAGGATCTAAATTGATCCGAAAAATGGTAGATCCAATTAGATCCAGCAATATATTTGGGGATTTAAAAGGATCTAAATTGATCCTAAATCTATCCAAATTTCTTCGAAAAATATCAGATCAAATTGTATCAGATTAGATCCAACAATACATGGAAACTAGTTTATTAACACTTTAACTACCGAAGTCGAAATACGAGGTATTTTGTTATGAAATTTTTGGTTTGGACTAAAAAGCACAAATGTGAAGTCCGTTTGTCAAAAAACTTTTACCTTAAAGCGCCAGGTGGAAAAAATGAAAGACCACCTGAAGACAAAAAGCTCAATTCAAACAAAAAAATTTATTTTACAAATGAAACACGCAACAAATTATCAAACAATTGACAATTTCTTAAATACAATTGACTATTTCTGAAATACAATTGACTATTTCTGAAATACAATTGACAATTCCTGAAATACAATTGACTATTTCTGAAATACAATTGACTATTTCTGAAATACAATTGACTATTTCTGAAATACAATTGACTATTTCTGAAATACAATTGACAATTTCTGAAATACAATTGACTATTCTGAAATTCAATTGAATATTTCTGAAATACAATTGACTATTTCTAAAATAAAATTGACTACTCTGAAATACAATTGACAATTTCTGAAATACAATTGACTATTCTGAAATTCAATTGAATATTTCTGAAATACAATTGAGTATTTCTGAAATACAATTGACTATTTCTGAAATACAATTGACTATTTCTGAAATACAATTGACTATTTCTAAAATAAAATTGACTATTCTGAAATACAATTAACTATTTCTGAAATACAATTGACAGTTTCTGAAATACAACTGACTATTCTGAAATACAATTGACTATTTCTGAAATACAATTGACTATTTCTGAAATACAATTGACTATTTCTGAAATACAATTGACTATTCTGAAATACAATTGACTATTTCTGAAATATAATTGACTATTTTGAAATACAATCGACAGCTTCTGAAATACATATAACTATATAAGTATAACAATGTCTCAAATTTGTTTGCACATATTGTATCATTTATAATTCATCATCAGTTCATAATAAAAAATATTTCTTATATTGGAACATATATAAAACCATATATAGTTATATCTCATATCATATTAAAAAATATTTTTTATTATGGCCCATATATTATTATATCTCAAATATAAGATAGCATATATAATTATAAATGGTTTTGTATAAGCCATATATAAGTATATATGGTTGTGTATAAGTCATATATAAATATATACAGTCCCTTGTAACCCATATATAATTATATATAGTGATATATTTAATTTTATATGGTATAATATATGCCATAAATTATCATATAAATCATACCTAATTTTATTAAGATGAATATATAGCCAGATATGGTTATATGTATATGACAAAATATAAGGTAATTTAAAAAAAATTAATGTAATATATAATTATATATGCTCAAGCATACTAACATATGTATTTATATATTATAATATATTATTAGATAAGGCCACATATGATTATATCTAAACTTTTTTACTCGGGTTGTATATGTATGTGTTTATAAAAAGTTACAATAATTTATTTGTTTTACATTATATCAAATAATATTCAGGATATGGTTGTAGTAATTTATCAAATTGAATTATCATTTAAACATTGTTTACTATTTAACTAATTGAACAACGCGTAATATTTAACACCAAACTTAAATATCAAAATATTTTTGATTACTCATGTAACTATTAAACTAAAAATCTTTTCTCTGTCATAAATTAGATCATAAACTAAATAGTTGATACAACAATTTGCAACACTTTCCAAGAAAATGTATTTGTTTTTCTTTTCCTTCAATAAACTATAGAAGTGTTATAAAATGACTTTTCTAAAAAAATATATATATATAACCTAATGTAACGATAACTATGTCATACACATACTAGTTTAACAGTTTTCACTTAATAATAAAATATATAAACCAAAATTCTTAAATAAAAAGTTTTAAAGTACTTGACATTTTTTTCCCTTCTATTTTTGTTGTGCAAAGTGCATTTAGCGTAAAATAGGAAAAAAAAACCTAACCATTTAGTTCAACCGTATAAAATCCACCCACATACATATATTACATGATTTTCAAGCATCATATACAAACATATGCAATATAACAATAACAACAACACAACACAACACAAAAAATAAAATAAAATGGAAGAAAACTCCCGCAAAAACTTAAATGTATTTATAGTTTATATCAAAGTTTACCACACATCAAAGCCCTCTACCAAAGCAATCAACCAACATGTCCTTATGTACTTGAATCTATCCCAGTAAACAAAAAAAGTTTGTCATTTAAAGACATCCAGTTAAAATGCAAAAATGTTTAGGTTTAAATGAATTTTTGTGTAATAAAACTAAAATTAAATAAAAACCGAACTTAAATTAGTTTTGGTAAAGTTTTATTACAAAAAAATAAAATAAAATAACAAAATTGTACTGCAGGGATGGTGCACTAATTGTCATACAAAGATTTTAAATAAATGAAAGAATTTATATAAAAAAAAGGATTTATAAAATTTCATCATAACGTTATGAAATGAAAAGTTACAAAAAAGATTTATATAAAATAAATTTTTATATAAATCTAGGCTTTTAACTTTTTTGCCGTACACTCAAAAAGAAAAAAGAAATGGACTAAGAATTTAAATTTTTTTAACACTTACAAAAATTTTCTTAAAAAGAATAAAAATTCCTATGTTTAAGTAAAAACGAAATAGTTTATATACTCAAAAATAGTTCCTATCCTTTCTAAGTAATATTTCTTGATTTTAGGAAAAAACCAAGTATATTAAGTAAAAATTTATCAATTTTTAACAAAATAAATTTTAGTTTTAGGAAATTTGCATACTAAAATATAATCAAACGAAGTTTAGTTCAACAATAAAATTTAGAACATAGTTTACTTCTATTTAGTTCAAAAAATGTGTCAAAATGTTTGAACTTAATGTGTGTTAATTTTTTTTCGCGAGAAGTAAAACTAACTAAATTTTAAAAAGCCATTTCTAAATTCAATTTTTAAGTCTACCACTTTCCCAATTATTAAGAATTGTTCTCTAAAAATTAGTTCAGGCAATTAAAAACAAAAAGTAATAATTTTTTTTCATATGTAATAATAAAAATTTATTTGGTTTTAGAAACTGATGAACTGATGAACTAACGATATTTCTAGGGAAAATTTTGCATGCAACTTAGTTCAGATAAATTTGAAAAATATTACTAAAATATTATTTTTTTTCTAGTAAAAGTTTTCTAATTTTAGGGAAGTAATAAACTTGAGTAAAATTTTTCTTAAATCGAGTAAAAATTTTGTTTGTTTTTTTGGGAAAACCTTTAACTTATTTTCAATATTTAAAAAAAAAAAAATATAGAAAAAATATTATTAAAAGAAACAAAGTAACCATTTAAAAAAATTATCGAGCATCATTGTAATTTTTGGTTCGTGATCGTGCGTGTCCATCTTAATCTTCAAAGTTTTAAATATTGAACTTAAAGTAGCTTAAAATATATTTTAAAACTAGCGGATCCCGGCGTGCTTCGCTACGCATGATTATTAATATTGAATCAAATTCATTGGTTCATTGGTTTCTCGATCCGCAAGTTCGATGAAAAAGAACCTTAAAATGATCACTCACTGGCAGCTGTCAACGTGTAGGCGTGTAAGCGCTACAATGTGTATTTACCTTACCGTGTGTATGAAGTCAGCACACAGTATACATATCGCACACGCTCATGGGCGCCTACGTATTTGTTGTTTTTTATACCCTTCACCATAGGTGGAAGGGTATATATAAGTTTGTCATTCCGTTTGTAATTTCTACAATATTGATCTTAGACCCTATAAAGTATATATATTCTGGGTCCATATGAAGAGCGAAGTTGATTTAACGATGTCCGTCTGTCCGTCTGTCCGTCTGTCAGTCTGTGTGTTGAAATGGGTTTTCCGAAGAACCCAGACATGATGAGGACTTGATTCTTTTTTATTTCTGTTACATGTGATCCATTTCTGTTTGCTATTAAAAATCAGACAGATCGGTTAATAAATGGCTGAGATATTAGCAAAAAACCAGGACTACCTCTAATTTTTCCAGTAAAATCCCTTTGTTTAATAAGAGTGTGAAGATAAATACGTAGGTTAAATACGTTTCACAACTATTGTGAATGATATAAATAAAAAATAAATAGTAGTGTCGCCAACTTTTTTTTGCCTAGAAAATGCCAAATTTGACAAGAAAAGCGCTGAAACATATGGAAAAATATAAATTTGAGATTTTACATGACATATTATTTTGGATTAAAATTTTTGGACATTTAAGAAAAAATAAATGGGGATACCGCTTGTTTGTGGAGAGCTATGAGGTAGTAGATTCCAACGATGTATTCATCTCCTTCAGAATACCATGGTGAAGGGTATATAAGATTCGGCATAGCCGAATTTAGCCGCTCTTACTTGTTTTATATATGGGCAAAATCACATGTTGACATGAAAAGTCAGAACTGACGAACGCGTCGACTTTAGATAAACCATCTACATAACCATACGAACAAACCCTAAATTTAATCGAATTCGGTTTAACCATTCGTGAGTTATAAAGTCACAACACACTTGCAACAATTTTTTTATATATATAAAAAGATTTTTGTTAGCGAAAGGTAAAAAATTTTGAATTTGCGCTATGCACATTTTACACATATTACGACATAATGGCTTTCCTATAATTGACGTTGCGTCTATTAAACTTTATATTTAACGAAGGCACTAAAACTATTTCTTTTTTCACTTAATAATAATAAAAGTTAAAATTTGTATATGTCAATTAAAGTTTAAGCTACAAATGTCATAAAATAAACTATGACATTTTTCCATTTTCCAATAATAACAAGAAATGTAACTGTGATATTTTGTATTTTTGCTACAATTTCCTTAAATTAGTGAATTTAAGAAGACAAAGGACCCCTAGTGTTCCTTAGCCATAGATGTCGTGTGTCACTTAGGGCGTCCCTTTATGTAGTTCTCTCAAGAAGAACCATTAATTAACTACAAAAAGGATTTGACTTTGTCACAATTTATAACCTTTCAGGATATCCTGCAGAACATTTTTTTTAATTCGTATACCTTTTTGCTAATTAAATTAAATTAAATTTATATTTTAAATACATGAGTTTAGTATAATTAAAGTTAGAAACAAAAATTTATATCAAAAAGCTTGTTAAAAGCAGTGTCCTCACAAAGCGGAAGTCCTCCGAAAGTGGGAAAATAATCCCACTGAGTGTAAAGTACTTTAAAATATATGGTAAAATATATTACCTTTACCGTAGTTTCAGTTTTATATTTTTTACAACATTTTTATCAAATTTAAGGACAATTTTCACTTAAAAGAAGTGCTATTTAACTTAATGTTGAGTGCCCCGGTAGGCTAGTTGGTAGCGTGCTAGCTTATCAGTGCGGGGGTCGTGGGTTCAATTCCCACCAGAGGCTCTGGTCTGTTTTCGCTACAACGAGCCGAAGGCCTTAAGGTATTAACATATAATTTGTAATTATATGATTAATAAATAAAATAAATAAATAACTTAATGTTATAAAAAATATTTGTTTTTTTAGGGAATTAAGTCTATGTTTTTAGTAAAAAAAAATTATCTAATGAACTTAAATAAAATTTTTCTTAAAACCAAGGAAATACTTCCTAACAGTAAAATTTTAGATGATGTATGAACTAATTAGGAGAAATTTTCTAATAAAAATTTAGTTCTCAATAGTAAAATATTTCAATAATTTCGAAGTTTTTTTCCAAATTTTAAGTAAAATTTGTTTCTTAGTTTCAAGGAAAATTTTATTAAATTTTTGTAAAAAGTGTCTGGCGCCATTTTAATTTAAAATTTTCCTCCAAATAAGTAAATTTTTCAAAATTCTAGTTAATTTTTTTTTTGGTGTAAGAGGCTGTAATTGGTTTGAAATATTTCTTATATTTTTTCACCGGTCGTTTAGAGGTGAATAAAATAATCACCTAAAATATTTTTAACTAAAAAACTTTTTTTTTCACCACAATTATTTTCACCTCAAATTTTTGTCACCAAAAAATTATTTTCACATACAAAGGCAGTTTTTTACCAATAATTTTTTTCATCTCCATAATTTCACTTCTTAACTTTTTTATATTATTTTTCAAAAAAAAAAAAACACTATGTTGGACAGGGATGGGAAGTTTGTACACAACTACTTCTTTGTGGTATTATTAGAACCTGTACTATGATACTCTTATGCCTCATTTTTTACTATTCACAAATGTTCCCCTTTTGAATTTTTTCAAGACATCTTTTGTGATATAAAAGTATTTTTTATAATTTTGGCTTAATAAAACCTAAAATACCAATGACCCCTTCGCTGATTTTTTCGAGTAATTGGAAATTGTTTTATTTTATTAAATGGCGTAGGTATAAGGCAATACAACCTTGAATTTAGTCTTTGTTCAGACAAACATCAGAAAAATTTGGTGAATTGCCAAAAAATATCCTTCATATTTATAATTTATTAAAATCTATAAAAATAGGCAAACCTTCCCATATGTTACAACTTTGTTCCGGTTAACTGGGTCTTTAACATATGAGTGTTACATTTACAAACTCACATACTAATTCACTTTCAAGTATGTTCGTGAATAATTTTACTATGTGTGAAAGTAAAAAAAACAAAAACAAAAATATTGAAAAAATAGAATGTCTGCATGTGAACGACACACTATCAAAAATCAATTTTTTGGCGTTTAAAAATTGATAAAGATTTTGTTGACACGCTAACTTTTTGCATTGATACGAATGTATTAGGGGTATAACTAAAATTTTGACCTCTATCACCTTGTCGTGAATGTTATATTAATCATGAAAACAGTTTACTTGAATCATTTTAATAGAAACCCTCTTTATACTGGGAAAGCAGTTTCCAAAAATACCGCATTTTTCCAATTTTTTACAATATTTGAAAAATTGTAACCAATTGAAAAATTAATTTATACAGATTTCAAAGACTTTACATGAATTTATTCGGGTATTTAATGAAAATAAAAATATAAATACAGTCAACAAAAAAATAAACTTGTACACTTATTTTAACAAATTTTGAACCACATTATTTCGGTAGCTCTTTAACCAAACAAAAAATAAATAAATTCGTATGTAATTGACTAATTTTGCCTTTTTTTCGAACTCGTAAAGATGGCAGTTAGTGAATTGTTAACATAATCTCAAAAATACTTTCGGAGGACTTTCGCTTTGTGAGGACACTGCTTTCATCAAGCTTTTTGCTATAGATTTCTGTCCTTAAATTAAATTGAATTATACTAAACTTATGTATTTTAAATTTAAATTAAATTTCATTATCAAAAAGGTAAACAAATTAAAAAAATGTACTGCAGGATATCCTGAAACGTAATAGATTGTGACAAAGTCAGATCCCTTTCGTAGTTAATTAACGATTCTGCTTCAGAGAACTACAAAAAGGGACACCCTAAGTGACACACGGCATCTATGGCTAAGGAACACTGGGGGTCCTTTGTCTTCTTAAATTAACTAATTTAAGGAAATTGTTGCAAAAATACAAAATAACACAGATACATTTCTTATTATTATTGGAAAATGGAAAAATGTCATAAGTTTAGTTTATGGCATTTTAAGCTTAAACTTTAATTACATACAAGCTTTTTCTATTATTAAGTAAAAAAAATGTTTTGTGCCTTCGATAATTATAAAGTTTAATGGGCACAACGTCAATTATAGGAAAACATTATGCCGTAATGTATAAAATGTGATTGCGTTATTTTGTATTGTAATCAGCAAACAAAATTATTACAAAAAAAAAAAAAAAAAATTCGAAATTTTTTACCTTTTGCTAACAAAATTTTAAAATATATTTTAAGCTACTTTAAGTTCAACTTTTAATACTGTTAAGATTATAGATGGGCACGTGAGTGATTTTTGACTCAATAATTCTCTTTAATGGATACTTTAATTTGGTTCAATTAATAATATTTTTTCTTTAAAATTAGGAAAATTAATTAGTTTGTTTTTAATTTATTATTTTTTTTCCAACAAAAACTAAATTTTTCCTCGATTTAAAAAAAAATTACTCAATTTTTTTTTTAATTTATCTGAAGAAATTTTTAGGAAAAAAATCCTATACCTAAGATTATTTCTTAAAAACTAGAAAATTTTTACAAAAAAAAAAATAATATTTTATTCAAATTTTTCTGAACTAAGTTGCTTGAAAATTTTCCCTAGAAATAGTTCATCAGTTTCTAAAATCAAATAAATTTTTATTAAAACAAAGAAAAAAATTTATTACTTTTTGTTTTTAATTGCTTGAACTAATTTTTAGAAAACAATTCTTAAAATTAAGAAAGTGGTAGACTTTAAAATTGAATTTAGAAATGGCTTTCTAAAATTTAGTTAATTTTATTACTCGCCAAAAAAAAAAAAATAAAAAATAAACACACATTAAGTTCAAGTATTTTGACATTTTAAGTTGGACACATTTTTGAACTAAATGGAAGTAAATTATGTTTTAAATTTAATTTTTGATGTAAACTTAGTTTAATTATATTTTAGTATGCAAATTTCTTAATACTAAGATGTTTTTCTCAAAAATTAATAAATTTTTATTTAATATACTTATTCTTTTCCTAAAATCAAGAAATATTACTTTAGAAAGGTATGAACTATTGATGAGTATATAAACTATTTAGTTTTTACCAAAACATAGGAATTTTTATTCAATTTAAAAAAAAATTTTCTAAGTTTATATAAAATTTGACTTAAATTGAGGGACATTTTAAAATAATTTTTAAGGAAATTTTGGATTAATTTTTAGTTCATGTCTTTATACCCTCCACCATATATGGTGGGGGTATATATCAGTTTGTCATTCCGTTTGTAACATGTCGAAATATAGGTTTAAGACCCCATAAAGTATATATATTCATGATCCTTATGCAATTTTAAGTCGATTTAGCGATGTCCGTCTGTCTGTCCGTCTGTCTGTCTGTCTGTTGAAATCACGACGCGAAGACGCAAGCGGGGGTGCCTATTTTTACCCAGATTATTGAACATCCTCCCGAGCAGTTTGGTATTTAAAATGAGCAAAATCGGTTTAGCGGTTCAAAAGTTATGAGTGAAAATGGTAAGGTACCTCTAAATTTTCCATACAAATTTGTACATTTTTTCTGTATCTATTTTTTTTCTGTTAAGTAAGTAAAAATGTTATTAAGTCTTCTTATTGTTCGATTACATTTATTGTCTTACATACTATGAGAATAATAACATTCTTAGTGCAATATGTGTGTTACTCTGGTAACTAAGTTAACGTAAAAATCAACAATGTTAAAGTCGCTAACAGAGCAGACCTCTGTAAATAACATTGCTAAAACTAAATAAATAACATTACTAAAACTAAATAACAAAAGTTCGTTACATAAATTGACAAAACATATTCATATTACAGTTCATGCAAAATTTAGTATATACGTATATCATCTTCAGCCCCTATGGTGGAGGGTATTCAAAGATTCGGCACAGCCGAATTTAGGCCTTTTTTACTTGTTTTTATTTAAGTGTATGGTGCTTATAAGGTTTTAATATTTTCATAAAATTGATCAAAAGTCTTACCCCTTAGATTAGATACCAACAAAAATACCATCACATGACAATATAATATTGAAAAAAAATATATATTTTTATTAAAACCTTAAATGGAAAAATGATTGTAGAAAAGCAACTGTTAAACTAAAATGCAACATGTTAACAAAATACAGATTTTCAAGAAATATAAAATTTATTAAAATTGATTTAATATGAATGTTGGTTCTTAATATAAAATACAACATATATTATTTAATTTTGTTTTTTATAATTTAATGACTTTCTTAATAGCAATTAAAAATTTTACTACAAATCTTTTAATAATATCTTTACATATATAAATATACATATGTATGTAAATTAGTTTCTTAAAATGTTTGCTAAAACATATTAAATTATTATTCACGTTTTTGTTTACTCCCTTTTTCTCTCTTTCAGTATTATGATTTTTCTGATGTTGCTGAAGATGCTGCCCGACAATTTACTGATTTTTTGGCTAGTAAACTTTCCACAAACATACCAGCTGTTATAACAGAACAGTTACGTGATGAGGTTAGACGTAAGGCGAATAGTATTGCTACGTATGCTCTGAATGAAGATGAACATTTATTGGCTTTTGCATTGGCAGCTCCTAGTATACATACGGTTGTGGTTAAATTTAGAGAAAATGTTACGGTAAGTAAAACTTATTTTATAAAAGAAGAACATAACAAAAGTTGATAAGAAATAGATAGTAATATTCTTAGTATAGCAGAATATCTTGTATAATACACAAAGACGTGTGAGTGTTATACAACTACATACATAATTATATACATAATACGTTAGAGTGACAGATTTAATCAATCAAATACATTGTACACTCTGTCGTATGAGTGATATGCAATAATGATGTTAGATTATATTATCCTACTTAAACTCATTGATAGCAAATTATTTATAATGTCAAAGGACAGCCTGAATAGAAACATTAAGTAATTAATCTCTATATATAAAGGAATAACGTTACTGACTGACTGACTGAATGAATGAATGACTGACTCACACATTCAACATCGCCCAGCCCAAACCGCTAGAGCTAGGAAGCTGAAATTTGGTATGCGGGTTCCTCTTACGGCGTAGACACACGCTAAAACGTTTTTGAAAATTCCTTCGGGGAGGGGCAAAAACGGGTAAAAACTCCGCTTTCACGGCCTACCTAAGCCTCTTTAGCTAGAAACCTAAAATTAAAAATACGCCTTCCTGGGAGTATGTGCTAACACGTTTTAGAATTTTGTCCAGGGATGAGGTAAAAATGTAGGGCAAAAAGTCTCCCCATTTACGGCCTTCCCAAAAAATTGGACCTGGGAAATTGAAATTTGGTATACAGGCTCCTTCTCCAGTGTAAATAACATCTAATACGTGATTTTTTCAAAATCCAACGGGGAGCGGCAGACAAGGTTGAAATTCTTCTCCTCTACGGCCTGCCAAAACCGCTAGAGCTGGGAACTTGAAATTTGGTATGCATGCTCCTTATCCAGTAAAAACTTTGAAAATCAAACGGGGAGGGGCAGAAAGGATGAAATTCTCCCCCTCGACGGCCTGCCAAAACCATTCACATCACAATCACTGTACTTGCGCTACCACCCCTCCTAGAGGCTAAGTTTTTCTGTAAATCGGCTAAGAATTTCGTGGTCTCGACTAAGATTTTTTTTGCAGTCGCACCATTTGGCTTCATGACATCATGGGTGGCTAAAAATTTGGTAGTTTCTTCATCCTGGCTTATAGGGTCCTTGGTTTTTTGACCACTCTGTTTGACCTAACCTCCTCCGGCATAGACACTTATACGGATTATTTTTTTTTGAGTCATTGCAAAAAGAAAAAGTTAAAAGATAAAAAATTTTAAATGTGTGTCCCTTGAGTTATGGGCTAATTCACAAAAGAGATACTTTTTGGAAATTCCTAAAAAACGTGAAAATGTGGTTCCTAATCGCCCAACCCAAACCGTTGGATCTAAAAACTTGAAATTTTGTAGATTCCTTCTTTGTGTTAGACATCTATTAGAACTGTATATTTTGATATTTTTAGAGGGTTGCCCTCTTAATGTCCTGCCTGGTTAAAACTACTTTCCTTATCCGCTTTGTGTTCCACTACGTGAAGAGGGTATAATGGGTTTGTGCTTATGTTTGTAACTATCGAAAATATTGGACCTAGACCTATTTTATTCTGTGATGGTAGAACCCGATGGGTTCCTGCGATCTTTATGAAATTCGAATATAAGATAGAGGAGAGCAAAATGAGACAGATGTATTGTGTAGCGTTCCACTCTCACGTTTAGAGGTTAGGAGGTCAAGAGGTAAGGTTCGAAAAACCTGTCATCTTGTCTACAGTTTTTTAAAACTATTAAGAAATAAGATAAAAATTTAGAAATTTTCATCAAACCTTTTGACTTCTTACCGTAAGATTGGGCAGTTAAAAAACGTTTCTTTTAATACTCTTGTTGTATTCAAATCGATTAAGCGATGTCCATCCCTCTGTTCATGTAAAATCTTGTGGTCAAACTGAAGTTCACAAATAAAAAGATATTTAAATTAAATTTGGTACATAAGCTTCTCTTGGCTCAAGAACGAACGCTATTGAATTTAGATTGATTTGGAATGGGAATAAGAGTGAGCTAAATCATACTGTGGTGTAGGGTATCTGTGGTGGTCAGGCTTGATTGACTATTTTTTTATTTTGTTACACTTATTAAATTAATATTATTATAACAATTTCAGATTCCACCGGAACAAGTACATAATCGTGGCTTTTTGGGTTCCTATTGGCGTGAATTGGGCTATGCTTGGAACAGTACAGATGGTTCGCAAGAGTGGGGAGCACCATTTAAAGATTGCAATCTGTTAGTGGGAAGATGGTTGTGGCCATTTCGAATATCATTTGCTGAATCAAAATTTAAGTAAGTTGACTAACAATCGATTATAAGTTCCCCCAGATTATGAAAGGTGTAGACGACCCTTTTAGACGTTTTTACACTAAAGTCATTATAACCACCACTTTTCATTCAAATTTGGATTAGATTGGCCAAAAAAAAAAATAATTTTAACTTTTGTTAATTTTGGTTTTGAAAAATTCGATTTAAATAAAGGTGTTTTTTCCATAATCCGGGGATTTTTTTGAATGTCAATTAAACAAATATATTACAGAATTGTAGCTGCCGCTTTTATAGCCGCTGATGAAGATGTATGTAATGATGGTTTGGAGCAAATCTTTGGTCGTAAACATGGGTATGCGAAAGTGACAGAAATCTTTTCGTTTAGAATTTTTATTAATTTTTTTTTTTAATCTTTTTAGATGCGATCGCAATACCACCTTTTGTCTATTGACTGAAAATAAACCATCGGCTACTCGTGATGTTTATACCTGCATTTGTAAAGAATCTTATTATCTGCCCAATACCACTCTCCAAGGTTTTCGCGGTGACATTGTGGAAATGTCTGAGGGTTATGATAATATTTCCTGTATTCCCTGTCCAGCTGGTTGTTCAAATTGTGATTCAACGGGTGTTTGTTTATTTGGTGAACCACAGGAAGCAGTGTCATTGGAAAGTTTACTCAAAGTATCAGTGGGTTCGGTATTGGGAGCCTGCATTCTATGTTGTTTAGTATTAAGTGTTATAGTTTTTCAACAAAGAAAATGCAAGGTAATATTAATCTTATAATATTCCCAAAAAATCTATTCAATAATAATTTATTTTTTTCAAAATTTTCCTTAGGCCATAGCTTCTGGTATGTGGACTGTTTTGGAAACTATATTATTGGGTATAGTTTTACTTTATTTATCTGTAAGTTTGTTATTTTTTTGAACTTTTATTTTTATTAAAGTTTCTATATAACTGTTGATTTTCTTTTATATATAAATTTTTTTTAGGTTGCCATCCATTTCTTCCCTGCCTCTACCGAACGTTGTCTTATCGAACCCTGGTTACGTGAATTGGGTTTTATTACTTGTTATGGTGCCATAATTCTTAAATTATATCGTCATTTGGTTGATTTTCGTACACGCAAAGCTCATCGTTGGGTTTTACGTGATGTTGATTTACTCAAATATTTGGGCACTATGGTATTTGCTGTTATCTGTTATATGTCCGCCTTTACCGCCTCTTCCTTAGACCTGATGGAGACAGCACAGCTGGAAAGTTTGCGTGAAGTAAACACAAATACGTGCCAACCACTTAAATGGGAATTTGTAACACAGGCCAGTGAAATACTCATATTATGTTTTGGCCTGCATCTGGCCTATGCCAGTCGTAATGCCAATACACAATTTAGGGTAAGTTGCGAAAAGACGTATACATAATATGGGCACTTTTAACAGAACAGCTTAAATCAAAAACAAATTTTCATGATTTTTTTAAGATATTCTTGAAGATTATATTATCTTCTTAGATTTTTTTTAAATGGTCACGAAAAGTTTAAATTATGACTTAAGGTTTTTTTTTTTTTGTTAAAAGTCCATATAAAGGGTGGTCCAATCATAATGCACGATGTTAATTGTAAATAAAACAAAAAAATTTTTAGAGAATTATCTTAATTTTATTTATTTATGTTTATATTAATTATATAATTACAAATTATATATTAATACCCTAACCGAGCACTAGCAACAAAGGCCATCGGCTCGTTGTAGCGAAAACAGACCGGAGCCTCTGGTGGGAATCGAACCCACGACCCCCGCACTGATAAGATAGCACGCTACCAACTAGCCTACCGGGGCGCTCGTCTTAATATTTTTTATTATGATAGAAGGATCTATGACAATTATGTGTGAAACAAAATATCGGTCAAATGCTCACCACGGCTTCGGTGGCATATAGTGTTTCGACCTTGCCGGTTAATCGGTTAGGTCATTATTCGAAAAATGAAAAAAATTTATTAATGGGTTAAGAGGTCATTTGAAAAGTCACCGGCCTGACACACGTGTATAAATTTGACAGCTGTCGGATCATTAATTTGCGAATTATAGCATTTTGAGTGAATTAACTTTTGTTATTGTGAAAAAAATGGATAAAAAGGAATTTCGCGTGTTGATAAAATATTACTTTTTTAAGGGAAAAAATACAGTTGAAGCAAAAACTTGGCTTGATGATGAGTTTTCGGACACTGCCCCAGGAAAATCAACCATCAAGGATTGGTATGCTAAGTTTAGACGTGGTGAAATGAGCACCGAAGACGGTGAACGCAGTGGACGCCCAAAAGAGGTTGTTACGGACAAAAACATTAAAAAAATCAACAAAATGATTTCGAATGACCGTAAATTGAAATAGCAGGTACTCTAAAAATATCAACTGAACGTGTATCATATCATTCACGAATATTTGTGTATGAGAAAGCTCTGTGCAAAGTGAGTGCCGCGCGAGCTCACTTTTGACCAAAAACAAGTCAGTGAAAACGAAGGCGAAAATCCATGAATTGGGCTTCGAATTGCTTCCGCATCCACCGTATTCTACAGATCTGGCCCCCAGCGACTATTTCCTGTTCTCAGATTGCAAAAGAATGCTCACTGGGAAGAAATTTTCGTCGAATGAAGAGGTGATTGCAAAGGACAAATCGTACTACAAAAATGGTATCGAAAAGTTGGAGGGTCGCTATAATCAGCAACTATGTTGAATAAAAAAAACTAATTTTGCCAAAAAAAATGTGTTTTAGTATGGTAGGCTGGGGACTTTTCAATTGACCTGTTATTTAGGTCGATTAATCGGAAAAATTGGCGATTAATCGTTTAAGTCAAAATAAATGTATTTCTTTCATCAATAAGTCCATTACGTTGGTTTCTGAAATGTATAATTAGGGCAATTCAAAGCATTCTGAGATTTTTTAAAAAATCATGCCTTCAGAGGAATCTGACGACTCTTTAAAAATAAAATGTCAGACGTGTTCAGTGGAAGTAAACCCTTAAAAACACAGTGTAGATAGGCTTTTATTTTCTTTATCCAGAATAAAAAAGAAAATGCCTAAATAAAGCAGAGCTGCCTTCAAAAAAAAAAAAAAAATCAAGAACAAATTCTTAAATATATGGCATAAATAATTTTTGCGAAATTCACAAACAAAGTTTGAAAGAACTGCCACTGTTCCTTGACTCTTTCAATACCTGGTTTAAGCTTAAGAGTTCAAGAGGTTATCTATTAGAAAATATATAAAAATCACGCATATTACTGACAAGTCCTCACCGATTTTTTTGTGTTTGTGCAATTAAGAATATAAATAAGCGAATTTTTAAATAATTTTGACTAAACAACTTAATACGACTGAAGTTGCTACTTCATCAAAATTTGTTGATAAATCAAATTAGAAACATAATTCCACGTTATTTTTTAGTTTTTAATAGAATTTTAAATGAAACTATTTTTAGAAAATACAGTTTACGAATTTAAAGCAATTTTATATTATTATTTTATAATATAAGTAACGTCATAGTGCTTGTTACGAATATACTTAGTCACGTGTTTGATTACTAAGGAGAAAAATATATACTTATTTTAATAGGTTTTTTTAAAAAATTCTTACTTTTCAAAATCTTTGCGTTCTGATGAATAGAAACAAAAATAAAAATAATTTAATTGTATTTTATTTGATGTTTTTTCAACGATTTTCAAAGTTAAGAAAATTAGGAAGTTTAAAGAAAAATAATATTAAAAATTTTACCAGTTAATCGACTGATTTTAATCGATTATTCGGATCGAACAATTATTTGAGTCTTAAATTATTTGTTTCGACATTAACCGAAACAGAGGCGATTAATCGAGGAACCGGTCAATCGATTAACCGAATTGGAAACACTAGTGGCATACCTATATCCGATGGTCCATATTTTCAATGACTCTGAGACATAATTGAGGTTCAATGTCGTTAATGTGCCGAATTATCTCAGCCTCTAGCTCTTGAATTGTTCTTGGCTTGTTGACGTACACATTTTCTTTTGAATATCCCCAAAGAAAAAAGTTCAATGGTGTCAAATCACATGATCGTGGCGGCAAATTAACATCGCCACGACGTGAGATAACAGGGCCATTGAGCAATTGTTTCGTTGGCTGTGTGGCATGTGGCACCATCCTGCTGAAACCACATATCTGACATCTATATCCTCAATTTCTGCCCACAAGAAGTCTGTATCATCTCGCAATAGCGAACACCGACGACAAGTTGAGGTAGACGGTTCTTCTGCCACACAATCGCGAACAACAGCAATCCTTTCCGCGGAACGAACTGGGCGAGCCTGCACAGGTGTTTTCACATTTCCTACAGACCCGGTTTGCTGAAATTTGCCCAAAATTCTCCCGATTGTGGAGACATTTGGTCGATTATGCTGACCAAAAAAATCACGAAGTGCATTTTGATTTGAACGTCCATTTTCGTAAAAGGCCTCAACAATCTTAACGCACAGTTCAGTTGTGTACTTCTCCATGGTTGAATTTGTCAAATACTGAAACAAAGAAATGTCAAATTAAGTTGGGCAAAAAAACTTGACGTTAAGTTGCGACTCACAATCGTGCATTATGGTTGGACAACCCTTTTATACATATATAGAAATATTCCTATTAATATTCTTTTACATGTATGTATATTCCAACAGGAACGACAATTTCTAGTAACCACCTTGATTATCGAATTCATAGTATCTTTAACATTTTACGTATTACGTTATTTCTATTTACCTGCCATGAGTCCAAGTGCCATATTTTTGGCCCTATTCCTGCGTTCTCAACTTACCAATACCATAGCGTTGGGTTTAATATTTATACCCAAATTATGGTATCAACATAAACAGGTATGTTCGAATTTCAAAATTTTTTGTTCATTTTTGATATTTTCAGTTTAATTTAATAGATTTTTTTTTTGTAAAATTTTAAAATCATAAAAAAAAAATTTAAATATTACTATAAAGTAAAAAATAAAAGGCCTTACTAAAAGAAAAATCAAAATTAGTTTGAAGATTAAATTTTAATTGGAAAATGTTTATTCAAATTTTGTATGGAAATTTTAAATGCTAATAAAAATTTGTATAAAATTTTGTACACTCAAAATATAAACAAAAATATTTACTACTAGCATAAATAGCTTTTACAATTAGCACTTTCAGGGGCACGAAGAATGTTGATGGAGGTCGTAGCTGACCAGAAAATGCATTCCATGATTACTAAATGAAAAATATGAAATTTTTTTATTTGAAAAACAAACAAATATTCTATGATCTCGAACCCGACCAAAAATACATTATTTCCATACAAAAATATTTTTTATAATTTTGCAAAAATTAACTCAAACGTTTTAAATTTTAAATATTTTTATTTAAAAAAAAATTTAAATTTAAAGCTAAAAACAATTATATTTTTATTTTAAGTATATGTATAAACTTTAATTTAAATGAATTTTTCTTTGTAAGGCCTTAAGTTTTTCTTCAAAAATGTATTATAAAAAAATGGAAACGGTTTTTGTAAAAATTTGTCTTTACAAATAAAAATGCTTTATTAGATATTTTTTTTAAGTTCAAGATAATTAAGAATAAAAGAAAAAAAAGAACAAATTCTGTATATTTACTAACCGAGCTATGAAGTTGCTGCAAGTGTTGTGTTGTTTGGTAATATGTAAATTAATTAAAAGTTATGTTTCTTCTGTTTTAAGTTTGTAGCACGATTGTTACTATCTATTTTTTTTTTTTTGGTTGAACAAATTTGTTACTTTTTTTAATTTTTGTTAATTAAATTTAAAATTAATTTTTAGTATTTTTTTTTGCCCTAGAATCTATGTTAACTGTCTTAATAAAAAAAAAAAACTATTTTACTGTGCATGTTCTTTAATAGATGATAATACACTGTTTCCTTAAAAAAACAATAATATTATAAGATGATCTTATATGTACATTAATTATAGTGTAAATAGTTGTCTTTTAAGATATTTATTACTATCATGCCCACAAATCTCAACTGCAAACAATTATTGTGAAATTATAACTGTAATCTTCAGTAAATTTTCGAAAAAAATATACACTCAAGAAAGTTTGTCGTTAGATTCAACTGAAAAGCAACAACTCAAACAAAGGTATATTCAGTTAAAAAGGCAACATTACCAAAAATTTTGTTATTTTTGACTGTTAAAAACAACTCACAAATGCAGTAAAAATAACTTATAATATCGTTAAAATAACTGGCACATTTTTGAAACAAAAATTTTGAAACAACTGACAAAATTGATAAAAAAAAAACTACTGGCATTTACAGTTATTTTTTTGGGTATTATAAAAATTAGAGTTTGGCATAAAAATTTAATTTTGCGATATCATTACTTTTTTGAATGTTTTTGCATAAAAAAGAATTAAATTTTTTTTATTTCAACTCTTTGTACATGCGCATGGCCCGGGAAAAAATATGTGATTTGGAGACCTTTTTCCTTCAGAGCAAAAACAGCTGAATTTTATAGGAAATTTGACTTTAATATTCGATCTACACTCAGAAAAAAAAGTTAGTAGAAAAATTTGTAAACGGTTTTCAATCCCACTTTACTATTTTTGTGCTGATTTTTAGTAAAAAAATTATTATTTAGAAAATATTTTTGCTATTTACATTTTACAAATTCCAGAATTTTTACGGAATATTTACAAATTTGTGTTGCTAATTTCAGAAATCATTTTAAAAATTTTTGAAAACCGATTTGCTAAAATTAGCAAAAAAAAAAAAAAATACTAATTTTAAAAAGTGGATATTGAAGGAAATGTAAGGTTTAAAAAAATTATCGGAAGTGAAGATACCGACTCATGTCTAAAAAGAGGACATCCACTTAAAATAGCACTAAAAAGGTTTTTAAGTTCTTAAAATCAGTTAAATCTGTTAAAAAAAAGTAAAAAAAAAAATTTACTAAAATATTTTTCAAAACAGAAATTACCAAATTAAAACAAAATGATAAATTCATATTGTATAAAATATTTTTTAAAAAATATAATCAA
This sequence comes from Eustalomyia histrio, assembly GCA_949748255.1. Classification (NCBI taxonomy): domain Eukaryota; kingdom Metazoa; phylum Arthropoda; class Insecta; order Diptera; family Anthomyiidae; genus Eustalomyia; species Eustalomyia histrio. Next base: position 23,992,839 of record OX456526.1, on the reverse strand, counting down.
TATTTTTGATGCTCGATAAAAAAAATTAGTTTAAAACTTTGTACTAATATTAATAATATAAGTATTTTTTTTTGCTGATTTTAGTAAACAGATTTTAAATTCCACTTTACAAAAAGTCTACTAAAATTTGGTAGCGGCTACTAATTTTTCTACTAATTTCATTGTACTTCGCGTCAGCAGACATGTGTTGCTAAGATTAGCAAAAAATACCGCTGGGCTCAATTTAGCAGAATTTCCCGTAATAACAGCAAAATTTTCAGTTACCACTACAGACTTTTTTTTGGTGAGTGTATAAAGAAAGTTTTTTTACACTTTCAAAATGTGGGAGGTCACCATAAGAGTGGTCAAAAAACGAACTTTTTTTTAAAAACTTCTAAAAATTTCCTTATTTTATTACACACAATTACAATGCATTCCCGGCTGAGAACATCAGCACACAAATTTTGAATATGTTGCGACCCGTTAAAAAGTTATTAATTAATCAAATTTAGAAACAGTATTTTTTTACCCTCCACCATGTATGCTGATTGTATATATCAGTTTGTTATTCCGTCTGTAACATGTCGAAATATAGGTCTACTCTAAAAAGTATAACATATATATTCTTGATCTTTATGAGATTTAAAGTCGATTTAGCGATGTCCGTCTGTCTGTCAGTTGAAATGGCGATCACGGCGCGAAGACGCAGGTGAGTGTGCTCATTTTAACCTAGATTTATGTACATCCTATCGAGCAGTTTCCTATTGAAAATGAGCGGTTAAAAAGTTATGAGTGAAATGTGAAGGTACTTCTGAGTTTTCCATACAATTTGGTGTACATATTTAGTACAATTTCATAGTAGCGACTGACAAGTAAAATATTTTCTCACTAGTCGCTTGGAATTAAATAATATTTTTTATTTAGCTCAAATATTTTTCACCCCAAAAAATTTTTTTCACCACTAAAAATTTTTTCACTAAATTTTTTTCACCTCAAAATTTTTTTTTCACCACAAAAAATTTTTTCACAAAATTTTTTTCACCTCAATAATTTTTTTTACCACAAAATTTTTATTTCCACCACAAAATTTTTTTTCACATCCAAAAAAAGTTTTTCAGCTCAAAATTTTTTTTCACCTCAATAATTTCCTTCTAAAGTTTTTTACATTATTTGTATCAAAAAAGGTAGAGAACATTTTTTAGGATACTGGTGGAGGGTATTCAAAGCTTTGGCACAGCCGAATTTAATCCTTTTTTACTTGCTTCTTGTAGCATTTCGCATTTTCCTACAAAAAAAAAAAAAAATACTTTTTCCAAACTTTATTAGTTAATAACTTTTTTACTGTTACACAGAAGGTTGCGAGTTCGATCCCCAGTAACGAAAATATCAATTTAGAAAAAGTAACAGTGTAAGCATTGGAAGCCCATTACGCAAGAAAAAAAAACAAATTCATATAATTTGGGGTTCTTGAATTCACTTTCACTAGGTTTTTACTAATTAAATTCGCCAGGCAGGCGAAATCAATTGTTATGTGTTTTTTTTTTTATTAAACATATGTTGTGAGAAGAAAAAACACTTGGGTCATATAATTTGGAATAACTTTTATTAATTTCAAGTGTATTTTTACCATTTTAACATTTAGTAACATTAAAATGAAAAGTTTTCAAAAAGCAAAAGTTTACTTTTTCGGGGAACCCTCAAAAATAAAAAAAATATATATGAGCCCCTCGGAAATTAAAAAGGAAAAATTTTTTTTATATGCTCCTGAGACCCGCTAGGTCAAAAAAAAAATTTGCGTTAGGTCCAGGGAAAAGTTAATTTTTCGTTAAAAAAAATAAAAATGGAATTTATTGTTCGCATTAAACGGAATGGAATTTCGTACAAAAAGTATTTTTTTATGATTTGAACCACTAAATTATTTTTCGAAAACAAACACTAAAATCGTACGAATACAATTAAGAGAATTTAAAAAATTTTGTGTTATAAATTAATTCGAGAATATGCATGAGTTTTTATCTCTCATACATATCGCAACGTCCTCCTTCGGTGTTTTCATACTACTTAATCCTACCAAAGTAAAATAAAAGTGTTGTAATATTTGAAGCCATCTTTTATAACCTTTCATCTCTCCTCTATCTCTTTTCCAAAGAAAGCAACGAATTAGTAAAAAAAACATTTAAAATGAAGGCCAAAGAGTCTTGGAAACTTTTTGGCAAAAAAAATTTGGTAAAATGTAGTTTTGCCTAATTTTCTGCCTGGAAAAGATATTAAAGTGAAATTTTCGTTGTTTGATGGAGTGATACTTTGCTAAAAAAATCTACCTTGATTTGGCTTCGTCATTAACCAAGTTATTGCAAAAATGCTAAATTGTAATTTTCAAATGCGTATAAATAATACAATTTAACCAGCCGATAAGAAATGTTAAAATTATTTCCATAATTGTCAATGCTGACCCACTGTGAATTTTTTCCTTAAACTAATTTTTTTGTTTAAAATTAATTCTGAAAGTAAACAGTGTATTATTAATAGATGTTGTTGAAAACTGTCCTTTAATATTTTAATTTATTTTTTTTTTAAATTTATGCTATAAAACTTATTAGACAAAAATCGGTTTCCTATATTTAACTAAAAAATATATTTAACTTCTATAGTGTACTAGTCCTAAATGTCATCTATTACTACTATTTAATTTAGTTCTCTTAATTCTAATTTAAGATTATTTTTATGTTAATTTTTTTTTTATGATTTTAGCGCACCCATCATAGACACAGTTATTAAAACACAAAAACACCTTTTTTTATACAACATAATACGACCTCTATTGTTCAATCATTTTACAAACATCTTCATGTGGAATTTTTTATTAAGTTTTCTGTAAGTTTTAAGTTTAAATTATTTTTTATTTTTGTTTTAAGTTTTTTAATTTTTCTTTAAGTTTGTTTTTTTTTTGTGTTTGTTATACCTCTCTGTGTGGTTTGCGGTGTTTGGTTGCATCTTCATAGCTTGCAGGTCCGTTCTCTTGCCTATGATCTATCAATACGTTTACCTGTGGATGCTTTCAAGGGTTCTCATGATGTTGGCCAACGTTTGGGTGGTGGTTATGCTGGTCTCTGTCTGGGTGATCCTGATATTGGTGAGCTGACAATATCAGAAATGAGTCCTGAGGATATACGTGCTGAACTTAAAAGGTAAAGATTCTATTACACACTTAAGTGTGTTTCAGACTTTAGAAATATAATTGACAATAAGATGTCGATTTAATCGTGAAGTTCTTAAGCTTAAAATCTAGTTTTAATCGTGGATTTTTTTTAATTTTAATTTCGGATCTAGTTTATATTTCGATTTAGTTGTGGGTTTTTATAGATTAAAACTTAGTCGATGTAATGAAGGATTTAAATAGGATTAACCTATATTAATTTCGACTTTTTCGGAGATTTTTTTTTTTTTGTAAAATTTTAATCTTAATTTGATCGTGCATTTTTAGTAGTTTAAATTTTGATTTAATCTCAATTTTATCGTGGATTTTTAATTTAGATTTATTTATAATTTAATAGTGGTTTTACAATAGTTAAACTTTGATTTTATTGTGGATTTTTAATCTAGATTTAATATTGATTATATAGTGAACAGATCCAAACTCGATTTGTTCGTCGATTTTTAATCCAGATTTAATATTGAGTTAATAGTAGTTTTTTAATATGGCTTTGATCGTGGATTTTGAACAGATCTAAATTAGTTTCAATCTTTGTCTAATAGTTTATTTTTAATCTAGACTTTATCTTGATTTAATAGAATTTGTTATTGGGATTTTGAATTAATAATGAGCTTTTCAGGCAAGAGGCCGCCAGTAGTAAAGGGTGGTTAAATTTTAAGGGCCGATGTTGATTTTGAATAAAACACAAAATATTTAGGAAATTATTGTCATTTATTTTTATTATGATAATATGGTATGGTTCAATTATGTATGGAACAAAATATCGGCCAAATGGCCGCCACGACCTCGGCGGCACACCTCCATCCGAAGGTCAAAATTTTCGATGACGCTGAGACATAATTGAGGTTCTATGCCGTTAGTGTGGCGAATTATCTCATCCTTTAGCTCTTGAATTGTTCTTGGCTTATTGACGTACACTTTTTCTTTTAAATAACCCCAAAGAAAGAAGTCCAACGGTGTCAAATCACATGATCTTGGCGGCAAATTGACATCCCCACCACGTGAGATAACACGGCCATTGAATTTGTCGCGCAAAAGAGCCATTGTTTCGTTAACTGTGTGGCAAGTGGCACCGTCCTGTTGAAACTACATATTGTGGACATCCATATCCTCAATTTCTGGCTTCAAGAATTCCGTTATGATCTCGCGATACCGAAAACCAACGGCGAGTCGAGGTTTCCCTCAGAACGAACTTGGCGAGCATGCACAGGTGTTTTTTCATTTCCTACAGACCCGATTTGCAGAAATATGTGCACAATTATCTCGATTGTGGACACATTTGGTCGATTATGCTGACCAACAAAAATCACAATATAATAATAATAAGCCTGAATAACTTAAACGCGTTGATCGATTCTGTATCTTTCCATGGTTCAAATTGAGTAAGTCTGAAATTGAGAAATGTCCAATGAAATGCAGAAAAAAACTTGACGTTTAGGTGTGGTTCACATTCAACATCGGCCCTTAAAATTTAACCACCCTTTATATGAATCAGTTTGCCAGTTTCCAATGTCATGCCGCTAAAACCTACTGTCCTTGTCCTTGGCTGCATGTGTAAATTGAGTGAAACGTAAACAACAATACTAAATATTGCCTTGAACATGTTGAACTTCGTACTAGATAAAGTGTTTTTGCTTGAAATTCTACTTCATAACTTAAATATAAAGAAAAATGCGGCGGAGGGTACCGAATTTTAGCGGAAGTTTACGGCGAGCATACTCTATCTGAATAATCGTCACGGAGGTTTTTTTGTTGATTCAAAAGTGGTGATTTTAAGCTCGAAGACAAAAAACTGCCGGGTCAACCTAAAATGTTTGAAGACGAAGAATTGGAATTATTGCTCTATGTGTACGAATGTCAAACGCTTCACCAGTTGCCAGAATAATTGCGAATGAATAACTCGACAGTCAGCAAACGACTAAAAGCCATGAGATTGGTTTAAAAACAAAGCAACTGGGTGCCATACAAGTTGAAGACGCGTGACGCCGGAAGGCGATTTTTTGCTTGTGAACAGCTGTTCGTTCGTATGCCAAAAAATTCGCGGGTTTTTTGCATCGCATTGTGACTGGCAATGAAAAGTGGATTCATTACGACAACGCCAAGCGTAAAATGTTATGGGTTTTGCCCGGATAGCCATCAACATACTTTGCAAAGCCGAATATTCATGGCATAAAGCTTATGCTCCGTATTTTTTGTGACCGAGCTGCTCAAACGATCACGGGGAACGCTATGAGGCTCATCTCATGTGTTTGAGCCGCGCACTAAAGCAAAAACGGCCGTAATAGGAAGAAAGCCACGTCAAAGTGATTTTGACAACGCTAGGTAACCACCCGCCGAATTCTCCATTGGGAAACCACCCGCCTTATTCTCCAGACATCGCTACTTCTGACTACTACTTATTCCGCTCGATGACACATGGGTCGATGATTGCCTCAAAAGACGAGTCGTTCTTCTTAGCTGGCCTCCGCAAATTTCCAGAAAGACAATAAATCTGTAAATTTCAAAAATAAAAAAAAAATGCTGATTATTAATTCAAGATTTGGTATCTTGAAAATTGTTTAAATCTTAATTAGATCGTAGATTTTTAATCTAAATTCAACAGAAGATTTTGAATCTAGATTAAATTGCAAATTTTCAATCTAGATTTAAGATTGATTTATTAGTGTATTTTATTAATAGTTTAATTCCAGATTTAATGTCGATTAAATAGTGGATTTTTAATCCAGATTTAATATTGATTTAATAGAAGATCTTTAATATTTTAATTTTTGATTAATTATTCAGGTTTAATCTATATTTAATTGAAGGTTTAATGAAATTTTGAATAGATCAAATCTTAATTTAATCGTGGATTTTTAATATAGATTTAATTTTTGAACCTAAATTTTAATTTTGATTTAAAAGCGGATTTTATAGTTTGATTCTAGATTTGATTGTAGTTTCTAAACAGGACCAAACTCGATGAAATCGTAAATTTTTTTCAATTAAATCTAAATGTGATCCTGATTTAATCGAGATTTAATAATTACTTTGATTCGATCGATTTAAGCTTAGAATTTTTATGCTTTCATCTTGATTTTATTATGCATTTTCTGCAGTTCTAAAACTTTTTAGTTTAAACGATTTAAAAACAATTTTTAAACACAATTTTTGAAATTTTATCTTAAATTGTTTATTGTTTAAATTAACGCTTAATATAAGATTTCTAATTGTTAAGTTTATGTTATTTCAGACTGTATACCCAATTAGAAATATTGAAAAATAAAACTTTACGTCAGGATAATCCTCATATCAGTAAAAGACGTGGTGGACGCAAAGCTGGTCATAGACGTTTTTCACTGCAGGTATGTGCCTTCTACCTAATGATGCAATATTATTGTTTTAATAAAAAGTTATTAAAATTAGATTTGCATAAATATATGGTTCCAAAATAGTTAAAAAAATATATTAATTGTGTTAAAACCAAAACAAAAAAAAAAAATATGTAGAATGTCCCTAAAATCTTTAGATAAATGTACAGCCATATAAAACTACTAAAGCAAAAATTATTGAAAAATGTTTTGTTTTTCTTTTAAATTGGAATACCAAAAACGATATATATATATATATAAACAAAATTATCTAAATTATTAAATTACCTTTCTCACGGTGTATATAACTTTTGTATACTTGCATATTGTACATTTCCTATGTTTATCATTAACATCAAAACAAATCAAAAAACAAAAACAATACCAAAATCACCTGTGTTGCCATTATAAAATCGTATTAAAATAGAAAAAGGGAAGCAAGGATAAGGTAAGCTTATATAATTTTTTTTTTGAAAATCTACTACAACTTATTACAAAATCAAAAGTCTATTTTGTTAAATATAAAAAATGTTGTATGGCACTAAATAGTTATAATGGAAAATCTATGAAATAGTAAAAAAAAAACTATATGTATTTCTTTTAGCGAAACTTTACTATTTCATTCACTTGTTTAACACTATATCCGATAAATACACAAATCCCCATACTAAAAATGTTATTCCAATATTCAATTATATGTTCTGCTGTCACTAACCTCCGTCTACTTTACTTCCTGGTGATTTCTATTTTCCCTTTTTAATATATCCCTTATATGCAATTAATATTTAGTATTTTATATAAAATTATTATTAATTATTATAAGAAAACATTTTACAACTCTTTTTATTAACTTCAATAGATATGCATTTTTTTTTTCAAAAGGTACCTACACTCAGAATATTATGTAGTTAACTGTTTGTAGTTTAATAAAAAAGTTTTCCGTTTCATTTAAAAATAAAGGAACATACATTTATTTTTCAAAGAAACATCTATATTAACTTTTTTATACATTTATTCGAAATAATTTACTATCATTTACCGATTTTTTTCAGTTTCATTTATTTTTTTGATTTGTTTGAAATTAAATAAAAATTTACCCACAAAACGGAAACTTGTGGTTTATTTGTGTCCGTAACAGTTATTACAAATTTAAATTTTGTTTGCTGTCTGTTTCAAAAAAAAAAAAAAAAAATATTCAAAAAATTTCAATTTGTTTTTTTATTTAAATTGGTTGTATATATACAAAATTTTTCAAAACAAATTACAAGAACTTCATAAACACAGATACATACACAAAAACATTTACACAAAAAGTGTTTATAGCTTCATATGCATACATACATTTTGTATTATACGAGTATATTAAAAAAAAAATACAAAAACGGAAGTAATTTCAAATAAATGAAAAAAACAACAGTTATTTTTTAAGGATTGGTAGGTAAAATTTTGACATTTATTTTAACTGATTATATCATTTGTTTCTTACGGATGTGTCAGTTGATTAATCAACATTTAAAAATAAATAACAAATGGCATTTAATTTAAATGAAAATTAAGTAGACCGGTTTTTAAATGAAATATCATTTCTTTTAAAGGATATTTTCAGTTATTTTAACTTACAAACTTTTTTAAGTATACTTACAATGATGTTTTTTACATAATGTAAAAATACACAATTTGCGTTTTCGTAGCAAGGCTGATGCAAATTTGAGACTCCCAGGCATTTAAAAAAAATCCTCCAAATTTGTTTTCTTACAAATATAGAGAAAGGAAATGATAAAAATTTTGTTTTTAAATAAACTACATTTCTACAACAAAAAACCATAAAAAGTAATTTTTTGCAAGTTTATTTTCAGTTTTTGACTAAATTGTTTCGATACTTTTGCAAAAAATTCCCCACAAATTTTTTTTAGATCGACCAGTCTTTGTTTTAGAGCAATCTCAAAATTTGTAGATATTAATAAAAGGCCCGAAAATTAGCCCATTTTTCGTATAAAACGTTTTTTGTCATTCCAAAAACAAAAAAAAAAAAAAAACAATATAAAGGGTGGCAAAATTTTAAGGGCCGATGTTAATTTTTAATAAAACACAAATTATTTAGGAAATTATTGTCATTTCTTTTTATTATGATAATATGGCATGGTTTAATTATGTATGGAACAAAATATCGGCCAAATGGCCGCCACGACCTCGGCGGCACATCTCCATCCGATGGTCCAAATTTTCGATGACGCTGAGGCATAATTGAGGTTCTATGCCGTTAATGTGCCGAATTATCTTTTCCTTTAGCTCTTGAATTGTTGCTGGCTTATCGACGTACACCTTTTCTTTCAAATCACCCCAAAGAAAGAAGTCCAACGCTGGCAAATCACATGATCTTGGCGGCCAATTGACATCGCCACCACGTGAGATAACACGGCCATTGAATTTTTCGCGCGAAAGAGCCATTGTTTCGTTAGTTGTGTGGCAAGTGGCACCGTCCTGTTGAAACCACATATCGTGCACATTCATATCCTCCAATTCGGGCCATATCACCTCACTATAGCCAACACCATTCACAGTTACTGCCTGACCGGCCTCATTTTGGAAAAAATACGGCCCGATGATGCCGCCAGCCCATAAACCGCACCAAACAGTCACTCTTTGTGGGTGCATTGGTTTTTCGACAATCTTTCGCCCAAATGCGGCAATTCTGCTTATTGACGAATCCACTGAGGTGAAAATGTGCCTCATCACTGAAGATGATTTTCTTCGAAAAATAATCATCCACTCTTGCCATTTCTTGCCACCATTTTGACCATTGACGACGTTTCTTTAGTCAATTGCACCTTGTAAGCGTGTAAATGCAAGTCTTTATGCATAATGTTCATCAACGACGAGCGTGAGAGGTGCAATTGTTGGGCACGACGACGAGTTGAGGTGGACAGCTCTTCAGCCACACCATCGCGAACAGCAGCAATATTTTCTGCAGAACGAGCTGTACGAGCATGCACTGTTGTTTTCACATATCCTACAGACCCGGTTTGCTCAAATTTTTGCACAATTATCCCGATTGTGGACACATTTCGTCAATTATGCTGACCAAAAAAAAAACACGAAGTGCACGAAATGCATTTTGATTTGAACGCCCATTTTCATAATAAGCCTGTATAACTTTAACGCGTTGCTCGATTGTGTATCTTTCCATGGTTCATATTGAGTAAGTCTGAAATTGAGAAATGTCGAATGAAATGTAGAAAAAAATTCGACGTTTAGGTGTGGTTCACATTCAACATCGGCCCTTAAAATTTAACCACCCTTTATTTCAATCAGGCAAAAGATCTCTTCACAACCCAAAGGTTTAGACAAGCTAGAGCCTCCAGAAATAGGCAGAGCCTGAACAAAAATCCTATTAAAGCGTACATTTTGCTACATTTCTGTCTTCTTAGCAATAACACACCTGGTTAAGTTGTTTTCCTAACAGACACAATGACGATTCTAAAATTGAAAAAAATTATAAAAATAAAAAAAAAAATATAAATAAATTATAAAAAATTATAAAAATATTTTTTTTCTCCGTTATACTCGGGTTCAAGTAATAGTTATAAAAGTTTTCTATATTGCTTTTATTTTCATTTAAATATGTTTCCTTAGAGTTGGGCAATAAATATCATTCTATTGGAAAGTGCTGCCAATTTTGCAAATGACATCATATGTCAGTTTGATTTTGACACTCGTGAAGTAGACACGTGCAAAATTTATAGTGAATAACAATGAATCCGTTTCACTGCGAATCGCGATTTTGAAACTTAATTTTCCATCAAAATTAATCATAAGCGAAGAGGCTCATTTTTATCTCAATGGCCACGTCACTAACCAAATTCTTGGTTCTGGGGGACGAAAAATTCATGCATAATTAATTATGCACCATAACACTTTCTCAAAGTCACCGTGTGCAGTAACGTCGCAAAACGAGATTGGATCTATTTTTATCGAAGAGGCCAAAGGCAACGCTATTACGGTGAACGACGACCACTTTAGAGTCATGTTGACTGAATTTTTCTTACCGGAAGTTGACAATCTGTATTTCCACAGGAAGGGGCCACTTGTCATACTGCACGCGACACAATGTGTATTTTGAAGGATGCCTTCCCAGCGCATGCTATCTCTGGTTTAGGTGATTTGTCTTGGCCAGCCAGATCTTCCGATTCTACTGGGCGAGATTTCTTCTCCGATGATATTTGAAGAGTTAAAGAACAAATGCTGCTCACAGTTATGCAAAATGTAATCAAAAGAGTTCAAATTTGCATCAACGCCCACGGCGGCCAGTTGTCGGTCATACATTTTCCTAATTAATTGAAACTAAATTTAAAAGTGCGAAAAAACATAATCAGTTAAAAATCAAATGAGTTTTCACTTTAAGTAAAAGTTATAGTGAAAGAAAATCAGATGATGGTTTTTGCCTCAACCTGCACTTACTTTTAAAATGTTAAAACAAAATCTAAAATGTTGACAGATTAATTTAAATACGAAAAGGTTTATTTTAACTATAATCATATTTGCTTCAATAAGATTCATACTTTATTTAAAAAATTATATGTTAATTTAAATATGATATAATGATTGATTTAACTATAATTTTTTTTACTGTGTAATGCTTAAAATATAATAAATATTATGAAAACTGTCAACAGTAATATTAAATAATATCAATAAAAGATTTCGGAAAAATTTTTCATTTCCTATTTGCAGCTACTTTTTATATATTTTTTTAAAGTATTTGAGAGTATTGGATTCTCTTTTTATTTTCAAATTTCTTTGGTATTACATAGAGGAAATTTAATATAGAACAAATATTAAAAATAAATATTTATTTTTTAAAAAATTTAACATAAGAGTTTAAGTAAAGAGTTGTGATTTGTTTTAGAAATAGAATAAATATGCATGTTAATGTAATGACTAATTAGTACATATGTAGTGAATAGTAATTCAGTAAAACTGGTTTAAGACGAACTCTGATCAGACGAATTCTCAAGTAATACGAACTAATTTGAAAGTCCCGACATTTTGAAATCAATTTGTATATAAAAAACATCTGTTTATACGAACCCGCTTAAGACGAAGTCTTCACTTAAAGAAAAATCCTTATCATATATATGAAATATTTTACAGATGTTCCTTCGATGTAACGTTTTTTAGTATTTATGAAACATTTCATAAACCACAAAAAATATTTCATAATATTTATGATTTTTTTTTATCAAATTAAGGTTAAGAATATTAAAGAGAAAATAACGAGCTTACACAGAAAAACCTAAAATTGATTTTCAATTAAAATATTTGCAAATACAAATAAACATTAAATTGAATTTGGACCAGCAAAAGAATTTATTATACAAATAATTTATTTTTTTTTTAAATTAATTGAAATTTTCAATTAAATTTTTAATCAAAAATCTTTAACATTTTTAATTAAAGTTTAAATTATATCAATTATAACATTAATTAAAGTTCTAAACAAAAATTAATTAAAATTTTAATTAAATTTTTAATTGAAATTCCAGCATCAAATCAATTTAAATTTTAATAAAATTTTTGATTGAAATTCCAGTTTCAAATCAAATAAAATTTTAATCAATATTTTTTTTGATCAAATATACATGCATATATTTGTGTGTAATTCATCAACGCATAAAAATTTCTAAATACTTTGTACCAAATAGTTCATAGCAGTACCATCCCTGTCGGAAAAGGACCTATCCCAGGACACGTCACATGACCGGTTTATTGTGATAGGGACCGGTCACGGGACCGATCATTTTAACATGGGCTAGGAGGGGAACAATTGCCCTCTGTGACATGTCACAGGACTGGTCTAAAAGGACAAGTCGTGACTTTTAAACCGGTCACGTGATAGGTACTTTAGGAACCTGTGCTCTTTTCTCCTATCCCGTGATATGTTTTTTCGAAACCGGTTCAGTTTCCACCTATCCCGGGACAGGTTCCAATTCCCAACTGACCCCTTTTTTCCCACAGGGATAGCACTTTTGAAGTTCCAATAGCACCACAGAAAATACTATGGTATCAACTTTATCATAAATGGTGCATACGTATCCGTAGTGTTGCCAAAAAAGTTTTATTCTCATGTTCCCATTTTCAAAGTTGAAATACCCAAAAATCGTTATTAAATTATTAACCCTTTGCCTGTCCCCAAACAAAAAATTTTTTGTATATCGTACGTCCACTAGTTAAAGGAAATAATACTAATTGTGTATCACATATGATGCACAAGCGTATCAATCATGACGCCTGTGCATCATATGTGATACACTGGACAGGCAAAGGGTTAAATAATCAAATTTTCCTTTTTACTAAAATATCTTTTCGAAGGTTCTGTTTGCTAAAAATTAAAAAAAGATATTCTAGAAAAAAGGGTGGCATCATAAAAGAATTCAAAATTTAACAAATTCAAATTTTAACAATTTTTTTAAATTTTAACACTTTTTTAAATTTTAAAATAGACCTTTAAAAACATGATTCCTTGATTTTATTTTTAAATCTGATTAAATTTTTAACGAATCGATTTGCAAAATTCTATTCATTGTTTGAACAATTTTCTACTTTATTCAATAATTATAAAAATCCAGAGATTCAATTTGATTTTAGTTAATTCTTTTCATAGAATCAATCAAATTGATTAAATTTTAAAAAATCAAATAACCAAAAATCGTTCCCGAACAGAATCACAAAAAAAAATAATTATTCAATCGAGTCAAAATTGAATCATTGATATCAAGTGATTATAATTTATTCATAAATTCATAAAATTTAAAATATAAAATAAAATGAATTATTAAGCTCTGAATTAAAACCAATACATCATAAATTTAGCAAAAATAGCTTTCGATTATCGATCTGAAAAATATATCAAAATTTATTTTTTTTATCAATAAATTTTTAAATCTAAAGCCAAATCCCTTTATCTGGCAACACTGATGTGTATACACTCTGATGCATACATACACTACATACGTAGACTATGAGTCCGGTTCTCTTTTGATTTTTGTAAAAAAAAGTTACCCAATATACCATATAGCAATCAAACTGCAATACAACTTGAGAATAAGCTTATATAAATAGTGTGTTTTAAGCTTTTCTTAATTTCGCTTATAATAATGTTTATAAAATGTGAATTCACAAGCAGTATTTAACAATGCTTGAGAAAAGATTATTATACATAACTTTTTTTCAAGTATGCTTATGAACAACATACAACAACAACGCAATATGACGATTGAAATAGAAATATTTTTCAATACATTATAGTCTTTGTTCTACGCTTATAAGGCATACAACAAGTGCCATCACTTTTTCTTTAAATTTGTCAAACGTGTTTTGCGTGTACATTTAGTTGTAAATTTTATATAGTGAACGTGCAATTGCATATTAAATTTAATTATTTTTATTTATGGTTAAAATGAATTATTATTATTTATATTTAAAATTAATTTTTATTTTTTACGTTTAAAATAATTATTATTGTTTATTTTTAAAATTAAAATAAAAAATAAATGAAATTAAAGAAAATAATTATGATTTCTCTTTTTCAACTATTAATAATATATTATTTTTGTAAGCTTATTCTACAATTGCAAGAATAAGCTTATAGTAATCATACACACATAATATTTTCACGAGGATTCCGTTTTGATTTTTCTACAATTGTTACGATAGCCTTTTTCAATATATTCTCAAGTCTTTTTCAAGCTTAAGGCTTGTGTTTGTAAGCTTATAATAATATTTTTCTCAAGTCATTTGGTATGTTGGGTAAGATATAAATAAATCAAAATAATACGATTCTTCTATGTTGTCAATTGTATTTATTGTAAACTATAATAGTTTTTACACCAAGTCCATTATCAATTAAAAATTTAATTGATATGATTAAACTTTTAATTGAAAATGAACAAAAAATCAAAAAAATAAATTTAATTAAATTTTTTTTGGCAATAATTTTTTCTGTGTAGAGACAGTTTCATGGTCATAATTATTCATGTTATTTATGAAATGTTTCATTGAAAAAGCTATTCTCTGGGTGTAGATTAAAACGAAGCATTGCTGACAGTTCTAGAAACAGAAGTTAATAAAATTTACCATTTTTTATATGACCTTTTCAAAAATTTACAATTTTTTTTTTGTATTTTAACAAATCCTAATTTAGAATTTGTTTCCTTAAATATATAGCAAACAGTTTATTTAAGAAATGCAATGTAAGAATTTGCATAATTTGTGAAATTGCTTTAAGAAACTTTAAATATCTTGTGAATAATTAAAATTTATTCAGCTAATTTTAACCCCGACTAATACGAACTGCCTTTTTCTAATTTTTTGGAGTTCTTCTTAACCAGATTATACTGTATAATCTTGTTTACAATGAATTTAATAAAAAAAAACCCTATTTCTTTTTATATTCCATTTTCAATTAGGCTCTGAGTGCCAAGCATCGTAGTAATAAACATCATCAAGATATGGAAATAACTGAGGCAGAACCATCACGAACACCAGAAGATTCGGTGTGTAGTAATGAAGGACCCACAGATACATATGCCGAAATATCGGGTATATCACATTCCATGTTGTCGCATTCGGCAGTATCCCATTCAGTGGTATCACATTCCAAATAAACTAAAAGAAATTTGAAAACAGACAAAATCTATGATTAAAAATGATTTTAAAAATATTAAAAACAAAAACTAAATAATAATCAATATTGTAAATAATAATAATAATTATACAAAAGAAAATATTTTATTGAACAATATTTATAATCTAGGATTATTTAAATAAAATAACAAATAAATAAAAAACACAAACACACACATAAGCCAGAATAAATAATTACTTTATTTTAAACACAAAAAAAACTCCATGAAAAATTTAATAATTTGTATAAAATTTGATAAAAAAAAGAATATGAAATTGAAATCTTTTGTATTGTATATTTAAGAATGAAAAAAAAATGTTTAAACAAAAAGGAGTATGTATTTATTTAATAATACAACACTATAACAACAACAACAAAGAAAACACCTAAAAGAAAACAGTATAAAAACCCACCTTTAAATTTGAAAATATTGTTTAAAAAAAAAATATATATATGTAAAACAAAGGATTGTGGAACAATAGGATGTGCAGAGAGCCACCCAGCTCGATCATTTAACTCTGCCCTTCCTATTGTTCACACACTCCTTGATAAAACAACAATACCGAAAACAGTATACATAAAATAACATAAAATATGTATTAAACTTCAAAATATTTTGAAAAATAATATTAAAAAAAAACTGCTTTAAATTTTTTAACTTTTAGTTCCTTTTTGTAAAACAATATCAAAATAATATGTAACAATGTTTATTCTTTTTGCATACTCATACAAAACATACTTATAAAAAAAATCCATTAAAAATCAGTTAAAATATTAAAAACATATTTTTAGTAATATGTGTGTATTTAAAATGTATAATTTATACAGTTAGTTATTGATAATTTTTAATAATTATCTTAAATAGTTATTGAATTTTAAGTATTTATTGAAAACTGAAAAAAATATGTTGTATAATTGGAGCTTATTAGTCATATAACTAAAATTCATAAAATAGAAAAATTCAATTAATTTTTATTGTTAACTATAAAACAAAAATATTTTAATTTATTGTGGATTTATTTAATACCACATAATTTTACACTGAACAGAAAACCATAGCGCTTCTTTTATATTTCACCTAAGTGAAACGTAACACGTTCATACTGAATCCCAAAATACGTATTTTTGTTTTTTTTTCAAGTTTTCAATTTAAAATCTGTGTGGAATTTGAATGTTTAAAACTTGAAAAAGAAAAACTTAAATAATTTTTTTGGGGTTCATAGTGACCTACAAAAATCAAGACATAACAGATCTCAACTTCCACATTCAAATTCCATAGAAATTTTAAATGAAAAACTTGAAAAAACGTAGTAATAAAACAAAAAATATTACAGTGAAAAATCATAGTTAAATCACACCATGACGATGTCTCTCACGTCGTAAAAAACGTTCTCTTTCTTTTGTATGTGCAGATTTCAAAGGTTCAGCATCTTTTCAAATTGGTTTTTTTGCGATTCCAATTGAATTTCTTTGCAAATCCAATTAGTTTTAGCAGATTTCCCAATTGGATTTTAAAAAAAAAGGTTTAAAAACAGGGAAATTTACTCAAATTTTTGCAGAAATCAGGGAAATTTGCTCAATTTTCCCCTGTTTTCTCCAAGTTTCCGAACCTTTGTATTCTGTATAATATTTTATTTGGCCGCTGACGGCGTTGCATCCTCTATACTATTCTTCCTCTATGGTACCGTCTTGTCTTCTCTTTTTTGATTTTAAATATCTTGCGATAAGACCCTAGAACTATTAATAAACCGGATAAATCAAATCATATATAGGTTGTTCACAAGGGTTGTGCTAAGTATTATACGTATTGTATTATTGAAAACAGAGTTCTTAAATTGAATTAAAAAAAAAAAAAATACAACAATAAATTATAAATACAAAAACAAAAAATCGTTATTATTGTGAAACAAAATATTTAGCAACTCTGTTTTAATGCGACGATACATTAATACAATGCTAAGTGCACCTTTTAAACTCCGTTATTGTTTAAGCTGGTACAATACTAATAAACCTTTTAAACCTTTTATTGTTTTAGCTAGTATTGAAAAAAAAAATCCCATAATTTAAAACTACTTTCGTGTATATACAAATTACATTACTTAATTTAAAATTAAAGATTCTCGCAGTTAGTCTTATAGCCTGTTTACATTGCGTTTAAATTCTACCAGAATATTTTTAAACTCTTTATTATAATCTTTTTGATACTTTAGTAGATTATGATTGTTTGCTAAAATTATGTTGAACAGTTATTAAAACATTTTAGGGGTTTTTACTAAATCATGTCAGATTTAGCGTTTTTCCATTTTTTAAGTTGGCAACACTAAAAAGAATACAGAAAAATAAAGTACAAAAATTAAAATAAACTGAAATTTTTCTAACTTTGCCGATTTTTATAAAAAAGAAAATAATAAAATAAAAATAATAATTTTTGAATAAACAACTTGATCTCTCTATTAAGCAAGGGATGGAAAGTTGCAATTTTGAAATGTTACTAAAATGTTTGTTTGTACTTTATTTCGATCGAGCGTCATTTACTCTGTATACCCCTAAAAATTCAATAAAAAGTTCGTAGAAACCGATTTTGATCTGGGGTTTTTTTGTAGACAACTAAAAACTGGTCTTATGGTTTATGAAATAAATTAATGAATTAAGAAAGAAATACTTTATTATTTCCGATATTTAGTTAAGGTCCTCAGTGGTAGATTTTAACTTTTTTAAAAAGGTCCATAATGGTTGGACAATAATATGTCTTTTTAAATTAAAGATATAAAATTTTAAAAAATATTGCTATTTCAAAAGCGTTCAAATATTGCCTTTATTAGCTTTAATTCTACAAAATAAAATCACTTAACTAAATCAGTGCTTTTTCGAAATAAATGATAATTGTTTCAAAAAAATTAAATTCG